>WBMZ01010541.1:0-159448 GCA_013400975.1 Atrichornis clamosus | reverse complement strand
AGAGGTACAGGAATTCGGGGGGGAAGGGGTTGTTTCTCCCCTCCCAGGAAGGTTCCCACCTTTCTTGGTGGGTATCTGTCTTTCGAACTAAGACACAAGAAGATTCTCAGTTGGAGCAATTAGGTCCAGTTTTGAACACTACACTTAAATTATGTCAAGCTTACTTTTTAAGTCATGTTCTGTAGACCTCTGATTATTCTAATTTCTTTCCTTCTCTGTCTCTCCACATTTTTTATTATTCCATCCAAACTAAATAAAATATAATAATATTTTTTTAAAAATCACAGAGAGGGGATACAACATGTAAGAGACAATACATAACTTTTACGTATTTCTACTGTGGGAAGGGAGGACATTTTCAGTAATTAAGTGTTCAACTATTGCATCTAGCTGGGATCCTGCAGAGAGAAATATGTGTTCATACACTATGTAACAGGCTCGAATGTGCTCAGCAAACAGTGTTTTGGGGACATTCTGGACTCAGTGCTGCCAAAGCCCTTATATGACACTTAAGATTAGGTTGGAAAATTTCAAGTATGATATACATCTCATATGTGCACATGCATATGTCCATCTAATATCTCCTGGAAACAAGGCATACATAAAGTATCTACTCTTTCAAGCATACAAAACAAGACCAAAATTTTCTGCAAGCATCAGACTAACTGCAGTTATCTAGCACAGTGTGTATGTCCTATGGGTGTATGCCCAGGATGCTTCAGGCATCCTCATGGCTTTCCAGATGTTATCTTCATACGGAAAAAAAAGACTCAATCAGACACGTGACTGCTGATTGTAAAGACAGTTTTTGCATTTCTGCTGTCTCCAAACTGTTTCTATAACATGACATTTTTATGACTGACTGGTCAAATACCTGTCAGGAGTGACAGGTAACTCGAAGGCTTGGAAATGGTGAAGATAATCTCTGACAACTCTTCTTGCCTTATATTCTGTACTTCTATTAAAGAACTTCCATGCACTAACAAATTAAAGCTGAATTAAGGATATCATGGGTTTATCCTTAAAAGTTTGATAATACATTTTCACAGGTAGCAACTTGGCTGTGATGACTATTTTCTACATTCAGCAACTCTTAAAAAAATTATACCTGCAAAACAGTTTTTTCACTGTCACTTAATTCTCTAAACATAAATAGTATACATTTTAAAAGGTTACTTTCCTTTTATCACACAAACATTTCTAACATTTAGACTTAAATTTCAGTACTTGCTACATAAACAGCAGAACAGAATGGTGTCCAAACAAAATCAATGGAGTGAAAGGTGGAAGAATAATAAAACAATTTGTGGAATGCTAAGTCTTCATGACATTCCTGAGTCCTCACTCATTTCCAAAGGGAATTGTATGCAGCAGTGCATAGACAGTCACAATCATCCATATTTTTATATAAATTTTAATACATTTTAATGATCATTTCAATAAAATATTTTAATATTCTAGCCTAACATAATTACTGGACTATATTTCTGCAATGTTAATAACCTGTTGCATGCCAAGTGTTTTAAACTCAAACATACTCATTGCTTCAACTAAATACTAAAACAGTTGCTGCATACATATATAGTTGTTTTAAGGAAAAAAATCTTTTATGCACTGCATGGCAGAAATGCACAAAATATATTTCTAAACACAAAGGAAAAGGAAACTAAAATGAACATTAATCTAATCTTTATGTCTTTTTCGGAGCTAACAAAAAACCTTGATCAATTCAAATTGAATTGCTAATTAAGTACTACTTTGTAATGCATGTGATGATGCTTAGAAACTAACATGATTATTAGCACAATTGCAAACAGAGCAGAACTGAATTTGGGTATGGGGGGAAATGACTTGGTGAAAAAGCCGTTAAATTATGTTGTGTTGGTCTTTCAGATAGCTGTGATCCTTATTTCTTCTAAACATTGGAGAAAATCAACAGCTGCTTTGAATTACAAAAATTGCCAATAGCCTGCAGGGCTACAAATGTATGGATTCTTCAGCCATGATCTTTAACCCCTCCCCCTTTGGCCACATATTCCTGTGGATGAATGAAACAATTGGGATTAAAAAAATCCATTCCTGTGGATGAAGAAGAATGAGAAGAGTAGCATGCTGTCTATTTACAGGCATTAGCATAAAATGCTTCACAATTATTTACATTAGGGTCTCTGTGATAGAGCGGACATACAAAGAAACCCCAATGCTTCTTGAGACTTTAGATACATCACTCATGCTTCTAAACCAATCCAGAAAAGATAAAATACAATCAACAGAGGTGGAGTATGAAGGCTTATGTCACCGATAAACTCCAGGAAACTGCATCAGCTATTTCAGGTTTGGTCAGGTTCTTTAAATTTACTCATTTACATATAGTTTGAAAACAGTTGAACTGTTTCTTTTACTATTTTCAGCCAATAAATAATTGAACAGCTTATGCAGGAGAGAAACAGACAGGCTTCTTAGCATAGGCTGTAGCCAAGCTGCCTACAAGAAGAATAATCAGAGTATGTTTTCTAGCAGCAGCAACATAGCCCAGAAGCACAATACCTTGATACCTACAGATCTAGCCTTGGAAGGTCAGTGTTGATCTGCAGGTAAAAATCCTATCTAGATGGAAGATGACTCACCGTGGTCTACATGCCACGCTCTCTAGCATGCTGGGTTAGGGAAAGATTTCTGATGCTCTACTAGCCCTGGCTAACATGGAATGTGGAGCCACTCCATAGATCAGACTACACACAGAAAAAAAACTTGGACCTACTTTTCCCATTATCTAAGCATCCTGGTCTCCCATTACTCTGCTTAACTGGGAACTTGATCTGAATACATGGATTTGCATATATGAATTTAAAAATGAAACGCCTATTCCAGTGACATTATTAATACAAAAATTAAAATAGGCTTCAAATCCCAAAGAACACAGTATTACTTGGCATAGAGAAAGAATGTGACAATATATGTGCCGTATGCATAGATCAGAACTACAGAAACTGAGAAAAGGAAGTTGCTCTGATTAGCCAGGTAGTCTATCATGTCTGCCCATATTTAATATATTCTCTCTGAGAGTAGCAGGAGGTACAAATGGCTCATATTTTGCTACACATTTTCAGCTGACAGACTCAAATTATAAAACTTACACTTTTCTCTACCACATTCAAAAGACAGGACTGATCTGAATATTCATTCTTCTATATTGTGTTAGGTATATTTATATTTTACATTAAAAAATATGGCAATGAGAGAAAAGTTAAAAACGTTTCAGGATGTATGCAGTAAATGAAACAATAATGGATGATGCCCATGTAATGGAACACGTATTTCCAAAGTAATAAAAGTGACTTATTTTCACTGCTTTCTAAAAAGACAAAATACATTTTTCAAACTATACACTTCAAAAAAGCAACCAAATTATTGTCTGGTTACACACTCATCTCTTTAAAGGAACACATTACAAAGATAATTTATTAGTTAGATCAGATACTGTTTTGAGACTCATATTTGCCTTGCAACACAGAAAACTCAACTTCGCCACTGGTCTGTTTGGTGACCTTACACAAACTACCTTTTCCTCTCCACGCTCCTTCTCCAGAGCATGAAAATACATTATTGATCACCTTGGAATGAAAGGTACAACGTCAGAGAGAATTACTGCCAATACTATTACTTGTGTGGGTCATCTGTACCATGTGTTATATCAGCAACCTTAACTTTACAGAACTGAACACACAAACTCTACCAAACACCCACCACTCCTACATCTGTTTCTATTCTGATATAAACAAAATTTCTATGAAAAACAAGGAACGATAAGAATTTGTGTGGAAATTTTATGCTTTACTTGCCACACACTTTCAATTGCCTACTTACCAGCTTCCAAACTAGTCTTAAACTACTTATAACACAAATTCCACTCTGGCTCCAGAACATCTCTGCTGCTTAGTTCCATAAACAAGGACAGAGAGAACAGTCCTTATTTCAGAAACATTCACAATATGACACAACTGGGATGAAAAAGGAGGCCATAAGTACATTTTAGTAGAGAAAACAAAATAAGCTAGCTGGCTTCAACAAAACATTGAACTACATGGCAGAAACATTGAATTCTCTGACACCATGGAAAAATGACAAATTACTTGGGTGTGGAATCGCTGGGGCCTTGACTAAGATGAATTAGGCTGTCTATATCTCACAGAATTTTTATTTCAGGAGCAGCTGCTTGAAATTCTTCCTAGCACTTTTAAGGCAGAATAGCACTGTTTTTTTCAAAAGTCACACTTTTCAGAAACAATTATTCTCTTTATTAGAAATCCTTCAACTTTATAAAATTTTTCTAAATACCAGGAAGAAAGAAACAACATGGCTCCTCCTGTTTCTAAGCCCTGTAGCATGCCTCTGAAACTTGAAAGATCCTAGCCTAATTTATTCTTATTTACAGCAAGGACGCAAAATTAGGTCCCTCACTTCTCATTAGTAAGCCATATTCCCCTCTGTTTCTTCAGTGTTCTGGATCTTTGTCATAACCTCATGTTCTTTTAATGTACATAATAAAATATCTATTGGAGTTGAACGAGAACTACAGTATTTCTTCCTTTAGAAGACTAGCCATTATCCCCCCAAAATACACAGGCAGTTTTGTAGATAGATGCATTTTCCAAGTATTTACACAAAACAAGTATTCTAACTTCTATGTAAAACTATCAGTTTTATCGTATCTCACAAATATCTGGACAGGGCATTCTTCTCTCAAAGACAGGATAACTGCATCAAAATCCCAAATCTAGCATTTTTCCATCTATAGCACTTTTTTTTTTGCAAATTTCATCACATGCAAGAGAATGATTACATCAAGATACAAAAAAAATAATGACATTCAACAAGCTTCCAAATGTGTAGGGGAAGAAAATTTAAATGAAAAAAACATGAAAGAAATTGCTTATAGTATTTTAAGTTACAAATCCTACCCTGTATCTTTCATCTCAGTACTTCTTACATTTCAAAAGACAGTGGTTTGGTAAGGTTTCCTGGAAGTTTTTGACATTCTTTTTATTGAAAAACAAAGGTGTAATATAAGTAATGATTTTAGACTGATAGGCCAAAAAACTACTGAAAAAATATATTAACTATTTATGTAAGTGTTACACTTGGCCAGGAAGGTGAAGATCAGGATGTTTGGGAGCAGGTGTTCCAGAAAACCTTTTTCCTACACAGAGGTTCTTCAGTACTGACTACTGAGTCCTGATAAAAGGAATCTAAGAGATGCAACATCTGAACAAGCAACAGTAGCTGTGTAAATTATAACTCTGCTTTACAATTAGCATAACAACAATTTTCAAACTGCACTTTTGCTACACAAAAACATTGTCCTTGTATTTTTCAAATAAATTCTCTGAGATCATAGACAAGTGTGGTTTATTTTGTAAAATACTGATGTCCTTCATGAAGGGTGCTTAAAACACAGCCTGGAGCAAACGGAAGAACTTTAAGAAGTATTTCTCCAAAACTATCTCAGACAGTTAGAAAACCTGAGCAAATACCTTATCAGCATCACTGACTTGTGTTTAGCAATCTGTAATTAAAATTTTTATTTGTGTGGGTTCTATTTTCTGGGTGTCATTGTTTATGAATCACACGCAAGATTATCAATTTGTTCCACCCTAACCAAGTGTATATTCTTCTATTTAAAACCATTCAAAAGTGTGCAGTAATAATTAAACGTTATCAGATATTATCAAAACTGCAAGAACCTCCATAACAATGCCCAGTGATATTGGGTTTTAAGATACTGTCATTTTTCCTGCATAAGCATGTCCAAAAAAAAAAAGAATGAATACCTTGTTAAAAATAAATTAAAGAGCCTGCACAGAAAAATGTTACAAGAGGATGGGTCTTTTCATTTCTATTTATTTTCTGCTTTGTTGCACCTTATTTTCTCAGATATGGCAAACAATGATAACAAAAAAAAAAGCCTAATACATGTACTTACTTGTGATAAAAAGGAATGCTGATGGCCATAGGTTACTGCATTTCGATTAGCCTCCATGAAGTACTGCTGGGTTCGTCTTCTCTCCCGATCCAGTTTCTTCTCCAACATGAGATGAGAGGTGGATAAAACATCCAGGTATTTCATCATCACATCAGACAGCAATGAGCTGACCTCCACTATGTCTGGACGTGCCTCTGCATCAGGAGTCAAGCAGCTACAGGAAGAACATTCTCTATTTACTTGTTTCTGAAAAAAACAAATTTTCCACCATTGCATTCCTCCCCTTGTATTTACTAAGCTATGCCAGCCAGCACAGCTTGCTCATCCTGCATGGGACAGTTTGATGCTGTGCAGCCTTGGTCTTAACACACCACAGCACAGTTTCTGGCATCAGGAACAATTATCCTTGACACCAATCCAGACAGAACCTGTTATTGGGGGCTGCAGCTGTGCATTCCCAGACACGCTAGAGAGTGCCTGCTGCCTCTTTCTGGAATGGGGGAGATGTGGCATCCCCTGTGGGGACTGCACTCTGATCAAGGTGCTGCACCACTGGACAAAGCAGCTGTGAAGGAGTGTGCTGTCAGGAGGATTTACAGAAGAATGCCAGGATCTTTGCAGAGATAGCACTCCCAAAACAATGCAAAGAAGAAGGAAAATCTAGAGCTTGCCCTCAAAGGAGCAGTGGATGGAGGCTCCCAAGAGGAGGTAGTGTGGAGACTTATGACTCCAAAGTCTCCACACTACCTCCAAGCCCAATAGAAGGCTTTTTCTCTAACTACAGATATATAATTGCAGAACAGATATAATGACCTAGGAACAGGTGAGGAAGAACAAAACATAATGGAGGACACATCAGAGCCAGGTGAGTCTGAATCAAGTGTTCACATCACAAATAAGATGCAGTAGGTGACAGTCATTTGAGGCTGAGAGAACAGAGATATCCATCTGCTTGAACTGATTTGATGGCTGAGGTGTCTGTTGCTTGGATTTAGGACACTGTGGAGATTTTATTGAGACTCATCCTGACCCATGGGCTATTACTTCTTGCTGCTCATTCGTATGGGCACGAATGACACTATTACAGCCTACTCTGAACACATTGGAAGTGACTTCAGTGCACTGGGGTCAGGTGCAAAGGGCAGGGGACAGAGGCGGTGTTCTGAACTCTTATCAGTGAGGAGGAGAGCCTCACATCAAGGGTGGGTGCAATCTGCAGTCCAACATCTGAGTGTGTGTAGTCAAAAACTTATCATAAGTGAGGATCAGAGGAGCAGACCAGCATGGGTAACATTGTGGTAGATGTCTGCTATAAACCACACATAACCAGAGAAAAGTCAATGAAGCTTCTTTTGGGCAGATGGAGAAAGCTTCGTGATTCCAGACACTTATACTCTTTGGGGCCTATTAACCACCTTGATATCTGCTGCTAATATGGCTGAGTACAGCAATCAGGAGACTTCCAGAATCTGCTGATAGTAATTTCTTGATGCAGCTGGTTCAGAAGCTAACTAGTCAAGTCACTCTGCCAGACCTGTTGCTCTCAGACAAGGAAGAAACAAACAGGGATGTGAAGACCAAAGGAAGCCTCTTGATCTTACAGTAACCCTTAGACTGTGGAGTTCAAAATCCTGAGAGAAGTGAGAAAGTGAGATTGTACGAGTAGAACGTGGGACCAGGAGAGTAGAATTCAGCTGGTTCAGGAATCGTCCTGGTAGAATCTCACAGGAGACTGCTGTGGAAGGTAAAGGGAAAGCGTGGGAGAGCAAGCTAACCTTCAGGGACGTCTCAAAGCACTAGAACAACCCAATCCTGTGTGAAGGAAGCAGAGGTAGGTATTCTTCTACACAAGAAGAATACAGATACTGCCCAAAGGGTGGAGCTAGGAAAGGCAAAATTCAGCTGAAGTTGAAACTGGCAGTGGAGGTGGAAGGCACAAGAAAGGTCAACCAAACAAAGACGAAGGAAAATGTGGACCCACTGTGCAATTTAGTGACAAAGGACATAGAAAAGTTTGGGACACTTGGTCCCTCTTTTGCTTCCATTTCCATTAAGAAACTTTGGCCATAAGTGTTCCAGATCTCGAACCCTACCTGTAGAATCCATGAGCATGAAGCATTTCCACACAGCAGAAAATACAGTGAAAAAGAATTTAAGCCAACTGGACATACACAAGCCCATGGGATCAGATGAGAAGGGTATGAGGGTGCTGATGCAATTGGTCAATACCACTGTCTGTCATGTATAAAAGGATCAGAAGGAGGTTCCTGTGGATTGGCAAAAGCTGCATATCACACACATATCCAAGAAGAGCAAGAGGGAAGATTCAGGAGGCTGATAGCCAGTCAGCTTCACCTCAGTCTCTGGGAAAATAATAGAGCAATTTCCTCTGAGTAAGTAATTTTCAAGCACAAAAGGACAAGAAGGTGACTGGGAACAGTGAGGATGGATTAACCAAGTAGCTGTTACACCTGACTAGGTTGATTGGTCTTTGTGATGAGATTACTGGCTCTGAGGACAAGGAGAGAGCAGTACATGGTGTGGGTAGCTTTATTTTAGCAAGGCTTTCGACACAGTATCCCACAGTATCCAAAGGACCATAAGGTAGGAAGATAACTGGCTCAACCTCCTGGCTCAAAGAGATGACATCAGAAGTATGAACTCCAGCTGGTGGCTGGAAGTAGCATCCTCCAAGGATTGATATTGGGTCAGAACTATTTAATGTCTTTATTAACAACCTAGATGATGCGATAGAGTGCATTCTCAAAAGGTTTGTAAACAATGAATTGCAGGGATAGATGGGGCAGGGCTGTTGTCAGAGGAACATGGACTACCTATTCTGGGATCTGATTGCTACCTGCATAATGGGAGGGCATGGAAAAGATGGAGCCAAATCCTTCTCAGAGGTGCACAGTGGCAGAGCAATAGGCAAGAGACATAAGTTAGAACAGAGGGACATCTGGATAGATGTAACAATTGTTATTATTACTACTTTTAATCACAAAGGCAGACAAGCAGTACTGAGGGCCCTGAAGAGTTGTGGGATCTCCATCCTTTAATATTCAAAAATGAGTTAGACAAAACCCTGAGCAGTGAGCGATCAGATCTAATTGTATCTGCGTTGAGCAGGATGGACTAGATGACTTCCAAGGGTCCCCTCCAACCTAAATTACTTTAACAGGTCTATGGTTCTTGTTTCAGGCACCCTAGGCAGCTGTTCAGTAACAGTAATAATATGCTATTAGGTCTATTTTTAAATCCACAGAATATTTTGTATGCAGTGTAGGACAGGAAAGCTGCTAGGAACAGTTCTGCATGTACTATAAAGTGTCTTAAATCTGTTAACTCCAATGAACCTGATAATTTACAATTATTTCCTTGCACAGTACTATTGACCTGCTATTTCTAAAGCAGTTATTTCTAAGTAAAATACAAGTGCCATGCAAAGCAGTTTTGAAAATGTTTTACAATACTTGAACTTCTTGGTTTTAATAATTTTTGTTTAGATTTGCTAATATATGTTAATTTCACTAATTTTCATAACATTTTAAATCTTCTTAACTTGAAATTTTTTATTTCTTTTAAAGAGGTTCAAGTTTTTCATCCTTAAGAAATACTGTGTGTTGTTGCAGTTTTTAAAATTTTTTATTTTAATCCACTAAAATTGGTCAAAATTTCCAAGAACAATGGAAGCTATCAGATTTCTAGTAAGTCCTATATCCATTTCCCCTGCATCTAGAAATGATTTATGACTAACTATCAAGTAAATTGATGTCCAACTCTGAAAGACTTTGATGGTTATGATTCCAGAACTTTCTTTAATAGCTTAAACCAATAAAACTGTGTTTTAATAACAACACGAAAGAATAGTAACGGTAACACTAAACAAAAATTTACAGCTGCAACATGAAGCTTTAAATATTTTTTCTAATCATTATAAATAAATTATTTTTCTATTTATGACATTCATCTTTGAAATGTGTTGTGCTTCAGTCATTAGAAAATAACTACTTCTTTTCTGTTAGTTTCCTCATCCATATTATAACTAAAATCTCATTATTACTGCTTTCCTTTAATGTTCATTCTTCTAAGTATCTCAAAAGCATAAGCAAAAACCTAAACATAGCATATCATTTAAGATTTAAACCACAGTAAGAGAGTAAAAACAAACAAAACTTCCACCCAAAAAATAACAATAACAAAAAAAACACTTTATGCTTCCCACTGTAAGATATATAGAAAAATTCCTAAAGATTTTAATATATTCATTAAAATCCATTTCCAAACCTCTTAAACATAAATGCTAGTTCTATTAGCTCCTGTACTCTCCATTGTTGTCCCTTATCCTCAGGTTTTTTAAATAACAGAAACCTTTTTGTACAATAAAACATAGTATAAAAACCTTAGTCTTCGTGTAAGAATGTGCTTTTTAGAGATGGAATTGAATATCTGAGTGAGAAAGTGTAAGCTTTTTAGTGCTAAGTGGTTTTTTCTAAAATGGAAAAATCAAGGGAGATAACTAAATCCCTAATTCACTCTATACTTTGCCTTACACATTACATTATCTTCAAGAAGATATAAACATAGCTAAGAGAAATAGATGATGAGTGAGCATAACAAGAACAGGCTCATGTTTTCCTCCATTATTTTGTTATCTCTGCTGCCATGCTAACAGAATTATAAGGTAGTGAAAAACATATTTCCATCAGTCAAATAAACAGAAAAAACTATGAATGTGATCATTCAGTGATCTATAAATAACATATAGTAACAAGGTCACTTTCTTGACCACAACCTGCATTTGAAGGTTACCCAAAATGCTGGATTTTTATGGGGAAAAAAAATTGATGTGTAGGGAATGAAGTACAGCACTGATACTGTTACTTGTAAATTTCAGTACTGGCTAAATGAATGCAATGACTATACTGGTATGAGTTTTCTGGTTGCATGTGTGAGGCTGTATTGTATAAGTTCTTACTGGTGTAAGGAGATACCTCTGTTTTTCTTTAAATCCGAAGACATTTCCTACTCAGAGACAAATACTGGCAGTTGCTAAAGTCTGTAAACTGTCACATTATCTCTGCTGGAAGCATACAAAACAAAAACATCTTTTCAGCAGGATCTCAAAATAAAATGAGATGAATAATTACCTCTTAATGGTAAATGATACTTTTTCAGAGTACAGTCCTTCTGGCACAGGTTCATATACAGCCCCTACTATCTGAAGAACAAGAAAATCTACAGTTTGTTGAAGAAAAATACTCTGTTATTTTTTTGAAGATCCCATATGGTAAGTATTGTTCCTTGAAACAACCTGATGGGCATTACATCATCAGCTCTAACTTGCAAACAACTTAGAACACATCTTCTAATCCAGAATGTCTCTTCCAGTCAGCTATCCACATTAATGTAAATAAACACTGTAGATTAAAGTGCTACAATATTGAATATTTACAAGCAATTTTTGCAATTAGAATGGTAAGATAGCAATTCACACAATGATAAACCCTTGTGCTCGTTGACAAGATACACACATTGGAACTGAGAGCAGTTTACATGCAAATAACCTTAAACACAAATTCTCATGGATCATGTGAATACATGCAGAAATACCAGGTAGGTTGATCTGGCAAATCCAAATACCTTAGTTGCCAAGGAGAGCATATTGGTGCTGTAAAAGGGTGGGTTCAGAGTTGCCATCTGATAAAGGATGCATCCTGCAGCCCAGACATCAGCCTTCTCTCCATAGGGCTCACTCTTTACAACTTCAGGACTAAGTAGAAAGCAATGCAAGCCACAAGTGTTTTATTAATTCACCTAGGAGCAGGCTTATTTAAAAAAAAAAAACACCCACCCAACACTTAGTTAGTCACTACAACATAATTTCAGAGCACGCACAATTACATTCAAAAGGTTGCATTTATTTCCTTTACCAGCCAAATTCTTTAAGGGGAGATACAATTAATAGATTTTCAACCTCTACAGCAGCTCTTCTCACGACACTAGGGGTTTATATGTTGTTCACTTGTCCTTTCCACTCACATTGTCTTTGGACTTACTGGATACAAATGAACTACAGTGTTTAGAACTTGCTTACAAGGATGACATTTCAATAAAACAGAGTAGAGAACAGGTAAGTATGGCACATCTTATAATTCAGATATCAGAAAGATTTGAATACAACTAATGCATTTAGAATGCTAATGGATATAGTTTTGCTATTAATGTAAGTAAACAAACTATACTCATTGTATCATTTTCATCCTCTTAAAACTACTGTAATGCATTCCCTGGGAGGATGCAACATGGACACAGCAGGCAGCCAAATGACAATACAAAAAAACATTGTAAAGATACATTTAAAGAAAATGGAAGGAGGCAGTAACTTCAGTTTTGACTCAATATAAAACAGGCTTCACTTCCTTCCTTTAATTTCCTCAGTGCTTTTCATGAACCTGGATGATAATAATTCACATTAGTAAGAGTATTCTGGTGTTGGAGTTCAAGTCTTAGCAGTTAGTAAGGACCATATCACAGAATATGTCCAGGTTTTATTCCACTTAACATCTTCTCTCTGTAATCATTCAGAGATATAAAAAAATACTTGACTTCTTTCATCTGTAAAATCAACTTGAAAATCTTCTTGTTTACCTTTTCCTTCAGCTTAGAATTTGGAACTATTATATCAACGTCATAATTATATTACTGATATCTTTGGTAAAATGCCTTATTTTGGTGCTCAGAGGTACTGTGTAAATTCAATTAATGATGCTAGAAGATATCCTGCTGCTATGTACAAAATGCAGAAAACAGATTTTTAAAATAAATGGGATGAGGTCCCTAGACAAACTATGATAAGCTGAATAACATAAACGTAACAGAAGAGGAAGTCAAAATGAGAACAGAGGTCACCGTGCAGGGAAGTGAGAGAAGCTGACAGGTCAGGCTCTTCTAATAAAACTGATCAAGCAAGATACAGGTTCCTGGATGAAACCTAATTAGCAATTTTCCTTGAATTTCGCTGATGCTGTCACATAACCACAGAGCGGAATACAGGACATTGAATATTGTGTTAGAATGCAGTAGGATTTCTGCACTCACACTGTCTGTGACACTAATTCATTAGATGTCTTTGCGGAAATTTCACTTTTGTGTATTAAACGTATCTATTAGAGCAACCATCAGTATTGCAATTTATTACTTAGATGGTGAGCTCAATAAGGCAAAGCCCTGTCTTAGTAAAGTTCTAAGCATGTTCTTATTCAGAAAAATAAATCTTACTTCAATTTTAGTCTTTCGTTCCAGTGATAATTTTCATGCATAGTCATCAACTTAAAAATTATTTTTAAATTACTAAATTATATTAGAATACCAAACTGAGATTATTCAAGCCAAATTTATGTAACTAGGCAAAAAGCTGCATAGCAGTCACAGAAAGAATAAGCTGAATACTATTGAGAGAGAAAAAGAAGCAATCATGACCTGGCCTACAGCATCTTGTATTCATGAACAGGAGGGAAAAACATTGCTTGATGTCCAGACCAAACAGCAGTCCACTGGGCTGGTGACTTGGAAAAATCATACTATGATTTGGAAATCACAGAAAGAATACAGTGCTGAGAGGATTGTAGTTTTAGCATGGTTTCACACAAATGCACAATAGTTGAAATATAATGAAGTCATTTGTTCTGTTTATTAGTGCTGTAAGATTTCTTGTTCTAAATGCTTATCTAATACCTTTTTCTATTTTTTTTTAATCAAAAGTACTTGCAGTAGAATACAATTTGATCTTTTATTCCGGAACAAATGTCTTAGTCAGAAGTCTCTGATATTGAGAACATTAGGATGACCAACACCTTAACAAAATACTGTCTCATGCTTAAGAAATACTTTAAATTACTGAAATAATATTTATTTAAGGTGACCATGAAAGTTTTATAGATAATATAAAATCCCTTACTTATATGATGCTATGCTTTTGTGGCTAATTAGTTCTGCAATTTAGATTTTTAAATAGAATTTTCAAATATTATTTGTTTACTTTTAAGAGATGTTGCAAAATGCCTCACCATGTTCTACAGGCTTGCCTCACCATCTGCTAGTTAGAAATGTGGGTGGGGTGCAGTACTTGTTGACTAGCAAAACAGTTCTGCGGTTGAGTTGCATGTTTTGGATCCACACTGGTGAGCGATGCCAAGCAGAGAAAGTACCCAGTTCTTGTTCCTGTACACCCACAAGCAGGAGGGTGGTGGGAGTACATATGGTTTGCCTAATTCAGATGACAACTGTGTATAAACTGTCACTGTCTGGTCAAGACCAGAAGGAATGAGTAGAACCAGTCTTACTCACAAACACTGAAAATTGAAGGGTGTAGCATTGGTATGACATTTTTTTTGGTTTATTTGTAAAGGCAGTATTCTTCCTTTAGATTAAGATAACTTGATTGGCTGAAACAGGACAGTGGTACTAACTAAATTTTTAGCAAACAGATGTTCACATCATAAAACGCATTCAAAAGAGAATACAGGGAGGGGGAGACTCTAAAAGCTGATAAAGATTTTAATTTCTATTGCTCCAAGGGCTGATAAAACTGCCACGAAGCAGCAGTACTGATGCTATGCTCTATGATAGACACAGTTATTAGAAGCAGCAGCAGATACTCATATAATTAGTAATTTAATTCTTGCAGCTAACATATTCAAGATAATCACTATAGTTTTCATCTAAGTTTGCAAATCACTGGACATTTCCAAATTACATATTCAAGCTGAAAAAGCTTACTCCAGCAGCATTATGTTAACTATAAGAGAGTCCTTCACTAAACAAATGTTCATAGCAAAAGCAAGACTAAATTCTTCTAAATGAAAGACAGAATTATAACCACAGAATAATTGTCCAAATTCTCTGCATCCTTTAACAGACAATTTTATAATTGATTCTCCAAAAAAGGTCAATCTTGCTCAACATACTAGCACTGCTTTTATTCTTAGTAACAGAATCTGCAATGCCAATGGCCTTAAAATGAGCCATTGCTTAATCCAAAGAGTTGTTTTTATTTCTGAACTCCTTTTGCAAAATTAAGCAGCTATTTTAGACACAGAAGATAGCTTTCCATACTACTCCATATTTACAATTAGGATTTGAAAAAAAAAAAAATAATAACCAAATCTTGTCAGCACTGTGCTACTTACAAAACATCAAACACATTTAACCAAATCATCTCTACACGGCCTTGGAGATATTTTTGCAATCAAGCTTTCATTTATAATTTTGCTCGTTGATATTATTTGTCATTGTTTTTGTTTAGGAACAGTTTTACCAGAGATTTAAACAGACTATCCCAATCTGAATCTGCTACATTTGCACTACCACATAGCTATATCAAAGGTGACCATCCTCACTCAATTAGCTCATGTTCACATTAGTTATTAGTAGACAAAAGTTTCAAAATTAAGAAAGAAGTCCTAAATTTGGAGAGGGAGGAAAAGAGGAGATGGGGGAATGATGTTTTCAAAACAGCATTAATTTTCTAGAGCTTCTGAAGCATCTAAAAAATGTTGTCATCACTATCAGGCAGACTTTACATAGGACACAACCAGTGAAGACTTCCCAAGATGCACAGAACTTCAGTAAGTCACTCATGACTTATCTTGGTACAATGTTGACTGGTGCTTCCAATGAGGCATAGTTTCAACTAGACAGTTATAAATTAATTAAAGCAGCAGTGATTCTTCAAGACTCACTCCCAGAAAAGGTGATGGTTATAGTGAAAGGCTAAATAAAGAAGCATCCACCACTGACAAAGATTTTAACAATGATAGTTATTGCTTTTAGTCTTTATCGTATTTTCAATTGATTATTTAAAGTTTGATGGAGATTCCAGCAGTAGGTGTCAATTATACAAACACTCATGCCTAGAAACCATATCTATTTCAGGAAATAATTCCAAGCTGAAAATAGCTGGAAATTAGTGAAGTATCCAATACTCTTATCCCATTTTGCCTCACCTATGGATATTGAATTAGTGCCACTGTTGGAGACAAGACAGTAGGAGAGATAGTAGACAAGCTTGTCATACATTGATCAATGGTGGGTTTTTTGTTTCCTTTGGTCCCAAATGCTAAAAGAGTCTCTGCAGCTTCTATTAACTTCAGGTATGTAGGTATCTTTGTTAAGATACCTATAAAATAATACTTGCTTGAAATAGCCTTATTAGTTGCTGGCAGGAGTCATCAAAGCAAAGCAGAGAAAGGAATTTTCACAATCTTTGTACCTATAACTGCCACAATTCACTATAAAAATGAGACTGCTATCCCCTGGCCCAGATAAACAGGGATTTATCCAGTAGTGTCTTGAAAATCTTCAGAGGTAAAGACTACACAACCTCTCTGTTCCATATTTGAGTGTCACAATGGTAAAAGAAAAATTTCCTAATATCAAGCTAGAATCTATTCTGTTTCAATTCATGTCTATTTTCTCAGAAAAGTGCCAAGACCATGAATTTCAGTGCAAAGAATGAGAAAATGCTTGTATTCGGACACCATTTCTAGGTTTCTATGAACCTGTCTTCATTCTGCAGGATAATTTGTGAATGTCTGAACACCAGTGTAAAAAACCCTACATTTACTTTATAGTCAGTTCTCTGAGTCACAGAAAAAGAGGGGAATAATATAATAATATAAGGGAGTGAAAAGAAAAAAAAAGAAGCTGCTAACCATAAGCATCATCCCAAAATAAAAAATAGAAATGCCGTATTATAGCTTCATAATTACCAGTAAAATCAATGGAAGAAGAAACAGGAGCCACAAAACTGACAGTTTGAATAAAGAGGTCCTGTGAACATCGCTGAAAGCTATTTGCATTTCTCACCCACATAAAGAATTCAACACAAGCCTTTTGGGAATATTCTGTCTATCCCTTGAGTGATGAAGCAGGAGCAGGATTTTCAATCACTACTTAAAATTTTACCTTCACAGTTTTCTATTTGGAAATGTATGGCCAAGTAAGTCGATAATAATTTATTATGTTGTCTTCTAACTTGTTTCTAACCATTTTTCTCCTTACAAATTATGTTAAGTAATTTTGACAAAAAAAAAAAAAAAAATATATATATATAATTTCTTCTTCACAAAAGACATCTTTTAAGGCATCCTAAACTTCTACTGACACTTAGAGAAAAATTCATCACTTATTCATCACTTCCACCAATTTTTAAAATGTATAAGGGTAGGGAAGAAATTTACTACCTTCAGATGGTAATTTTACAGTGTGATAAATCCTCTTGCCAGCAGGTGGGGAATGTAATTTTAAAATGGGTGAAGTCAGCTAAGAGAGGCCACTTTCATGTGTATAATTGCTCTCTCATCAGTGTAATCTCAACAGTTTCTTTTTCTAGTCCAAGCATTGCCTGTCTCTGCCCAGAAAGTTCTTCTATATTCATATAATCTAGTCTACAGAGAGGCAAAACCAATCTACAGTCAGTGACAGGCCACTAATAACTGTAGGATAGAGCAGACTGTATAATGCCTGCCTTATGTTTTTACTGATATCTTCCAAAAAAAACCAACCCTGGTCTGACGTGGAAGGACATTTTTCACTGCAAATAGTAGTACATTTGTGTAGTCTGTCTCAATCTCAAATGTTAATGAGCACTGAGAAAAGTGTAAAAACAAGATCCCAGTAATAAACCAGTGTAAATCTCAGCTACACTGCTGTTGATCAACAATTTAGAGAACTCACTAGCTTACTGCTTTCTTTCAACACAAATTCAGTACCTATCTGTCTGAAATAGAAGAAGATGTTTTGTAATTTACCTTTTTGTATTTTTCATTTCACACTTTTGAAATAAAGATATAGACATCCAGTTAACATGCAGCAACAGATTTGTATTTCTTTGAATTTACAAACCTTCAAGCTTTTATGTGTGCTAACTTTACACACTATTGCTTAGAGATGCCAAACGTATTAACTTTGAAAAATAACTTATGGCCTCTAGCAGTGTTATAAGACATTGTTCTAGAACACATGAAATACTGCTATCAACTATCTTTTAATTCACCCTTGCCACATAATAATATAAATCAAATGACATTTTTTTTAAAGTCTATTCCATTGTTCTTTACTCCTATTGCTTTGTTAAACAAGAAATACCTTCTTCATGCCTAAACCATTAAATACCCAAGGCAAAAGCATATTGAGAGCACCAGGTTCTCTTCCCAGTTCCTAAGTGCAAGGAGTCACTTGTACCTACTTTTTTCCCATCAAAAACTTAGAGCACATATGAAACTGTGAAAATCAAAATAGCCTCACATGTGGTAAATTGTTTAGGCTGTATATTTGAAAGATATTGAAAGCCAAGATGGTGTCTTGCTCCTGCTGTTCCCAGTCACTCTTTTCCACCAGTGTCTGCTCTCCTGTGCCAGCACAAGTACCTCTACAGCTGCATTAGACATACCTAAAATATTTTTTAGCCAGCTCAGTTCTCTAATCTAGCTCATCATTGTATGTTTACACAAATGCTTGTGTCTGCCCTTGAGTGTGGCTGGTTTAGGGCTTGGGTTTTTTTCTCAATCGGTTTTTTACTTGAATCATTTAATTGACACAGTTTATATCACAGCCGCAAAAACAACTGGTACTGGCAGAAGTTTGGGAGGCTTTTTCTATGGAAGAGAAATACTAAATAGAATTGCCAAGAGATCAGCTTTATAAGTATAGAAGCAGCTTCCACTAAAACACAACTTTCAGTTTTACCCTTAGCTCACAATGCTCAACCAAAACTCTCTTTTACCTTTACTAAGAAAAGTTTAGTCAATTAAATATACCTATACAAGAAAATGTATAAAAAACTTCAGCGTATCTCTTATCAGTTTGTCTTTCTGAGCATAAAGCCTATATAAAAAGCTGCTGAAAAGAGCAGAAGACTATTACTGTGAGGACTTGTTTTCATACTCAGAAGACCAGCAACTTACATTCAGCTACTACCTGTCCTCCCATCTTTGAAGCCTGTACTTTCTCTTCAAACATCTCTGGCAGACAGATCTGTTTTTGTGACAACCTGATGAACCTTTAGAACTAGAAAGTGCTAAATCTCAGCACTTTCTGAATTTCATCAAGCAATGCAGTTCATTGCACAAGTATCTTTTTAAAAATTGTATTTAAAACTGAAGAATGTATTTCACAGATGTTCACTGACTGCTTCCCAAGGGACATCTATATCTAAACATTCTCATGTTTGAATACATGGAAAACAACATCCTCCAAGAATTCCCAGGTATGGCAAATGCCTACTTGCTAGGACACCACTGGGCAATTTCAAAGTCTCTGGTTTAAGTATCAGGTAGAACAAGAAAAGTCGTCAAGAATTCTCATGATATAAAACGTCATATCTACTTGAAAGCATGGGAGACATCAAGAGGGCAACTTACTGCATATGCAGTTATGCCAGAAACAGTGTTGCTAACTGGATAATCCAATCTCTGCTTAATTTGACAATGTGGAACAACAAATTAAACCAAAAAAATCCCCTTAACAGTATCTGTTTTATGCTATCTGAACAGAACTAGATTCTCTACAAGTATGAACATTCTCATTGATTTTTACATATATGTGTGCATGTGTGCACGTCTTTCTGTGTCTCTGTATATATGTGCATACATATATATATGTGTATGTATGTACATATATAAAGAGTACTACTACTCAAGGATGTATTTTGGGTCTCTAGAATTTTCCAGCTAGAACGTTTCATTTCAGAAACAAATCCGTTTGGGAGCACTCACAGGGTACAGTACTAATGAATTACATTGGCTATAAAAATTGGGAGAACTCTCAACTTAATGCAAGGGCCCAGGTATCAACATTCAAGTATCTATCACAAGTAGACCACAAATATTAGAGTTTCATGGGCTCTGATGTGCATTTCCCCCAACTGAAGCATTTCTATTCACTTTTTAAAAAGTTGCACATTGTGCTGGTTTTGGCTGGTGTAGAGTTAACTTCCTTCAGAGTGGCTGGAAGGAGCCTGTGTTTTGGATTTGTGCTGAACAAAGTGATAGTAATATAGAGATGTGTCTGTTATTACTGAGAAGGACTGCTCATCTACATGCTGTATCTGTTGATCTGGAGAAAAAACTGGGAGTCGGTGTGTAAAACTACCTCCTTCTAGGCCTTCATGTTTTAAAAACTTTGTATCAAGGGCAATTTTAAAAGCTTTGCAGGCTCTATTAGAAAAGGTGATCTTTATATCAGGCTGTTTCTTTCTTCAGTTGCCTTACCATTACTGAAGAATGTCATGAAGTATCACCTTTCACACTGTAATAAAAATACAGTTGTCTAATTAAACTCAAAATGTGCACGGCTGTTTCAACTTTTTTATGCTTCTGAATTTTCAAGATTATTATATGCATCTTTGAGTAAGTTGTAAGAACAAATCAAAGTATCATTAATTTGTAATTTAGTGTACCAGTATTACATACAGAGCCTCTGGGACGCTTAAAACAGAAAAACACATTAAAGTTCTAATTTACATGTATTATTCCTTTAGACACATCTAGAACAAAGTGCAAAACAACAAGAGGAACTATAAGCCACATTCTGAAACTCACAAAACAAAACTTCCCTTCAATGTGATTTGTTATTTATGTTATTAAAACCAAGCATCACTGCGTGGTCCACACGTGTGATGTTCTTATTTATACAAAAATACCTAGTAAATTGTAAAGCTGTCAGTTTTAAAAGAAATGCTGTAGACAAATTGTATCTGTAAGTTGTGGCAAAATGCTATCCACATACATAAAAACCTGAAACACTCATATTCTAAAACATGATCCTAACATGCATCTGACAGATACTTCCAAGAACTGTTAGAGATGTTACTTCTAAGAAGCAGAGATGTTTTTCAGTGAATTAATATCCCAATTTCCTGTAAAATGCTTAGGGAGGAACTGCCTTAAGTCTGTAATTGTATAAACAGCAAAAGAAAATACTTTTATTTCCTTTTATCTAAGGAACAGAAATTTGAACATTTAAAAAATGGTAAAGGATTTTGC
The DNA here is from genome assembly GCA_013400975.1 of Atrichornis clamosus. NCBI lineage: Eukaryota > Metazoa > Chordata > Aves > Passeriformes > Menuridae > Atrichornis > Atrichornis clamosus. The sequence continues at coordinate 138,418 of WBMZ01010541.1, read as the reverse complement.
TTACTGAGATATGTACCTTTTGGAATGGACTGCAGTGCCTTTATCCAGCTAAATAAGCTTATCAAGAAATTACATGAATATTTAAATTTTAAAGAGAAAACATGGAAAAGTAAGTATCTGCAAAAAGATGACCACAAGCACTAGCAAATCCAATTCTACAACAACTCAATAAAATAAACCTAGATCTTTAATAACTGATTTCATATAAGGTGTCAATTTCACCTAACTTTAAACTCCTCTAAATTAGATTTATGCTAAGATCCCTCTGCAGAAAATGAAGAGAGATAGACACACCAGGTGGTTGATTCATCTGATCCTAACATAACTGTTTAAGATAGATGGGATGAAACTCATTATTGAAATGTCTATTTTTTTCCATTACTTTCAATAATCATCTAGCTGCTTGACTTGAATAAGATGCCCAGCTTTTAAATTGTTACATATAAGCAAGATGAATCCCAGCCACAGAGACTCATTTCTGACAGCAACTTTTGTCTCACAGTAAGGTTTGAATTAGATGAGTTTGCAAGTATTTGGACTTGCTGGAATTTAATATACAAAATAATTAACTAATAACAACTTTTCTGTCTAGCAATCACATTCAGTATGGATTAAATGAAAAAAAAAAACCAAACCAAAAAACCCAGAAACAACCAGAAAAGCAGACAGCAGACAGATGAAGATTTTACCTGAATAAGATGACTTCATTGACTTCTTTTACATAGAATTTAAAATTCCCAAATCTCAATAAAGTCTGTTGATCCAGATGCCCCCAAAAACCATCACGAAAGTCAACAGATGAAATATGCACACGGGGTCATAACATAATCTAGACATCATTTATTTTATTTTTTAATATGAAAATGTATTACTTGATAGCTCACTTACAAACATCAGCCGAGAAAGTAAGGCTACATGAGAAACTGAGCCAAGGCTAAAGAGAAGGAAGGAGGAAGTCTGAGACATCACCTCGTTCTGTTCAGCTCACTACCTACCCACTGTACTGGGCACCTGCGAGAAACAGATCAGAAGAAAAATAGGACAAGAGACCTAATGATCCAATGATCCTGTGAAGAGAAAAACATTTTATTCCAGTTTTCTTTTCCAGATTATCTCTAAAATTCCTTTCAGGAATAAGCTAAAGCCTTAATCAGCTCTTCTTTAGATAGGAAGTAAAAAGAGAATTAACATACACATTAATTTATAAATAATAATCAACAAAACCTACCAACAAATTACCTTTACACAGTCCTTCATCTCCCAATTTAATGACTTGGCTCCTTGCTCCTTATAAAAATACACAGACTACTTGTCTGCAAGTGGGATCACATAGATAGTAACGTTCTTTAGTCATAAAATCATTTACCCTGCTTGTGTGCCTTAAATTGTGGAAAACCTAGACATGAACAAGTAACCCAGGCAAAGAGCTTTCTTCAGCAGAATAGATAGCAAATGCAGATATTAGCGTCTGTTTGAAATCACAGGGTATTTAAATTCGAACTCCTTGAGTTGGAAGAGATGGAACAAACCAAGGAAAGACTAAGACAGTTTGAATAATCCTTGACAGAGATTTGAAGTCTGGCTACTCTGAAATAGCAAGCAACTGAACAAAGGTCACACCAGAAACCCAAATGAAAAGAGCAAACAGCTTTAAATGACCATCAAAGAAATGGTAAAACAGCAAACAGGCTATTAAGGAAACATCCAAGACAGCAAGGTGACACATAATGGCACTAGAAATTAAAACAGGACACCATATACTGAGCAGCAAAGTAAAGCAGAACAAGAAATAGCAAGATTTAGAAATAGTAAGGATTTGTCAAGATACCAATACTGCTGATATATAAGACAGAAGAGAATGGGAAAAGCAGAAATAAACACACCGAAAGTATTCTGCAGTTCAGATGTCATTAGAACATAGTCAGCCTAAATGCAGCTCAATTAACATAAAACAAAAATGAAAGAAGAATTCTAGCAAACAAATGCCAGTAACATTGGACTAAAAGACATTTACAAGATCATAAATTAGTTTGATGCAATGACTAATCTTATTCTAATAAAAAGTATTCATTCATTATCTCTTCCAAAGAGATAATAACATAATAATTGTACATTAAAATAATTGCTGTACGAGTTATGTAAGTTCTACAGAAATCACTACTTCCAAAAAGCACACTGTTGGTTTAAAATGTGTTATGGTAGTAGAACAGTACTTTTCTTTTTAACTCAAGATACCTGTCTAAATTCATCATGGAGTCTATAAAATTATTACATACTACATCTCACTGCTCAACATTAAAGTAACTCCTTAGAAGCTAGATCAGCACTACTCACTTGATAGAAAACAAGTACAGAAAATTGTTTTCACACTCCCTTTCATGCAAAAAACATATGCTATGACTTTAAGCCACTTACAGGCCTTTGTGAGTAAAAGAACTCTCCTCAGGATAGGAAAAAAACATTTGTATGGACTAATCCATGTGACTTCCAAAGTGGCTTTCTTTCTTTTAGTCCAAGATTTTTTTTTTCATTCTCTCCTGTCTAGTATTAAGTCATCTCTATACGGCTTCTGTAATTGCCATTGAAACATTTTTCCAGAGATAAATACAGTTATCCTCATGTTTTCTTACTTTGGTTGGCATAATTTCCAGTTTTACACCCACGTATAATGCTATGTCACACTGGACATGGTATTAGGAATATTTCAAATGAGAGGTGACAGCAAACTAGACAAACTTCTCACTTAATACAAACTTTATAAAATTAAACCGTTTGAATATCTGTTTGTAAGACAATCTCTGTCAAGTACTTATAATGTTCTTCCTTGAAGTTCATCCAGCTGTCCTTTAAGTCCTGGCGTGCCCATACTGAAACATAACGTTCTACCCAGAGTTGTACTGTGGCTTACAGACAGGGACAGTACTGCCTGCCTGTCCACAGCTATGCTGTCCCTGTGGATTCCACCTCCAATTGCACTGGACTTTTTGCTGACACACATTATTATAAACCTATATCCAAACCACAACCATACTTTCACAATTATATTTCATTGCTATCTTTTATTCTCAGAGTGAATACTTGTATTAACCAACTTCCAGAAGATCCTCTGATAAAAAAAATCAGCATTAATATACTGAAAGGATTATTTAATTTCTGTTACCTTTCCAATAGAATCAGCAAATCCCCTCCTGGAGCCATCTGTTCTATGAATGGCAGAACTAGCACAAGATCAGTTTTCAATCAGTTTGCTGCTCTTCCTCGTGATTCCACAGTACTTGCAGTTTCCTATTCTCTTGGTTATCTAAACACACTAAACTACTGTCACATGATAGCATGTACTGCTGCTTACTTGGAAGGTAACATTTCAGTTGAGTTTAAAAACATTTCTCATCAAGATCAAATTGTGTCACTACTTGTTATCCACCATCAAATTTTCACAAACATTGAAAGAACCTAAACTCTCAAACTTGGTTGAATTGGTGAAATGTTTCCCATATTATTTTTGCAGGAAGAAAGTACTGCTGGGAAATATTGTAAACAGTTTGACCATATAGGATCATAAAGGCTAAAAATAAAGTATATATGAAGATACAACACACCCCCTCAAATTACCTTTCCCAACATAAAAATGCTTTAAGTAAGTGAAATATTATGTCACCTGAATAAGCAATGCAGCTGCTGCAGGTCTGTACACGAAATCATACCAGAATATTGATTAATACAGTGCTCTCACAGGATACGGTTATAAACAGAAGCAGTGACCAGTACTAGAAAAGCAGTTTGGTGAACATAACACAGTATGTAGACAGACTGTGTAGTCCATAAACAGAAGTTAAGATCAAGGAATATTTTCTCCTCCACAGCAAAGAAAATGAGGGACACAAGTAAAACAGCACCTTTAATGACCACTGAAATGAGAGTTTCCTCAAAACACCACAGCAATAAAACTCCTCAACTTCAGCACAAAAAGCCAAATCTTTCATAACATTATTCTGTGCATTAGAGAACAATTTTGCTTCGGAAAGATCAAGTTAGCTCGCCAACTAATGTGGAACTTCTTGCCCACTTCTTAATGACACCTGAGGGGCCGGTTCACAGTTTCTCAACAGCTTTTCAAGATCAGTCAAGTTGGCAAGGAATTACGATCGGATTCTCTATTCCACCCCGATCTCAAAATGTACTTCATTTACCTGAGTTTATCAAAATTTTCTCTCAACATACACAATTATATATACCTCTTGATCTGCTGTCAATATGTCCCTTTTCCTAAGTTACAATCCTTTTTTAGAAACAAAGAAATGGCAGGTATAAATGAAGGGAAACATCATTCTCTGTAACCATGGACAATTGCTCTATCTCTTCGGGGAAGGCCTGCATGACAAGACAGCATGATAATAAAGACTCTGTCACCACTAACTTGCAGCAGATTGTTTCTAGTGACTTATGAGCTGGGAAAAGACTTCAGGATTCATTACCAATTCCCTTGAGCAGACTTTTCCTCAATTTTTCAGGTATTACGTGTAAACACATCCATTTAATACATTTGGTATTCTAAACATATGCATTGCTGGATTTTTAATTCAGGGACATAACCAATTAAAAGGAATTTAATTAGTATGATAGTAGAATACAACCTAGTATGAAGTAAAATTAAAACTCATCACAATTACAAAGCATAGCTATGCAAGTCCCTCGCTAAACATAAAACAATGTCTGCTGTTATTTTATGATGACACAGGGCTTAAAAAATTGCATTAGCAAATTATTTCAGTCAAGTCCAAATACAAACATGTTTGGTACATACAGTGATATGTTTTTATCCGAATCATTCTGTATAACACTGCTTAGTCAAATTTAAACAATAAGCATCAGACACTATGTTTGACATTCACTGTTTTGTTTCTGTACTATATTGTTTGCTCCAAGAAGGGAGGGTTGCATCTCAAACTACCCAGAACTATTACCTGTCAATTCAGAAGAAAGCCATTTCTGACACTCTGAAACGACAATGCTGTCTCACATCTCTTTCTTTTTTTTTTTTAATTTGTGTAGAAACTAATATTGGTAGGTAGGCAGTCCTAAATTTTTGATTTTTAATGGCCTTTAACATCTACTTAAATCATACACAAAAAAAACCCACCCAAAAAATCTAGTCCAAGCACTGATTACATCTATAGGCTCTGATTTCTGCTTCAAGATTTGTAAAATAATCAGTTCACCTTATTTATTGTGAACAGGCTTCCATTTCAAAAAGGCCACTGTCAGACACAGTACTAGCCAAGCACCTTGAAGGTGGCATCCAGTGCATGCTGCTGTTTGTAAAGCCTTCTTAAATTATTATCACATTGGAAAGGCTAATATTTTAGCCTGTCATTTTAAATATTACTCAATCATATATTTTAAATAGACATCTGTACTGTATCCTTGTTCTCTTTTCTGACTGCAGACAGACAAGGATCACTGCTTCCATGATTTTGCCTGTGGAGTAGAACGGACATGTCCCAAAAGACCACTTACTTGAGAGACTGCAACATGTAAGTGACATTTTATCCCCAATCCTGCATCCAAATAACTGGATAAAGAGGTAGAAAAAGAACTGCTGAAGTTCTAGCTCTGAAATTCCATGTACAAAGACAGGGTATGAGAATAATAATAAACATAGTATAAGCAAAAAATATATTAAAAGAAGAGTATTTAAATCTACAGAACACTACTCTCAAACAAAAATTTCCTACAAAATAGTAAAAGACCAAAAGATATCAGTGAAAAGAAAACAAGCATTTAGCAGGGAAAAAGAATAAGTAAGTGTAGACAGGACCGGAAAATTACAATTCATTGATGCTGAAGGCCACTGCAGCATGGTTTTGACACGTCTGACACCTCTACTTTTAACCCGGTGTTTAAAAGAGCTCAATAACTTCGCATCAACAGCTTTTCTGCCCAGTTGTAAATGAACAAAACAAATTGATCATTTCAGAGAAGCTGAAGAAGATGGCACATAACTAATTACACCAAACACTTACTACACTTTACCCAAACTATCACCCACAGACTGTGTCACTCAGAGATTTTCCTATGCTTCAGGAATATTTGGAGAACCAATTAAGGCAGGCTTGCAATCACTCTACCTTTGCTCACTAAGAACTATAAGCATTAGTCTTCAAGGCATGGGACTTGAATATACTACAAGGTCTCACTCTTGAAGCCATTTTAGGATTTAGTGATTTCTAGGGATTAAATGTCAGTCACTATTATTCTGGCACTAGGAATTCACAAGTAACAATTTCAAAAATGGCAAAATGAATTATATTCAACTGCCAAATGCCCAAGTTCTTGGGCACTCTTAATTCAGAGGAGCAAGCAGTAGCTCCCCTGATAGCTTTGAACCTTTAATTACTTATCACAGCATGCAAGCCAAGCATTCTCACAGCTATAAGGACATCACATGTGGTGATGGTAATTGATACTGTTTACATATACCTTTTTCTAATTTAGAACCACATTTATCTATAAGGATATTCTAGATGTAGATAAGTTACTACACAACTGCAGTTAGTTCATTTTTGCACCAGCTTAGCCCACAGTAACCAATACGTGTGAGAAGAGGCAACATCAAAATAGGCAGGCAATAAACTACTGCAGAGTAGCTGTAGGTGGGCACCTTGCACCTTGTTCCATTGTAACTTGCCTATCTGCTCCAGAAGAGTAACCACGAAGATGGAAGTCACTGGATTGAATGTCACATGCAGGAGTACTTACCACGAGTACAGGATGGTTCCCACTACTGATGCAAGTTTGCAGTTTTCTTGCTTTTGCTTTGCAAGCCCAAAGTCAGCTACAATAATGACAGAAGAAAAAAACCAAAACAGATTCACATCTCAATAGCCACCCTTTCTGCATGACAATCAGTGCTCATTCACAACAGCTAAAATGTTGGGGGTGGGTGGAAGGGAGGTTTGGGATTTTTTTCATCTTTTGCATTTCACAGAACTGGACCATATTATCTTTCTGCCTCCACATTCATCAACAACTTATGTTTGAATCAGGCTTATCAGTTTTAAAAATATTTTGAGCACATCTCTAATGGTTTCAATCCAAACTATATGACCAGTTACAGGTTTCTATTAATATATTTCAATAAACTGTATGACAATGGTAAATATCTAATAAGCAGTGATCTAATGCCCAAATTAATGAAAATTATTTCACTTTCCTTGAAATTATGACAGCTGGGAAGAGTGGACTTTCCGATAAATTTAATTTCAAAGGACAATGGGGACAATGAATTTATAATTCATATTCAAAGATGGAATTTGGTAAGAAATAATGGTGAATCTTAGCTTTACCTTGTGACAAAAGCTGTAGATTTAGATGATCATGTAATTATGTTAATGTAAGTGCCTTTTGTGTAATTATCAGGTAGTCTCACAAAATGTCACACACAGTCTTTGAAGATTATATTTTTAATCAAAGTTCCATGCAAACAGTTGTTTATTTTTTTCAATTCAATACTCCACTGCTGCCTCAACACAACAATGCAGCTAAGATACATCCCACTTCATTAAGTCCAAGCACAAAGAGCAAGAAACATTATTGTACCTGTTAAACTCCGTTAATAATTTTTGTATTGTAATACTACTTCGTAAGTGGGAAGATTTGTGTAGTGAATAATACTGTTTAAAATATTTTAAGACTCATGTTCTACTTGGACAGAGCCCATAGCATGCCTATTCCAATTGCTTTCACTGTGACATAGTTCATAAAAATTTTATTTCAGAATGTTACTACTCATCAAAAGAAGCAGCAGATCAGAAGAAACACAGGTAAGAAAAATTAGTTTCTATTGGCTCTTGCTCAGTGCAAGCCTTCAGGGTCTGAAAAGGAGCAGTTTTCAAATTCAGAAAGGGCCTTTGATAAGAAAGCCCAATCTAGATACCCAAACCACAGATCATTTTTCTTTGAACAAAATGTCCAAAGAAGGACTAGCTCTGCAGTGCTTGGAAAATGTAAGTAGAAAGAATGCTAAATTTACAGGATCACCGAGAAGTCTCCTTTTTTCCCTTGAGTTAAGGTAGTTCCCTCAGGCAGTTCACTCCAAGAAATATCAATCCCAAAAGGACCAGAGGTTTTTGCAATGTTGATACTTCCCTGAATTAATAGGGTGAATCATTCTAAATTCCTTCCTTTGGAATTCTTCAAATAATATTCAATGAGGGAAGAGTATTGAGACATTACAACAATCAATACATTCAGTTCCTGTTGCTTGAAAGATTTAGTAAAGAAGAGAGCTGAATATCCGTAAGGGACCAGAAGACCCGATCAAGGAGGATTAGGATAGGGCTACTTCTGGCTCAAAGACCCCACTCTGCCATGGAAAAGATGTGACAGGAAGGGACAGTGAGAACTTTCACTGACTCCCATTCCCACAGGTGGTGCATGTAAACATATTCCATTGCCATTAGAGAAGAGGGAAGGGGCAGCCAAGTGTGCATGCCCAGCTCTCTTGGATATAGGGCCGAAGGGCCTGAAGGGTGGGGCTCCCCTCTTCTGCATCAGATCATGGAAACCTCGCTCTTGTAACAGCTCTGAAAATAAACCTCCTTTGTGCACAAGACCATGGCTTAGCCTCTGGTTAACCTGCGCATATCTTCCAATCAAACATCTCAGTTCTAGAAGTAGTCTATTTTAATATAACATTAGCAATGACCTGGAGAAAAAAATGAAAGCAAGGGAAAAATAAGCCAGACAGAGTAAATATATTCTCTTCCGTTTAGGCTCCTCAGAAATGGAGGGATAAAATCCTTTCACTGACAATTACTATTTCCAAATTCTACTAAACTTTCTTGACACCAGCAAGAACCTTGTACATACAACTGGTGCTGCCAGAGCCAAGGAATGTAAAGCACAGGACAATCAGCTTTACATTAAGCACAAATATTTTTTCTTAGATTTTTCAAGCCTATAATACAGAATTGAATGAAAAAACTGCCAATGTTGAACTGCATAAAACTAGTGACCTTGCTTCTTGTAAGTATCTGTCTGCAGCTTATAAATTGGTCTACAACTTTTAATACTCCACAACTATTTGGTATTTGATGCCAAAAGTTGTTACAGTAACTAACAAACTAATGAAATAACTTCTGAGAACTGTGACAGGCCTGCCTCACGTATCAGTAAATGAAGATATGAACAAATAGGAAGATGATGTGTATTAATTAGTATTATTTTAATTTTTTTAATTTCATAAAAAATAGTCAAACAACAATACAAGACAATCCTCAAATAGAAAGAAAAATTAACACAATATGATGTAGTCATAATCTTTTACATTCTGAAACACACTCCTTCACTTTTTTCACTTATTTACACTGTGTTTAGAGTTGCAGAATAAGTGATAATGAAACAAGGTGGTTTCAAAAAAGATGAACAATCTGTGGAAGAGGGCATGAAGGAAAGACAACTACGAAAAAAGGAGTAGGCTGACTTGACTAGCATATTAACCTCCCACAGATCGATCTCTGAAGCTTTCATAATAGCTAAATTACCAAAACTTCCTAAATCTTAGCAGTCTCTTTAAACAAGCATTTTATAAACCTGCAGTGGATTTTTTCCCTTCTTATTGACAGAATTTTCATTTGGATTTTCATTTGCTGCTTTATTTCCCAAAGATGTCAACCAGTAGATTTATCTGGTGGTTCTTTTTCTACCCTGAAGAGCACAGGATGAGACAAAATCCCTTTGCTTCTCTTCAGCAAGTTTACAATTGTACTCAAGAAGGTTTGTTAGCAACTTACTGAGTTACTGTGATTTGGAGTATAAAACTAGAACTTTAATTTTATTTTCCATAAAAGCATATGCTAAAATCAAGAAAATTTGTGATTTAATCAACAGTTGTACATACTTATTCTACTGTTTCCCATCAATAGAATGGGAACAGAATTAATTCCTCCTCATTGCCAAATAAACCTTTTAGTTATTCTATCATTCTCCTTTCTGTGTGCTATTATCAATGCTTTTTAAACAATCTCCTGTCAGTTTTGTGAAGTTTGTAACTTCTGCACTAGGAACCTAAGGCCTGATCAACATCTAGATCTGAGATCTGTAAAGAGAGATGTGATCATGCTATCAATCCACCAATAACTTCCAGAATGTTTGATTTACAGTGTGAATGTAAACAAGGAGAAGATTCCACTCAGCCTATTATGAAAATTCTTTTGAAAATAAAGCACTACAAGGAATTCCTTGAACCTCAGTATGAAGGGTAGCAATTCTGATAATGAGTATTAGTTAAATGAGTCACAGAATCTGCTTTAAAAATAGCACTGATTCAAGTGAATCCAAAAAGTAGTGACTAAGAAAACAGGCACTTGTCATATCCACTTTATCTCATGGCCACTGCTTCTCTGGGCATGGCACAGAGTATGTTAACAAGCAAGTATTCTGAATTACAAAATTAACAGGTTACTTTCTTCCAGCACCCAGCAACTCTTTGAGTTTTCCAAGTTTCATTCAATTCACCATTGTGACACTTCATGGCTGCCTGCTATGATTAGAAGTTTATCATGCAGGTGGGTTGTCTCAAAACTAGCATTCTGCTATAAAAACCTAGGTTTCAGGCCCTTTCTGCTGCTATTTTATCATATGTACTATACATTAAACAGAACATGCTGCCCAAAAGAAAGCATGGTACCCTTCACAAATCTCCTTGATATCAGCTCTGAAAGGTGTCCAAGTGATTCCACACTGCCTTCTGACCATCAAGGTCTAAACCTTGCTGCAACTAAATGACACTGAGGAAATGGGATGATCTACAGTCTTCTGGTTTGCCCTACACACAGATGCAGCTATGGAGCTCTAGACAGAAAGACACTGTGCTAGAAACAAAATACAGCTGCAGTAAAATATAGCTGCAATAAAAGCAGATACACATTTTCAATTTAGAACTGTAACTTCTCAATGTCTTATATAAAAAGGCTGGGCAGATTAAACTGAAAGCCACAGATAATAATTGGTTCAATGAATCTCTAAAACTCTATACAAAACAACTTTCATCCAGGCTGTGCCTAAAATTCTACCTTTTGCGTGTCTGTGTGTGTGTGTGTGTGTGTCAGAAACAATAAATCAGACATTCAATCTGACCAGAGAGGTACAGTTTCAGTAATACTTTTCTATCAGTTTAGAAAGATGTTTTATGAAATTGCAGGTTGGCATGATTTGGTATTTATATTTTCATAGCATTTGTAGCTCAATCAATTATGATTAAATGCTGTACCAATGTAAGAGATGGTATTTATGGGCCCCTTCCTATCAAATCTAGGTCAGAAATTAAACAGAAAATGAGCAGGGAGGGCAGTTCTAGGGACTACAAAACAGCAACATGCTTAAACTTCTCTACAGTCAGAAACAGCCTGGCTAGGATCAGATTGTAAATGTCTGTTTCCATTTGCATAACACACAGCCTAAAAGGGCCTGAAAAAGATTGGGATGATTCAGATTTAGTTGACACGTGTAAAAGATATCCTGGGAAATATAAAACAAGCTGTATAATCTTCATATTAGAATGAAGCACCTCCTGAGCTTAGGACTTTCATTTGTACCTTATATAAGTTTAAAAACAAAAGGATAAAGAAAGATCTGAATAAGGATATTATTTAACCACACACATTACTTAATAAAAAGAAAACACAGTGTGACTATAAATATTCAAAACTCTTCACATTATTATCATAGAATGGCCTGGGTTGGAAAGAACCTTAAGATCATCAAGTTCCAACCCCTTGCCATAGGTAGGGACACCTTTCATTGGACCAGGTTGCTCAGAGCCCCATCCAACCTGGCCTTGTACACTTCCAGGAATGAGGCATCCAAGCATTCTGTTTCAGTGCCTCACCACCCTCAGAGTAAAGAATTTCTTCCTTATATCTAATCTAAGCCTATTCTCTTTCAGTTTGAAGCCACTCCACCTTGCCCTATCACTACATGCCCTTGTAAAAAGTCCCGCTCCAGATCTCTTGTAGCCCCCTTTAGGTACAGAAAGGTGCTCTAAGGTCTCCCTGGAACCTCTTCTTCGCTGAACAATCCCAACTTGCTCAGCTTTCCTTCATAGGAGAGGTGTTCCACACCTCTAATCCTCTTCATGGCCCTCCTCTGGACTTCCTCCAACAGGTCCATGTCTTTCTTGTGCTGAGGACTCAAGAGCTGGACACAGTACTTCAGGTGGGGACTCACAAGAGCATGAGATATTACCTCAGGCATTCCTTTTTCAATAAGACCTATAGACATGATATTCAGAGACCATCCCTTGAAAAGGTCCCTCATAACTTAATCTTAACATTTTGCCAGGCCACTTGCAGAGCTCTCTGTATGAATTCTTGTTTTCAGCCGCCTTTCACCACAGGTCCCCTGCCTACCAAGTTCTGTTGGAATTACTCTATAAGGGCCACCTGTAGAATGTTTCTCTATGAATTCAGGATAAACAAGCTTAACTCTTTAGCAGGTTTATAGTTTTCTGCTCTGAGAGCAAGGTGGGAGTGTCTCCCACATTACGCTCACCTTTCCTTTTCAAACGACATAAATGCAGAAACTGTATGAGATCTTCAAGGGATTTGGAAGGTGAGGGGTCCCATTCTCACATACATGGTATGAAATGCACATCTGTGGAACCAAGAATTTTCTTAAAGCTGTTCATTGTTGTTGCTGCTGCAGAATAAAGTCTTAAGTTTACAGAAGCACTTTGCCTCAGTATATTGCTCACGATGCTCTTTTTTTTTAAAATCAAAATATACCATGAGAGTCTGAATCTAAGGCACCTCTCTAAAGACAATATTTTTTAAGAACATCAGTTACAGAGGAATGAGCTGCCTTTGTTATAGTGTCAGCCTGAAGATTCTCATAGCAATAGATTAACAAGAGTTACTATTTCCAGAAGGACTGATTGGAGAAAAGAAAAAAGAGCACTATTAAAAGATTCTTTCATAAAACAAAATAATTTTGGCCATATTTTGATGACATATTCACATAACACTGCTTCACAGGTAGTCCACTGGAACATTACTCTAGTTAGATCAAGGCAAGTTTTCTGATTTGAAAGACTACAGAAAACTGAACTCTCTCTATTTAGGATCATCGTGCAGCTTATAAATGCAGAACTACAATTTTTAGTAGATCTTAGAGCAGAATTTCTTTTTTTATAAAAGCTGACAGGATAAATTCAATGCAGAGATTTTTTGATATTTTAGCATATGCTTCACATTCATCTGACATTTTGTTATAACTCTGTCATGGTTATAACCATAACTCCAGCCAGCAACTAAGCACCACATACTCAATTCCCCACCTTCCCCACTGGGGAGGAGAATCATTAAATAAAAAAAAGTAAAACTCGTGGGTCAATATAAGAACAGTTCAATGACCAAAACAAAGTAAAATATTATAATATTGTAAGATTATATTATTGTAATTTATTATAATATTAATAGCATTTGTAATTAAGGGGGAAATGCAGAATAAAACTCAAGAAAAACAAGTGATGCACACCACAGTTGCTCGCCACCTGCTGACAGACGCCCAGCCAGACCATGAGCAGTCTTCAGCAACTCCTGGCCAATTCCCCCCAGTTTATATACTGGGGATGGCATTCTATGATATGGAATATCCTTTGGGCTAATTCAGGTCAGCTATTCTCGCTGTGCTCCCAACCCCCAGCTTCTTGTGCACCTCCTCACTGGCAGAGCGCATGGAAAGCTGAAAAGTCCTTGATTTAAAGTATACACTACTTAGAAACAACTAAAACCTCAGTGTGTTATCAACATTATTGTCATACTAAATTCAAAGCACAGCATTGTACCAGCTACTAGAAAGAAAACAAACTCTATCCCAACTGAAATCAGGAAGAATTTTCACCATGAACCACTTGAAGTTCTCAAATGGACAGTACATTTATCCTCAAATATTGTGAGATATAATTATTAAAATCACAAATGCTCCAGTGTTTGGCATACATGGATTATATGAGTTAGGAACAATACCACAGCATGCATCAATATAGTACATACTAACTCTCATCAGAAATAAAGTAAATTAATCTTAATTTCACTGAGGTTGTAAAACAACAAGGATGAATAAAATTCAGAAACAACAGATAGGTCTTCAGCTCACCCCAAAAATTCAATGGGTACTACACTTGTACTAGTCATAGGACTAAATAAAGTGAGTGTTTGTTTAAATACTGCAATAGTTTTGAACTAATTGCTGCAGAAATTCAAATGGTTCAAATAAGTTTCTGTTCTTCCAATTTTCCTCAGTTCCCGTAAATCTTTGACAGAAATATAAATGCTTTTCAAGCACAATTTTGAGCTTACATTTGAAAGTATGTTTAGACTTCTTCACATTTAGAAAGGACCAAAGATAAGAAAAGGTTGTTAAGACAAGAGTGCCCCTCAGTGGCAATATGTTGATATACAATCCAATTATATGATACCTTAAAATAATATTCTGAATATTTATTTTCATCACTCAAGGACAAATGCACCATTAAATCACATTCTTTCAACACTGCATCATTACTAAGAATCGGAAGGGTTTTAGCACATATAATTTAATAATGAATGAATTTAAGTATGTACATCACCAGGTTAAAATATTTACTATGAAACAACAGTTGCTAAATATTTATAGCTGAGTGTTTAGTGGATGGGTGTGTAAATGTGCCTACACTTTCCTGCCATATTTAAAGAAGAGAGATTGAATTTTGCATAAAGACTTCTCACAACAATTCTGCAGCATTCAAGTTGTTTATTTTCTTCTGCGTCAGGAGCAGCAAGAAAACATGCGGTAGTTCTTTGAGAACTTCCAAAACTACAGGATCTGAATTGCCTGTAAGGCTTGCTGTGTGTACCGGGTTGTAATAATTTGCTCAAAGACTAAAACTATGACATGCTTTGTACTCTTCACACACATTGGTTCAAAGCCTGTCCTGGGTTCCTTTCTCCACGCTGTGGTGATTGTAGCAGCACACGTCAAGAATGTTCCTTACTGCAGACTTACACAAATAGCACCTCACTGCAAATGGTCACTGGGAACAACTGAGGGATAATAAGCGATTTCATGGTAGAATTAACAGAACAGATTAGAACAGAATAGAACAGAATAGAACAGAATAGAACAGAATAGAACAGAACAGAACAGAATAGAACAGAACAGAACAGAAGGCAAGGCTGTAATGTTCACTAGCTGTTATGCTCACTTGTTCTATAATCTGGTATTTCAATATTCTTGCTAATTTAAATGAAAACAGGCCTTGAAGCATAACTATAGTTTAAAAGTTTTAGGGCTAAAGCATCTCCTCCATCATATTTGGCATTCACAGCTGCAAAAAATATAGTCACGGCTGATGACACAGATTGTGCATTAGCAATCATTTTACTTCTGTGCCTGGGAATATCCTAGAACAGATCCTCCTGGAGGCTGTGCTAAGGCTCCTGTAGGACAGGGAGGTGATTCAAGATGGCCAGCACAGCTTCACGAAGGGCAAGTCCTGCCTGACCAACCTGAAGACCTCCTGTGATGGAGTGACTACGTAGTGGACAAGGGAAGGACTACAGATGTAATTTATCTGGATTTCTGTAAAGCCCTTGACATGGTTCCCCACAACAGGAATTGATGAGTGGACCACTAGACAGATAGGAAAGTGGTTGGATGGTTGCATCCAGAGGGTAAAAAAGAGGAGAAAGATGGAGAGGGATTTTTAACAAGAGCATGTAGTGACAGGACAAGGGGGAATGGCTTCAAACTGAAAAAAAGAGTAGGTTTAGATTAGATATTAAGCAAAACTCTTTACTGTGAGGGTGGTGAGGTACTGGAACATGTCGTCCATCCCTGGAAGTGTTTAAGGTCAGGATGGATGGAGCTCTGAGCAACCTGGTCTAGTGAAAGGTGTCCCTGTCCACAGCAGGGGAATTGAAAATAGATTATATTTATGGTCTCTTTCAACCCAGGCCATTCTGTGATTCAATTATTTTACACAACAGTATAATAATGCAATAATTTACTAGCTTCCAAGTATGGTGATCAATACCCAGGAATCTGAACCCTTCTCAGAGTTTCAGTAAAGAAAAGGTCCTCAGGTACATCTTGAGAAATTGTCTTTAAGAAAAACAGTTCTACTTACTAATTGTAACTTTGTCTTTATCCCCCAACATGACATTGTTTGGAGTGAGATCTCGATGAACAATCCTTTTCTCTTTATGCAAATAACGAAGAGCTAGACAAAGCTTAAAAACAAACAGAAAGAGCCTTACAAAGATTCCTAACTACAACCTAAATAAAGGCACATAAAATTAAATTCACAGCTATATATTAGTGACTGATATAATAAGCATTACTTTGTCATTTATTAGCCGAAAACCATGGTGCTACTAATTACATGTAGAAAAGTCCTGGCAAAAAGAATGAAGGCTCTTACTTGGATAAATATATGCCATATTCTGTCTTCTGTAAACTGTTGTTGCTTTTCCTTCAAAGAGTGAAAGTGTTCTCCCAGTGGCATCCCCTCTATGAGCTCCATGACTATGTACAACTTGTCATCTACATAAAAGAAATTAATAGAACATTTTATTTATGCAGAAGGCATTTTAAAATAGTATTTGAGGTTAAAATATATTTTAGAAGCTGTTGCTTTTTACTTTTTAAAAATTTAATTTGTACAGACAGATACATTTTAATCTAGTTCTACTCTTTCCTATCCCATTTTTTCCTCAATTTATATCACAGTAACTATAAGCAAATCACTGCCTGATAATCACTCAGCAGGCAGGTGTATGTAGATAACTCTCTATAGAAAAAAAAATTAAGACAATATGGCTGGCAAACTATCATTCACTCTACTACTCACTATAGCTTTTCTCCCTATTTAGCATTTCAATCATAAATTCTAGATCTTTAGAAGAATGATGCTTGCAACATGCTTACATTGCATCTAGTTTTACTGATAGATAAACAAATATAAATATTATTTCCCATCATTTTTACTATTTTAAAGGGATACAAGCCTGTTTTAACTGTAGCAATTCTTGAAAAAAGATTTTTTCTCAAATTTGACACATTCCTGCCAAGATGTAAGTGCTTTTATCACATATTTTAATTTCTTCATTACGTACAATGTGGTAATTCTCTGCATTTATACTCACTTTCCAAGAAGGTTCTATAATACCGTACAACATTTGGATGATAAAGCTACAATGAGGAAAGAAATGTAGATACTTAGAACAGCGAAACTCATGGCAAAGTATTTATTATGTTTATCTACATGTTGGAAGGAAGGACATTAGAAGGATTCCACAGACTTGTTTAGGAACTGCAGTGCACCTTTGCTGTTACCCCAAATACAGAGAAATGTTGCACATTGTTAATCAGGAGAAAAACATAGTACAGTTCCTATCCATTCTTCCTTTAATAATCAAAAGAGAGTAAATGAAGTTTGAAGACAGGCAATTAAACCTGCATCCAAGTACTGGCTTTCTTAGCCTAAGAGCACTAATGATCAGTCTGATTTTTAAGTTTTCAGTTACAAAAAAAAGCCTATCTTCTCACTGTATTTTAAGCACAAGAATTAGCTAAATGGAAAAAATGTCTTCAGCTTTTTATCAGAGTCTTAATTTACAGAATCTCTAAAAAATGGGCGAATACTGTTAACATAGAAAGTAAGAATCTTTAGTAACGAGCATTTGCACTGCTGCTAACACTACAGCAAGAAGGTTTTCAATATCAGCACAATTCAGGTAAAGGGGGACAATATTGTACTGATCAAAAAAAAAAAAGTAAAAGCAGCTAGGACACCTGCCATGTCGAATCATTTATGTTGGAAGAGACCCTCAAGATCATTGTGTCCAACCCTTAACCCAGCACTTCCAAGTCCATCAGTAAACCAGACCCCTAAGTGTCACATCTACACACCTTTTAAATACCTTCAGGTATAGTGACACCACTTCCCTGGGCTGCCTGTTCCAATGCCTGACCACTCTCTTGGTGAAGAAATTACTCCCAAGACCCAATCTAAAGCTCCCCTGGTGCAATTTGAGGTCATTTTCTCTTGTCTCATTGCTTGTTGCCTGGGGGAAGAGCCTGACCTCCACCTGGCTACAATCTCCATTGAGGCAGTTGTAGAGAGCAATAAAGTTTCCCCTGAGCCTCCTTTTCTCCAGGCTAAAGACTCCCAGCTCCCTCAGCTGCTCCTCACAGAACATGTGCTCCAGACCCTTCCCTAGCTCCATTGCCCTTCTCTGAACACATTCCAGCACCTCAGTGTCTTTCTTGTAGTAAGGGGCCCAAAACTGAACAAAGGATTTGAGGTGTGGCCTCAGCAGTGCCAAGTACAGAGAGAGGATCACTACCCTGGTCCTGCTGGCCACACTATTGCTGATATAGGCCAGGTGCCATTGATCTTCTTGGGCACACTGCTGGTTCATGTTCAGGCATGAGGTCAACCAGTATCCCCAGGTCCTTTTCCACCAGACAGCTTTCCACATGAGAATTTGCAGTTAATAACAGAGAATGCCCACACATCAAACTACAGTTCATGAGACATACCCGCTCCTTGATGACGGTTAATTCAGAGACAATGTTTTTTACACTGCTGTCTCTGTCTTTTTTGTCCTTTCCAAATGCTGGATTGTGTAAATTGACTTCTTTCATTGCCAGGAGATTTTGTCCATTATGTTTTCTAACCTAGAAATAAGATAAAACCTTTGTACAACTAATATAGGATGGCGATAGAAAGAATGTTATTACTGATACCAGATATCAGAGCCCAAACCTTTCTTACAGAAGTTATAATCATAGCTTTTTCTGCATATGATGTGATTAGTAAAAGAACTGCAGTCCTGCAATACAGGTTAGCAGTACACTGCTGAACTTGCATGGTGTTTGAAGTAACCTCATCTGTGCTCAGGGTTGCTTTTCAGATAAAACATGTTTGCATTTTTATGGTTTTACACTGATTTATTAGCCTTTGCAATAGATATAAATGCTGGTAGTGGAAAGGAATTAAGAGGAAGGAAGGTAGGAGATCTAAGAGATACATTGATCAATCTTATAAATACAAAATGGAACAAACAAAATCACAGCAAACACTAACAACAAGCTCAGATCCACAAAGGCATTTTTGCACCTACATTCTCCAACTGAAATTCAAAGTTGTGTCTAGAACAGGTATTACACCCTCTTCATGAAGCTGCCCCTCAAATCTATAAAATAATAGCAAAAGAGAAGTTTACCTTATATACACTTCCAAAAGCTCCACTGCCAAGGTGTTCTAAAATTGCATAATTTCCTATATGTTTTGTGGGTGCCTTATTCTGATTCACACTCTCAATGTTTTCAGCAATTTGCTTCAATACATCCTCCTAGTCATAAATTAAATGACAAATAAATAAATATATAATATTTTATGCCTTTCTTGTGCTAAGAATGTGCAAGAATACAATTTCTTAAAGCTATGAAGGTTTAAGGTTTTTACTTACCTTCAATAAATTTAGCTTTGATACCAACACTTCATAAGCTCTGATATCACGCACATAATGTCCAATATCAATGAAGATTTCAAACAAGTCACTAGGGAAAAGTCTAGAAAGGTTCAAATTTTTTATATCTTTTAGAAACAATGTACACAATAGCTATTAATCTACAGCAGAGACTTTTCAGTGTTTATTATTACAACTTACTTCAGAATCTTCTAAAGAGTACGCTTATTTTTTACTAATCTATTGAGATATTAACCTTCTAACACAGGAGTTAGAGGACCTTTTAAAAGTCAGACTTCAGCCTCCACTAGTAGGATATTAATATAAATGCCAATTCTCCAAACAAGTATAAGCCTTTAAAGTCAATGCACCTCCTGAATTTCCAGTTATTTTCCTTTTTTTTTCTTACAGTACTTTATTTTATGCTTGTTATCACTGAGGTTCTTCTTGTAATGCGCTAAGTGAAAGGATTAACATCTGTCTGCATTTAAAGACTCATGACATCTATCTCAGAATTTTTGTCCAAGAATCCTAGTCTAAAAGGCGAAAAGACTGAGAAAAGCAAAAGCCAACAGATAATAGGTATCAATTGATTAGTTACGTGCTTGACTCAAGTTTTGTTTCTTTTTAAAGTTCTAGCAGAAGTAGAAATGCAGAAGTCCAGAAGATTTGGAAAAACCAAAATACAGCAAATTAGTCCAGATTCCACAAACCATGAAAATTCATTACGAACAGGGGCTATTTCAGTACAAAATACTCTTTTAAAAAATAAAAACAACACACAAGTTATATTTAGATTTTTAGTAATTTATAGTGCATAATAAAAACATACAGAAACACTACGGACAGGCAGACCTCGTAGACACTATGATTACTATCCTAATCCCACAAATCACACTACAAGATTTCACATGGCCTTTATAGTCAACCTGGTGAATTACTAGTAAAAATGGATAATTGGAGGAAAACATTTTGTCCTTATTGCTCCAAACCCTTCAGCAACTCTCCTAATTAAAACACCTTGATGCCAAGTCATTCTCATGGTGAAGGAACAGAGGGCTCAGGGAAAAATTTAACTGCTTCCAGTTAACTTCTACAATCCAGGGATGCAACTGGCATCTGCTAATCTTGAGGGTGAAAGTGTAAAAGTATATTTTATCTCCAGCAGTATTTAATCTGTCCCCAACATATTTAAAATGTTGATTCACAGAGGGGAAAAGGAGCCCATACAGAGCTAGGATGCCCACAACAGAAGTCCCAACACCGAACATCTAATCTTGTAGACTGGTACCGATGCAATGCAGGGATGGCTATCTATAGCTGTGGACAGGACAGAAAATGCCCATTACAAAATAAATGACATTCAAAAAACACTACTTTCTGACTGGACTTTCAAAAGCTATCCTGAAAGAGCTTCACAAAACATTTGGTTAGCATACCTTTTAAAAATATGTCGGTTTCTTTCCATACTGAAGAGAAATCTCAGGGCTCTGAAAGCATAACACTACAGCAAGAAAAGTACTTAAATTAATGAGATTTATACAGAAATAGAAAAGCCACGGGTAAACAAGGATTCCCCTTGAACTTACACATTGTTAAACTTTGTATTTAAATTACTGGATAGGTCATCTTATTGACTTGATAACAAAGGGAATAAAAATATATTTAGCTCCTTCTGTATTTCAAAAGTATGCAGGGACATTTAGGGGAAAAAAAGAAAGCAAAAAAAACCAAAGTTGGTGATGATAGCTATAGCACATGCTAAGGAACACCTAAATCTTGATCATCTCTTTCCATCTGCAGATAGCTCAAGACCTGCTCTCTTCTCCATTGTTGAAAAAGGTAAATGTAATCAGAGAGTTTGTGATGTTGCAATAGAAAAACATTTTGCATTTTTTTCTGAAAAATGCGGTGTAGAACACTTTAGTTCTAACAGCAGACAAAAAAGAAGAGTGAGGAAGAGAGATTACTCAACTTTTTAATCTTCATATTTACAGATCTTTATTTACCTCAGCTTCTCTCTTCATGTACCTTAGTTCCAATATGATCTTTTCTGAAGAAAGGTTTTAAAAACAGCTACTGGCAGGTAATTAATATGCATGCTTTGATGCAATTCATCTTTAGTTCTGTTTGTCAAGACTCAATAATATGGCACATCTACGGCTGAGCAACAAAGATAGTCATAGAGTAAGATCACTAAGGTAGCACAGTAGAGAGAAGCTGAAAATGTAATAATTGAAAACACAGACAGTGGGGCAGTAAAGAAACCAGACCAGCATTGCAAGAATTCTAAGAAAAATATCTGTGACATTCAAACAGGATATTTCAATAGCTGCAACTGTATTTCACAGCAGTAACAATTATAAAGGCAATACAGGTAGCAGTGTGAGAATCTGAACAAGGTTTCCTAAAAATATACTTCTTAATCTTTGCCCAAAGCAGATTTAGTATTTCATATGTGATCATTAAGTCCACTGTTAATTCACATGGCTTTAACCCAACTACAGTTACTTAGTAGCTCTTGTTAGTTATTTCCAACACATTCTGCTGGAATCTAAAAATCTCAGTGGGCGTAAATTAAGCTTCTTACAGTTGTGTGAGACAAATATACTGAGCAGATGCTCCAGTTTGCTAAACTGCGTGTTAGTTTCATATACCTACCCTCCAGGAACGTTTTTATTTATCACATCCTTAAGATGATTCAACTGAGGAGCACTACAAAAAACCTCATTGTAGTAGAAAGGTATCTACTGCACTGAATCTGCACTCCAATCCTAATCTAAAAGAACTGTGATGAGAAAGATGACACTAGAATGAAAAAAATTTTTGTGGAAACCCTTCCTTCACTATGCAAGCATGCTTACTTGACTAAATAGTTCAGTTGTTATTTAGCCATGTTAGTGTAGGGCTCTGCCAGAACAAAGAGCAGGTGAGAGGCAGAATCACAACTGCATTCACCTCTGCTAAGGACTTTCTCACATTCACCCAGAGAAGGCCAATCTGGAGCAAGAGCAGCTCTTTTCATCCCTGAACCCTCGAGCACTATACTCCTATAGCTTAGAGAGACACTCACCACTTCACAGAGCCTGAGAAAAGCTATCTGGTAATTAATTACTACTGATAACCTTCAGCCTAAATTGACTCAAATCAGTACATTTATGGGGGTAAAGACATGCAAACCTAAGAGCCATTCTATGCTCATTTGGTCTACATTTATCTTACACTTAAATTTTCTCTACTTCACGTGATGTCTTTATGCATTTTATTTAACAGCCACTATAAGGTGGTCCAGAAATAAACAGATATTAATACAATGTCAAGTCTACAGTGAGTTTCAATGAAGATCAAGGCACTCTAAAGATCTGATGCTGGACAGCCTGAAAAAGTGGAGGAAAGATTACCATGAAAAATATTCACTTTCCTTTACACTATATGAAATTGAGTCACTATTTAACTTTTAGTTCTGGGGCCTTTTGTTGTTGTGGAGTGAGGGGTTCCCTTTTATATACTATTTTTTTCTGTACTTTAATTCATAAAAAATTCTCAGGGACTGTTTGAGGATTTCAATGCGCAATGATAGTAAAGGAAGGTACCTGTAATAAACTGATTTTTTCGGCATTCCTTTCTTTGTTTGGTAAAATCAGCTTTGCTATTGTATATATTCCATTTGCCTGGAAACAGAGAAAGGTCAACATTAATAGCATTCCTTTGCATAGAAACCACAAATAAAAATCAGTATCCAGATAAATCAGAAGTTAATACCAATGGACAACATCCTGTTGCACATCTAAAATATAAATGCAAATTACTTAAATGTATATATGAATTAAATCATTGTTACATTTAAACTGATACCGCAAAGAGAGCCAGTGAACAGATACTCAAGCAATACTTCTATCTCTAGAGGTGAAGAAAGTTGCAGCAACAGATCTGCTGCCACCACGTGCCACCGTATTTTGAATCGACAAGAACGACGAATCAAGTCTCAGTAAAAATAAACTGAACACCAAAAGCCATAGCCTGAGGAGTCTGTCTGTGCCTTCAGTAGGATTTTTTGAAAACCATACTGATTACAGCTTCCATTTTCATGCAACCATGTGTCTCTCACTATTGTATCCATTTTACTGGTCTGATAGATGGGCACTGGTAGATTTAGCTGGAGTACCGCTCCCAGTTACTTGACAAGGCCCCTGTTGGAGACTACTCTCCTCTCTAGCAGAGTTGAAGGGAATATGTCTCAGCTCTGCAGAGACTCTGCTGCAGTTCCTGACATTTTCTTCAACTGTCCATGGAGGTAGAGTTAAGCTTAGACTATGGTCAAGGTTAGGTTTTAGACCGTGCAGTAGAGCCATTGAGTCATAAACACATTCTGTCAGCTACAGGAATTACTGCAGGTGCTGCCAAGGCTGTGAGACAGGGACAGAGGAGACACAAGTAAAGGACAGCTACAGCAGAAGCACAAGGCTCCCAACGGTTGGAACCAAGAGCTCTTTGACATCAAATAACATAAACCTTTAGAGGACACTTAGATTGACCTCCTTGACATGTAACTAAAAGAGCTGCACATCTTTTTTCCTCTGTTTCTAACCCAAGTGACTTCCTTCATCTTGTTCACCATGCAACTCTTGAGGTTATATTAGCACAGAGAAAAAAGCAGGATTTAAAATTACTGTATTTGTGTTGTAGGGTGGGATTCCATCTGAAATGAACATGTTTGAAGCTATGTCCTGATCTGAAAGGGGAATCTGGCTGGTGTTTAAACAAATGGAGAGGTCAGTGTCTCTGAACAGAATGAGAAGTTTGAAACACCTTTTCCAGGCCTGCATATTGTACCATGGTACGAACACCACAGTTATCATGCACTGCCAGAGCAAATTAAAATCATTTAATTTAAACAAGTGATATTTTATTTTGATGAAATCAGACTCAGCCTAAAATATATGCAGTTCTATTGTTTAGATAACAAGTTGTGTAAATCAGTATCGTTTATTGACAATTTTAGTTCTTAAGAATCATAGAAAATATTTTTTCCAGACTTACTTCCATTCCCTTCCTCTTAACCAACAGTTTTGAAATATACACAAACTTCTTTCCTGTTCATATTTAAGGTTCTTAGTTCTCTCAATTCCTCCAGGAATACCTCTAGTTAGGTTCTAAGCTAACTTGAAGACTTTTATCACTGATTTAATATTTAGACTTTAAGAGCTGGCTATAGCTTTTAGCTGGTATTAATGTCCTAAAAATTTGTATCTTTTACTAGGTCTGGAACACAACCAGAGATTTGGAGAATGGTTTATCCCTGGACATGGAATGCCATGAAGTTATCTCAGAAATACCATACTCTTAAGAAAAAAGGAATTGCTTGTGAAACAACGTGTCAATTTTAAGCTGCTTGTTTTGTTTTAATACACTTCATGTTTTAATTCACGTCATTCAGAATTTGCATTTTTCAGTTAATTCTGCATTACTTTTATTTACTATCCTGTTTTGAAAAGGCACAGCAAGAGATGCCAACCAAAAGGAACCTTGTCTGAATAAAGCTTTTTATTCTTGCAGACACCTATGTTGATAACCTTTGTGTCTACGTCTCTGTGTGTAAATTTATAAAGAAACAGAAATACAAAAGTTATAGAAAAGCACATTTCCAATCTCTTAAATGATGATAACAAAAAATAACAATTAACTGAAGTTATAAACTGTAATGCCTTACTTAACTGAATAAAATCTTCCTACCTGTACAACCTGGTAAGCATTAGTCTCATTGAGCACCAGTTCAGTAATTGCAGCACAACAAGCTAGAATAAAAATTCAGATGTAATATTTAGGGCCAGTTGTCTCGCTATTGAGAAATCTCCTCTAAAAGGGATTTGCTCCATAACTACCAATGAATCCTCACCTGACTAGTAGTCTTTAGAATAACATGTTAAAACAGAGTTTCATCATAATCAATTCATGATTGATCTACCACAGTAAATTCAAATAGAGGGAAATATGTGATCAAATAAAAATAATCTCATGCTAAACACAAAATTAAATAACTTTTTGAGACATTTTTACAGGTGAAGAAATATATATGATTCCCAGATGTTTAATACTTTATGTTTTGCTTCTTTCTAACAAAAGGGTGCTTTTTGAAAATAAGTGCTGGTATCACACATTTGAAAATAAACAAATCTGACTTGGTGCTCCTACTCCTTAAGGCAAGTATAAAATTTGCAATTTCAAAATATTTTGAATCCTTTTGCACAAGTGTACATAGAGACACAACAGAGGATTAGAGCTTATAAACATACCTGCTTGAAGTGAGAAGGTATTTTCTTGTATCTCATCAGGACTCGGATCATCTGACAAATGAAGACACTGGATTCTCCCTGATGCATTTGCACTAGATAAACTTCCAACAGAAGAGCGATCAGAAACAAGACTTCTTTCCCTGGAAATAAAAACAAAACAAAAATCAAATTGCAGTGTAAAAAAATGGCTTAATGCGTCTTTAACCATTTCTGAAAATTCGTATGGTTTTCACTAAATTAGCTACTACATTTTGAAAAAGGAAACAAGCCTTTAAACAGAAAATTCATTTACCATGTTCATCAGTTATATTCACAATTCTAGCTCACTAAATAGGTGTCTGATTAATAGGAAAACTAAGCAGACAGTAATTACATATTTCATGATTTATCCATTATTTAGTTTATACACTGAAAATATGAAATACACCTTAGGATAACAATGAAATACAAAACACTGGAATAAATGTTGCTCATTCATTATGTTCTCAATAGCCTTTTAAACTCTGCAGGCATCACACACAGGTGAACAACCCAAAGATGCTGTTTGATAAAATAAGGCTTGGTCAAATATATCTTAGAGTTTCATGCAGTCTTATATAATTGCCATGGTATTAAGGACTGAAAACCTACCCCTGTAATATATGAAGGAGCTGCTTGATTCCACCCCAGATCTGAATTTCTGCGCTAGTCTCAGGATCTTCACAAACCTGTACCAGAATCCAAACTGTACTCCATAGAAGTTTGATGTGATCAGAATGGAGTAAACTGAGCAAGACTGGAACTCCTTCACACATTTTTACTTGCTCTTTGACTCGTGACTCTGCACAAAGGAGTCGCAGAAACTCTGCTGTGAGCCTAAAAAAAAAACCGCAAGAAATTTTAATGGTAACTCCATCACTACTTTGTATTGTCAGCTAAAAAAGGGAGAAAAAAACCACCCGAAAAGTTTTAAAAAGCACAGAGACTTCATATTAAAAAAAAGAACTTAAAGAAAACAGCTTAAAGTCACTGCAAACTGGTTAAAGTCACTGTTTTAAAAGAAGATGATCGTCCAAATTTTCGCAAGGGATGAAATTATATTTACATTGAGTTTGACTGTCAGCATAGACAACCAGGCATACACAGCCAGATGGGAGGTGGCCAGGTGGGCTGCAGTCATCTGTGGTACCATCTTCTTGTTAAGGGCATTAGTACTACAAGTAGCACTGATTGCATGACCTTGTAAAGTTCATCTCTGGAACTCAAATAACCTAGTTCAACAGATACCACGAATAAGCATCATTCTTCTCTAATATAGTTTGAATATTATGTTTAGGAAGTGATTGGATATATTCCCTTAAAAGGTTTATACAAGACTTTGATTAACTTCAATTAAGGTGGACTTCCCATAGAAAATATGGTTAAGAATATTAATTTCCACTTGAAGCAAGAAAGTGCAAATGCATTTAATGAAACCTATGAATTCAGATTCATATCTGAATTTAAAATTATCCTTAATTAGCATTGAACTCCATCATCTTCCTGTCTACATTCAAATTCTAGCTTTTCCATCTAACTTTTGGTTTACATATAATCTAAATAATTTTCAAACTCAGAAACTAAATAAAATCTTCTGGTATATTAAATTTCTTTATTCTTAGTCATATATAAGGTAATTGATATGTATGAAATAATTAAGCATGAAATTTTTAAAATCTCCTCAGAATTTTCAATGTGATAAGCAATATATTATCAAATTTGAAAGTCTTTCAGTTTCTCACTGAAATGCAGATGTACAGTGCTCCACTAGCACTCTTAGCTGAGATGAAAGGATATTTAAAGAATTGAAGGAACCTTTGTGATTTTCTGATCAAAAGGATGTGGGATCTGACCCAGCCTCTGGCATAAACTACAGCAGCTATAGGTTTTGCAATTTTACTAGTTTACATTGAACATCCCAGGAACTGTCAGAGCTCAGCATGCTTTCCATCTAACCACTCAGGTCTGCCAGGAGCAAAGAAGAAATGCAACAAGAAAAGTGATTGCTATCACTTCATGGTAACATTGCAACTCATGTGGACTGCACTGGAGGTCATCAGTGGAGAGAGAGGAGATGGATTACAATGAAACTACTGGAAAAGATTTTGCTATATCAGTATGTGACTGAAAATACATAGGTATCAGAATTTGACCTTGGGTATATTAAAGTGGCACATTTTCTAATTCCCCTAAATAAACATGTCCCTAATGAAAAAGTCAAAACCTATTTTAACACAATTAATCCACAAACTAAGTCTCACCTTTTAGAGAGAAAATCGTATTCATGTAATATCACCAGCAAGTTCTCAACAATGGTGAGCTCACTTATCTTCTCCCTACATTCTGGACTACAAATTGATTATTCCTGGCATTTGTATCAGACGAAATTATATGAAAAACACACATTGCTCTTTAGTCTCCTTCTTTATACATTTGATGAACTATTTTTTCTCAAGTCTTAAGTAATAATATCATATTGTGTACACAAACACCTAAAGCCACAAATATATGATGGGTCAAGAGTAACAGTGAAACAATTTCCAATTTTCCCAGTACAAAAAAAGTAAATGTGAAAGCATAAAAATAAAGACATAAATGTATTTTGTGTCTTACTAGTAATTAAGCAAATGGGGTATGTTTTTAGAAACAACCACAGTTTCCATGAACATTTGTAATATTCTCCAAACACTTTCTTGCCCAGTCCAAATGCAACACAGAATTATACATTTCATTCAGTGAAGAAAGTTAAATGGAAGTTGAAAATGTTTGTATAACATCATTTAAATTAACACGAACATTAAAAAAAATAAACTGGATCAGAATGAAAGAATTTTGGGAAGTCTGGGAGACAGCAAACCAATAATGTAGAAACAGCAGCTTTTATTCTATAGTGCTGTGATGGATGAAAGAACTCCATCTTCCTTTTCCTCTTTTTTTCCCTTTTAATCTTTCGTTAAACACTAATTCATGAAAAGAGGGTACATATACACAGATTTGAGTGTATGCATTTATTATTTACTACACTGAACAATATTCTACCTGGTTATTGTGATGCACTGTTATATTAAGTTCAGGACAAAATATTTTTATATGCAGGAAGTCAGTAGGAATTCCAGAATCTTGCGTAAGAATTGCAAAGAGAGATTCTGTGATTCCAGTCTTACAGAGTTCTCCACGTGAACAAGAAGTCTGCTGCAAAGACCAGAGTTTCTTCTTACTTTCTAGTACTTCAGTATAAAATTAAGAGCACTTCAGTTTTCCTCATAAAGAGCAGTTTTAATATTGTGTCAAGAGAAAACATTAACAAGTTTTTTTTTAATTACAGCACCTTAAGTTGAACCTACCTTTCTGCTAAGCTAATCAGAGCAAGGAGGGCACCCAAAAACACATTGCTGTCTCTGGCAGATAACAAATTTACTAAGGTCTGGAAAATTAAATATGAAACAAGGTAAGCAAATATAAAGTGTATTATTTTCTTTTACGACTCAAACACATACAGAAATATTTATTGAAAAGTAAAAATTAAGATACCAAATCCTTACACAATATGTTAAAAGTCTTAGGTACATTTAAAGTACACTTAAATATATACTTAAGGTCTTAGAGTACACCTAGTCCTAGAACAAGTAAGAATGTTTCTTCTCAAACTAAAATTAGTACGTCTTTGACTGCTAAAGCTTCTGTCCGACTTATTATAGCAACACAAAAATCTGTTTCTATGTAAAACACTTCGGAACTCTAAATCAGGCCCCCTGAAGCAAAAAGTTAATATTCAGCTTATATTTAAACAGCACAGTAATTTAAGTTCCTGCATGTATTTCTGTTCATGATTTATGTCTAACTAAACTTCGTATTTGTCTAGATTCTCTAAAAAAGATCTTCTGATACTATCTGATCACAATTGCCACATTGTTTTTCTGGAGCATGATAGAATCACAAAACTCTAGTTATACTGGTTTTGATCTCTGCTGTACCTCAGTTAAGCCACAAATCAGCAATGTTTAAGTACAGATACTTTGACTGACTGTAATGTATAGCAAGGGACACCTGGGCTGACACTGTTCAGTTTAGACACAGAATATTTTACAAGTGAAAACCCATAGCAGAAATTAAT
Organism: Atrichornis clamosus; assembly: GCA_013400975.1. Classification (NCBI taxonomy): domain Eukaryota; kingdom Metazoa; phylum Chordata; class Aves; order Passeriformes; family Menuridae; genus Atrichornis; species Atrichornis clamosus. Next base: position 108,476 of record WBMZ01010541.1, on the reverse strand, counting down.
GTAAAAAATAACTTTAAAATATATTTCTATTTTTAAATTATATAAAACTATTTCAATCATACTAAAATGTAGCTCAGGACAGTGTAAACATGAGCACTAATTTTTATATGAATGAGTTTAGTCCAAACATTTAAAATCTATTTCTCTCAAACAACCAATAACCATGCATCAGACCAATTACTTTAAAAACAAGAAATTACTTTTATTATACTACTAATACATCTGTAAAATACAGATATTATCTTACTTTACAAGCTTGACAAGGTAAGGAATTTAGTCTCACCTAGGTGAAATCTGAAAAGCATAAGTCATTCCATTAAGTACATTATTGCACAAAATTAGAAATTTTATAAAGCACTTACTTTATGTGCTCCACTTGCTATAACCCATTCTCTTTGATTTTTAACAGCAGCAAGCTTTTGGAAAATGTCTGTGGAACAAGGGAAGTCATATAAATTGAATCTTTCCCACTTAATATTTTCATTTTACTAGTCAAATAATAGAGCAAAACACTCATAAGTTCTTTGAACCATGACGAGCTCATTTTACTCTTTTATTTCAACGCACAAAGAAATACTAATTTCTTAAATAAATATTACTTATAGAAAAACAAGATGTGCTTTTCCACAGGAATTTCAATTTTTACTTGTGTGATGATGCCTACAATGAATCTAGTAATATCTTACTTATGACCATCTTAAGTAGTTTAAACATTTTAAGCCTCACATTAAAAATTGACCGTAGCCTTATTACTTCTGTTATCAGTTGCTGCACTTACATGTCATGTTGACCAACTTGTCTACATTATGCTGCTCTTCTCCGTAATTAAGATAGCCATTTGCTACTGTTTCCATATACTACAAGTAGGAGACAAAAAATAAAGCATATCGTTAGGAAAAAAAGTTTTTAGACTTCATAAACCTAGAATGTTATGCACGGGAATAGCCTGTAGGTGGCGGATCTGTTTCACGAAAAAATGTTCAGTAATGAAATAATACTGTATCCCCAAAATTTAAACCTGTTTCAACATCTCATAAGTATGCTTTTCCCCTTGCAAAGTCATGTGCTAAAGTTCAAGGTAGCTTTACTCATCGCCCTTCAAAAGTCTACAGTTTCTTTTGTCTGAACCAATTGTGCTGACTTTTCTGATTCTTCTCCCACTTCAGGAGGTACTTGTTAAACCTCCCAAGTAGAAGTCCTGGATTAACGCAGCTAGATTATAAGGACAGCTGTTTCGTACACTAGTTAAAAAACTCACACCAACTGCTTATGTGCAAACACAGGAATGGAGTCATTTCTTTCCATAAATCAAGAGTATATGCACACTGCTTTTTACAGTGCATTTAATTCTAATCCATAATAAACTGACATGCAATATAACGGACAAAGGCACTATGAAGAATTATACCTGAGCTAGATTTTCGATTCCACCCAAGCTGTGCAGCAATTCCTACAGGAAAATTAAGAAAATAAAAAGAAAAAAAAAATGCTCTGTTTGTTATGAAAGTTGAGAAACTTTAGTGGTCAAAGTTGATGAACGCTGAAGATGCCTGGCACCTTCAGAGTTCAGAATTACTTAAAATAAGTAGATAAATAAAAACACAGAAGTGAAATTTTAAAGGTTCTAAAACTGTAGCTTTCAGTTTTCTTCACTTTCTACATTACGAGAATTTTACATACCTATATGATAAAGTCAAGTACTGAGCCTACAGCACAGAGCAATGACCAAGCCATCTCTTATGGAGATTTACAGTTTCTTTGTTAGGGTTACCAACAACAGACACTACATAAGAAATACCAGAAACTGAGCAAGTTATGCAGTAATGGTGCAAAATCACTCTTGGAATATGTTTGTTTGCAATTCACATCTTCACATACAGAAATATAGATACATACACGTAAGTATGCATTCATAAGAACAAATGCTTTTATACACAAGCACCAACACAACTCCTATGCACCCCTTCGCCAAGCAAGAGACAATGTTTTGACATACTGACCTGGTAGCCTGGATCCCTTATTAATAATCTCAAGCAGATTAATACTCTAAGAAAATGGATGGATGGAGCTTGAATAACCCACTGCCTATAAAAGAAATATTAAAAACATATACACTTAGAACAGTTTGATTCGGGATCAATTGACTAGGAGATTAGTGAGCTACACAACAACTGGACATTACACTATACTGTAGAAATCCTAATACCATTTATATTCACACATGGTAGCAGCTGTAAATAAATTTACTTCATTATATGAGCATTACCAGCCACCACTTATTGTCACCAGAGTGATGCAGGAAAGCACCTGCTTATCTCTAAGAACAAACCAACCATGCTTTGATACAAGCTTTAAGGGTTTAGATCGAGGCCCAAAAGGGTGAAAAAAGTGAGAAACTTCACAGCAAACTTCAGTGCACAGAATACACATACGTAAAAATATGAGCTCTACAGAAACAAAAATAGCTATATTTGAAATATTCCTTTGAATTATCATAATCTATCCTGGCTTTTAAAAACTCAAATTCTATTATGCTGGGAATAAAGTATTATTTAGTTCAAATGTTCTTGAAACAGGACCGTATTTCCACAAAGAACTTCCTCCTTTATATTTCTCCATATGATTCTCCAGTATAAGACATGGCAGAAAACACAGATCAGATTTGCAAAAAGCATCCAGACACAGTAGTCCTGCATAAAATACCAATAATGGAATCACTATTTCCACTGTCTCTTGAAGGCATATATCCCTATTTTTCTGTTTAAAATAAACCTAAAATTAGACATCTTTGCCATGTGTTTTTTTGTTGTTTTAACTGAGAGGACAGAATTTGTTTGGATAAGTTTCCAAGAAACAGAAGTATACGGGTTGTGGCAGTTCTCTTTCCATTTTTTCATTTGCAGTTGGGAATGACACCAACAGCTAAAAATACTTTCATAAAAATAAATGTTTTACAAATAGATACTAACAAAATCTCAGCCCTTCTACGCCAATATTCTGCCCAAAGTCATACCATTTTTCATTATGATTCCATAATTGGCCACTTCAGAACAGCACAAAACTTTCATGGAAAGAAAACAGCAACCTGTGTGCAAAATTTGTAGGTCAGATTTTAAAGTGGCCTAAAGATATTACCATGGCGGACAGTCATTCACTGAGCCTGGTTAACATTTGAGAGCCTCTTTTTCTATAGTTACATTTGCAAAGCACATTACTAGATACACCAGTGTACATCCAACTTATGCCAGCAGGATTTTTTCTGCCTTAGTTATGTTCCTTATCCAAACTACTTAAGCTAAGCTGATCACAGCTTTCTTGCCAACAAAACTACCTGCAACCAGGATTTCTGCACACACAGCGATGCCAGTAAGTGGGGTGATTTTTCTTGCACCCAACCAGCGGTTATGCCAGTCAAAGTGTGTAATGCAAATCAAAGTGACAATCTATGGCTCTGACACAATGAAATGGCAGTAGTTCCAAAGAAAGGACATCATCACAGTCATAGGAAAATTACAGAGGGCAACTAAGTCACCTTTGTAACTCCAGTTACCTACTAATATATGCTTGTTTCATTAACCTTTACCTGGGTGCTTTCATTCTTAATACAAAAGGCTTTTTTTGCTATATCATTATTACAAAGCACCACCAAAGGAAACTAAAAGACAAGTATGCCACAATGTGTAAACAGAGCTTGGGAAATCACAGACTAAGCTAGTTTTAGATTTTTGGCAAATGGAGCTGAGCCACTGACCTCCCACTGGTGAGTACAGTGTTCACATGCAAAAAAGAGGTACCAGATTTACAAATCACTTAAATTATCTGTTTTAAACTCACTGCCATTTAGATAATCAAAGATGAGATCCCTAGTTTCCCAGTTGGTTCTGAATAAAGACTTAAGCAAACCATGTGATTTTTTTAGATTCTTCTGTAAGGCTTTTTTTAGAAAATGTATTTGGGCTGTAAAAAGGAAAAATACAACACACTGCTGTGTAGTAAAAGAAATCCTGAAAAATGCTTCTTTTTTCCCCAGAATTATCTTCCTCTGCCCCCCTATTTCCTTAAGGTCTTGCACTTTTCCCTCCCACAAATGAGAGTAGCATAAGAAAGGGATTTCACTTTCTAATCCTGTTATACACACAAAAACAAATAAGTACAAACCAGTGGCATAAACACATCTGAATTTTATGAAAGCCACTGGCCTCTCTCTATAAAGGCAGTAGTCCATAAAATACAAATAAAATCAGTAAATAAATTTAAAAAGCAAATCATAGACTACAGACACCAGGTACAGATAAGGGAACAAGAAAACATAGCAGTTGTTAGAATTTTAGCCATCCAAGTTTTACCATATACTCAGTCCTTCCTTCTTCTGTGTCACTAACCCAAGCATTCGCTCCTCAAAGCCAATATAAAAGTGGTGTTTAAAACTGAGATTATGAAGAGAAGTGCTGCTGGTAGCTTCCATACCAGAGGTATATTGTTGAAACAATATGAAATGTTATCCATGCATCTTGGTTCTTAACAGAAGGCAAGAAAAAGCGGCCCTCCTTCCTGGTTATGAATGTGTTCGGTATACTGACCTGCAGGTAAGTCTATTTTTAACTAAAGTCATAAAGATATCTTGAAAGAGCCGATGTTTGGGATGTTTGCTAAAATTTCTCTCATTCCTGTAGGTCACACTAAAGAAGAAAAAGATAAGAAAAATACTGATTTGCAGATTAACTTACTGCAAGACAACTGTGTATTGCCAAAACATAACATTAGCCATAAAAACTAAGAAATGTCATGTCAGCAGTTACCACAGAATAACATAATTTCAGACCGCCAGACATTTACAGTATGGAAGTTCAGTCTGTCTCATGCATCATTTGGGACTATTATAATGGTATAAGTTTTCCAAGTAAAGAAATGATCACTATTTAAAATTAGTATATTAACTCTCAGCAGTACACTCTACTGAGTGAGAGCATGTGTTTGAAACTTCCAAAGGCAGGAACATACACAATTAGGTTTAGAAAGTAAAAAATACATCATTCTCATCTCAAACACTGGATTAACGTGAAAGTACAAGTAACAGACGCAGCACAAATACGAATGCCTTCAATACCTCAACAAGGTCATACCGTTAGATGTTCAGAGATACAAGTGTCATCATCAGCTTTTTCTTTTTTAATTCTTACCTAAATTTTTCAAGCTCAACAGCTTCTGCTGATTCTTGCCATCGACCGTTGGGTTTTTGTTCATTCCTTTTGACATTTTGCCAAGCTCTTGTCACACCGGTTTGACCACTTTCAAAATATTTAGCTGGAAGCTAAGGAGGGAAGGGATAGTAGTCATGACACAAAAACTGCATTTTAAGTTTTATGAGAGTATTATCAAGTAGAAGTACCTTTTCCCAAGTTCTGACTTGAACTTTAGATCTAAAACTTGCCATTATGAAGTACACACACCCCCTCTGCAAAATAAAACTGATGTGGTAGAAATCTGATGCAAAGCAAGACTAGAAACAAGTACACAAAGATAAATAAAATATGAAGAATGGTGTCTTTTAAAATTTGTAATAGCAAAGCTTAACAAAATCTGCAACACCATGCTCATTATCTATGCTTCTTATCGGTCCCAATACTACACTTGCACAGCCTTCACATTCTTTTCAGGCTGTAGAACTCACATGTTTCAGCTTTCTGCTCAGAAGCAACTCCAGGCCTCTAATCAGGTAGAAAGTGCATAACTCCTACCTCACATGGATGAATCGATGAATCCTTAAGTCATTTTGTCATATCTTTTTACAGAATAGAAAGGGAGAAAATGTTCTGTGATTTGAAAGACTCACACCCATCACCATGTGTCGGTTTTCTTTGCTTCAAATGGCAAATACAAGCTTCACTAAGTGAGTTGAGGTGAAAGAGATTCCACTGTCTCCTGTAAGTTGATATTTATGCCCTGAATATTTTTAGTTGAAGTGTTATTCTTCAAAGACAAATTGTTTATTGTTAAAGTGCTGATCTTATTTCATATTCTTTATGGCTCTCCCCCGTGCTGTAACTCACACATCTAAGCCTACCTTCTTGTGACATGGTGAAAGGGCACAGAGGAAAACAAATCTGCTAGGCTACTTGACTATATGCAACAATAGCTGGATAAAATCTGCTCAACATACGAAACAAAGCAATTTTCCCATTAAAATAAAAAAATATAGTATAGTTGGATGGGAAGAGGATCGGCTTCATTCTTTTACCATTTTTAAATGGGATTTATCCAACACAGAAGATCTAATGTTGCTGAAATAAAAGAAAAAAAAAGAGACCAAAAGAAAGACATCCACTACTCAGGATCTTGCTAACATGTTTTAATCATTATAGAACACAATGTTCAAAGTCTATGCCGCAAGCCATAATCACCATTAATTATAATTCTAAAGCATATTTAATAACAGTTATTGAAAAATACCTGTTTGTTCCTTGACTGAACATTTAAGAGAGACTGAAGTCTTTTAAGATCAGAATAATCTCTAGGAAAAAACACAATAGTATGTGTTAATAGTTACATAAAAGTATTTCCATAAGTGTAAAGAAGATCAACAACCAACAGTGCTACTGACAGAAAATAAAGTTTTCCAGTGTTGCTTAGTGTCCCCATTTTGCGTACAAAAGAATTTACAGCTTCTCCAGAATGCCATAAATCAACAAAGGTGTAAATAAACTTTGTGACCAGAGTAACAGTTGTCATGTTTATACTGTATTTCAAATTAAAGCATTCTGCTTTGGCAGCCAGGGCAGATTCCACACGAGTCCTGCTGAAGTTCAAAGTAAAATGTCAGATACTATACCTCATAGAAATCCCAGGAGGTCTTTTGTCTCTTGCTTTTTCTGTGCTCTTCAGCATTTTGTCCTGGTCAGGCACTGTGTATCACTATTATCATTATGTGGCTAAAAACTCATTTTCTTAAAAACAAAGTAGATACAAAGAATTATATCATTGCAGCAAAAGGAACACACGTGTACTTATAGAACCAACTGATACCACTTTTAGAACAAAACCCCCAGCTTTGCCATTTTCTCAGCATGAAACCTTGGGCATTATATCAGGATATCCTTTAAAATTTCAGATATTAAGAAAGCTATTAACATAAAATACAGAAACTTCGGTTTTCCAACACACCCATAGATAATACTGTCTGTCTTGCTATTGGATGTATTTTTTATTAGGATTTTTCCTCTTCTTTCATCTTACTACCTTTATTTCTCACTGTGGATTGGCTAGTTATGTTACAGCAGTGCTTACAGGCTAACATCAAGGTTGTCAACAAGTTGGTGTCCAGACAACAGAGAATATAATAGCTTTATCATCCAAATAAAGAAGTCAAATGGAGGGTAGAAAAAGGAGGTGTCTGACAAATAAGTCAGATGCATACAGAGAGTTGAGAGAGATGATTCTCCACTCTCCTGAGATCCCACCTGGAGTACTGTGTCCAGCTCTGGGGACCCCATCAGAAGAATGGCATGGACCTGTTGGAGTCAGTCCAGAGGAGGGTTATAAAGATGATCAGAGGGCTGAAGCACCTCTCCTGTGAAGACAGGCTGAGAGAGTTGGGGTTGTTCAGCCTGGAAGAAAGAAGGCTCAAGGGAAACATTATAGCAGCCATTCAGTACCTAAAGGGGCCTGCAAGAGAGTTGGAGAGGGACTTTTTGCAATGGCATGTGGTGTTAGGACAAGGGATTGTTCCAATCCGCTTATGGGGAAGAGAGGCAAGTTTGCCTCGATCCACAGCTCGAGGAGGAAAGGAACTAGGTTCTAAACATACCCGAAAGCAAGATTAAATCACAAATGAGGTTAAATGTTGGGATCCAAAGCGATAATACAACTTTATTTTTTATAGAAGAGGAAGGAAAGAGACAAAATAGAAAAAAGTAGGAAAAATGCTCAAAATAATTAGGAGAAGCACAGGAAAGGGGTTACCACCACCATGGGTCCAGCAGTGGCTTACAGGGTGCGATGGGGGAGATCTGTGTTGGGTGAGAGGGATCTTAGTCCAGTGAAGTCCCTCCAGAGCAGTCAGGGAAGGCAGCGAGGCAGCACAGCCACGGCAGCGGGACCTGCGGGAGGGGGTGTGGGGTGACTCCAGCAGCCTCGTAGGAGCAGCCGGGATAGCGAAGGGCAGCACAGACAGCAAAGATTCCAGCACCGTGTACATTCCTGCGGCACAGCTGAGCATGACCAGTTAGGTTCTTGCTTATAGACGGTATAGAGCGTGACAATCCTCATGTACACTTCATAAAGTTCATTGGCTGGCCTGCCTGATGTATCAAAAAGTTTATGTCTTACTGACTTGATGTATCAAAAGTCTGCTGCTACCTCACTCAGTGTATCAAGTACAAGCTCTATTAATAGCTTTCAACAGGTTCCTCATTTCCTAAAATAAAGCAGTTTCTAAAGTTTTTGTTAGAGGCATCTTAAAACTTTAATTTTCAACCTCAAGCTTCAAAGAGGCAATGGAGAAACAATCCTTACTTTTTATTCGTTCACTACAGGGATGATGACTTTAAACTAAAAGAAGTCAGGTTGAGATTAGAAATTAGGAGGAAATTCTTTACTGTGAGGGTGGCGAGGTACTGCGACAGGTTGCCCAGAGAAGTTATGGATGCCTCATCCCTGGAAGTTTTCAAGGTCAGCTTGGATGGGGCTCTGAACAAGCTGGTATATAGTGACAGGTACCTCTGCCCACAGCAGAGACTTGGAACTCGATGATCTTAAGGCCTCTTCCAACCCAAATGATTCTACGAATCTATGTTCACACAGTCTGTCAACGAATAACTGAAATTTTCAGCAGCTTAGAATCTAGGTCTTCTGAATGCCTTATGCCAGTAATGCCCTCTTTCCTTGCAGTGGAACACACACCTTATTTCCACAGATGAGCAGAGCTGTATCACAAGGCCTCATCAGGACTGCTACCACACATTAAATTCCTGCAAACATTCAGTATATAGGTCTGACTTCCCACAAAAGCCTTCAGCTAGTCACTTGCACAGTATGCAACATCTGTTCACTGAAAATCTTAAAAAGCCCTAGAAAGATACAGAAAGACACAGAAAGAGGATATTCAAGAGTAATCTCTTGCTGTCACAAAAGTCATTCTATTGATGCAGATCCTTCTCTAAGTGAAAAAAAAAAAATGTTCAGGAACAGGCTGGGGCTGTAGAATTATCCTAGAGAATTGCATACAGCTGTAGCATATTGGTAGAGCACTCTCAATTTTATTAAATCACCCTTTGAAGAGGCCTGCAAGCCCAGTTCATCCATTTCTAGTCTTTTGAACAAGCCTTTATCCTACCACAGGGAATCACTGATCTAGATCCACAGGAAACTTCTCCATTCTCTTCCATGCATCTATTCAACAAGGTTATTAAAAAACACCTCAGAACACTTTTGTGGCACCAGTTATTACCACGGAATTAATATAAATAGGATCTGTTCTACCAGTTAGCAGTCAAAACTACTGAGTTCAGACTAAACCAATGGCAGTTTGCTCAAAGTTTTATTTATTTCATTTGCTTCAAGAGCATTAAAAGTTAAGAGAAGCCATGTGCATTGCTAAGCGCGTTAAGAATCCTTATGAGTAAGAATTTCCATGTATTTTTTCAGTGATATTCTTATCTCCCCAATACCCTGTACATTTGGGATATTATTGAGGTATGACACAATACAATAAGCACCTCACATTTGCACAGTGGGAAATACTATGAAACTCACAAATTGTCTACTTGACCATGAGTACACGTGCACAAAGAACAGATTTCAACCAATTAAAGAACAATCAAACTGCACACAACTTGTTCATGAGCAAACAGAGTTTGCAGCATTCCATGAAAATAGTAATCCTTGGGTTAAATCTCTAAACCACAAACAGCAGGTTTCCCAGTATGACTAGGATTTAATCCAAAATTGTAAGGTCTTTGTGATTACTTAGAACATTTTACAATTGTAGACAATTGCTTTAGGGCTGCCATTCCAATTCTTTTGCTGTTTGCTGTACTTTGGTAAAGATGAAACAGAGTAACAAGACTAGTATTTTAAAGGTTCATTTAGGGACCCAAAAATCCCTGTGCAAAATTGAACCTGACAAACATCAAGTCAAATTCTTTCACTGCCGCTGAGAATGAAGGGACAAAGCTCACTCAAGGATAGAGCACTCACCCAGCTCTGAGGACTCACCCTAAGGTTACCTCTCTATTTCCTAGAGGTTAACAAGTGAGCAAAAGTCAGTAAGCCCTTCAACAAAAAGAGGCCAGCCCTGGCACAGATTGACCCTGCACCAACCTCTTTGGTCTGTCAGCACAGCATCATCACAGATGCATAGCTCACTGGATTGAAAAACCTGATTCAGGTTACAAATAATCTCTCCTACTGTAAACCGGATTACTTTGTCTCCAAAGTACTTCTGCTGTACAAGGGCAGGGACAATATGCAGAAAGGAGCATTTATCCATGCAGCTTAGAGTGTTATGCCCTTCACCTTACTACAGAAATTAAACCAATTAATTACCAGCCAGCTGCTGGTGAAACCGGCTTTCCCCTTTCCTTCCCTCAGCCATTCTTCTCTAGTTCTTCAGCTGATCAAAACCAAACCTGAGACAGTTTAGAAAGGTAAATACACAGAAAACAATACCCTTCCCTTTGTATTGTTACTTTCCTACCAATTTAGCTCAATGTTACAGTGGCCTGATGAGTATCTCTGCTGACAGGGCAGGAATGTCCAGGTGTAAACCAAAGGAGAAGAGCAGAAAACCTCTTTCATCAGTAGGCAGTCATTAAATCAGGTAGGTATACTAGCACCACACTAGACAAAAGAAAACAACCCCATTTTCCATCAGCCAGAAACCTGAGAGAAAATAGACATTAAATATTTCCTTACCTATTCTCACAGTTATTTGACTTTCCTAAAGTCACCAAGTAAGTTCCCACCCTGTGTTTCTTCTTTACTTGTGCCAGCAGAAATTTCCATGGAGACAGGCTATTCACTACCCTCGTAACTATCCCCCTGCTATTACACCAGCCATGAAGAATGTATAAGAAACAAACCAAATAACACTCACTTAGTTGTGCCAGAAAAAAAATTGAGATCAGACAACTCTTTTGAAGAACAGAAACACACTAAAAGATAAATATCTTTACAGCACAGTCTTATTTAATTCCCTTTAAAACAATAAAATGAGTGCAACATTAATCAATTTTAACTGTGGATAATTACATTTAATTAGTATTGTTGATTCAATTACATAGGAAGACAGATGCATTCTGATAGCACTGGAATGCAAGATAGGACAAGAAATGCTCTAAGAATCCTGTCAGAAATTAAAGAATCCACATGATGAGAAACAGGAGACTGAAGAATTACACCAGACTTGATCTGTGTCCCTTTCTAGTATCTGTCTCAGATGACATAAGCTTCAGAAGGTAAAAACAAGCCCCAAAATAAAAACCACAAAGACGTGCTGGAGGATAAATCTAACCCCACCAATTACAGTGTAATGGTCTCTTCAACAAGAAGATGTCACATATTCCTTATAATCTTTATTAGCAATAACTACGGGATACGGATAGTTTGCAAGCCAACTAGTTGCTTGATTTACCCTTGAACTCCTGGCTGAATTCCACTGTCTAGTCACACACAGGGTAACTGGCTTAAGGTGGATAAAGAAGCAGCAGTTATATCTTGGCTTTAATAAGACTTTTGATGCTGTTGCTAGATAGGAATGTATCTAATACTCTACCTAATACCATAAGCTGGGTCAAATGAAGGTCAGGTGAAAATTCACTCCTTAAAAGGGAAATTATCAATATATTATTGTCAAAATAGAAATGAATTTCAAATATCATCAAAATGATGGCAAAGATAGCATCAAAGCTGACAAAAAATTCCCAAAAGGTACTTTTTCTTCTCCAGTCTGAAGGAAAGAAAGGGAACTCAGAATGGCTTCCCCTCTTCTTCTCGAGGAGCGTGGCAGTCAGAATAGATCCCCTCCAGTGACAGCCTGTGTCTAGGAGAATGTAGTGAAGAAACTACACAGACATTTGAAGAGTATTTCTTTCACTTTATTAACTGAATCAATATGGAAGCCTGTGTGTTTTCTATAAATGACAACTTCCAAATTTTTATCTCATTTTTTAATAACACCTTTGGAGGCTCTCTAGAGATTAACTAGGATCCAGTGTAAAGTTCCTGTTTCCTAACAAATTAAAATATTCAAGCCACTGGTGTTTTGGGGTTTGTTGGGTTTTCAGATTTTTGTTTTCCCTCTGCACCACCCCAGTTCCAGGGGAGCCATAAAAGGCCAGGTCTATTCTCAGATTCCTGAATCCACCAAATGTCATCCTCCGGGCTAATTTCCAGAGCATAACTTTTCTCTGGAGAGCCTGCCTAAATCCACTCTATTAACCTGCAGTTCACACATATAAGAAGAAGAAAAAAAAAAATTTGTGAGGTTTAGTGAGCAGCTCAGTATCAAGAATAATACCTAGCTCTTTGAAGTTCATCCTCTCTGCCCTCGCTACCAGGCAGACCTTTATAGGGAATTATACTTTTGGGAATCACGAGAGATGGTTTAATGCCTGCTGAAAGCTCAGAGCTGGTGAAGGTGAAGGGCTGTGGAAGACGTCATTACGTGGGAAAAGGATGGGGACACTGCCTCTCCTTCCTTCTCTGCCCTCGACTCGTCTCGCCCTGCCCCTGCCGTGCCATGCCCTGTATTCCCTTCCGTTCCCTCCCGTGCCCGCCCCTTCCTCGCGGTGCCTCAGCGGGTCCCGCGCCCGCCGCGCGCTCCCCTCGCCCCGTCCCACTCACGCCACGCCGCGCGCCACTCTCCGCTCCGCGGCCCGGCCACGGCGACGCTCGGTCCGTCGGGACGGGACCCCTCAGCCAATCGCCTCCACACTTCTTGGAGTGAGCCGGACCTGCCGGCCAATCGCGAGCCGCCATGCTCTGCAGTCTCGGGGTTCCCTGGAGACCGCTTCCGCCCGACGCCGTCGCCATGGGAACGGGGACGCCCTGCCCGGGCCCGATCCCAACACCCCCGTCCCGGTCCCGGGCAATGAAAACAGAAACGGCCTGAATAGAGTCCAGGAGATTGTTTATTGCTTTTACCAACTTTCTGAAACGTTACAAAAGATAATTTTATTCTAGCAGTAATTAAAACAACACAAAGGCTGAATCTTTCACATTAAAGACAAGTCTGAGAGTTGTGTTTTCTGTATAAACTGAATATTGATTCTACAGCTGGAATAATGTTTTCATTTCCTTTGGATTTGGTTATAATGTAAAAAAGTGTCACTGTAATTAGAAAAGCAGTCATAAAAAACTCGAACCGTACAGTATGTAATCACATTTCAAATAAAGAGTATTAAAATCAAAACTGTAGTTCAGCTGCATACGCTGAAACTGGAAGACACCTTTGCACAGGAACATCAGCAACAATAGAAAGGAAAATACGATAAATGATGTGTCTTTTCAATAAAATAATTTAGAAAAGTATCAATTTTCAAACTCATTCATTATTCCAAATAAATGTCAACAGATACTAAATTCAATATGAAAGTGGCTTTAGGTTAAGTTCAATGCCAACTACAAAGTCCTGTAAGATTTCACTAAAAACATTATAAAATAAAATAAACTTACTGAGCAATTTGCTTTATTTATAGCACTACACTTACGCTGACTCAAAGCTGTGTGCCTCTATAGTCTTAAAATTTGCCATTAAATAAGTTACTGTTGGTATAAACAAAGTATTTCCCACATTTGTACTGTACTTGATAATTTTGTCCTAGATGAGTAATTAAAACATTACTAATCATAAGAAAGCAAAGAGAAAACTAAGCTCGCCGTGGTGCTCGCTTGACAGATTACATTTGTGAACTGAAAAGTCATGAACCATTTACTTTATGATTTACAGAACCTATGTACAAGACAAACCCTTTAGAGCGGTGCAGGCTCTGTGACGTGACACCTATTTGTTACAGAGATATTTTACAGCCTGTCGAACCTGCCTTTGCAAAGGGCACAAATTTGGAAGTGACTGTATAAAGACAGAGATGCAAGTGAAGCAAACAACAACTTATGGGAGAGTTTTCATTAGAAGCAGAAAGAATGGCCAAGATACTTGGTTGAAAAAAACCCCAAGCCATTAGGGCACCAAGTTCTGCCCTAACAGGTTTTATGATGACAAACTTGGCAATTTGGAACATTTCACAGAACAATCATATAAAATATTTATGTTATAGCTGTAAAATTAATCTAGGAAGAAACTGTCATTAACTTGGGCATATGTAAACAGAATGAAAAACATGTCACTGTAATACATATGAATATAGTAAGAAGGAGTTTTCTAGAATATAATTTAAACACAAAACTGCATTTTCAGTGATACATTTTAGATGATAATTTAAATGGAGTGGTCAAAATTAAGACCTACACTTCATGTAAACATTCATATTTATAAATAAATTAGAAAAAAGAAATAAAGAAAAAAAAAGAAAAAAAAAAAATAGAGGGACTTCCTGAGGTGGCTCTGCAGCCAGGTACACAGTAGCACTAAGCTCCATTCCAGGAAACCAAGGCATCTAGAAAAAGTGCAGGGTTGTTTATTTTCCTCTAACTGTTGGAATGGAAATCCATTGGCGTAGTTTCTACAGGGCTTAAGCCCTATGAAAAAAAAAAATCAGTGCACTGCAATTATCACTGCTCTTTTGCATCCAGTAAGGCAAAATATATATCTACACACAAACTACATCCTTAGCAGTTTTATTTTAATACTATGTGTGATTTTAAAGCAGGGAAGGTGTAAAATGAGCAGTGAATCACTTAACCATAAATTATCAATAGGGATTTATGCACTTAATACCAGATCTTCTCCTGTTCATATGGGAAAAAAGTGCAAGTATAAATATTGCCCAAGAACACTGGATCCAAAGGTCAATGCAAACTGGTTTGCCAAGTCATGGTATTTCTGGCACTGATTAAAATATCTACACAATTAAATAAATACTGTGATTAGACTTGTGGGACTTTGGTTTTGTTTCCTTTCAACTTTACTCAAAACTGAGTAATATTGATAAAAACTGAACCCTTCTGAATTAGATGCCGAACACTAAGTGTGCAGCACCACAGAACCCTGATTTCCAGCATTAAAGAGTTAGAAATCCAAGAGGCTTCTAGTAATTTCTGGGTCTTTGGAAACTATTGCAGGATTGTGAACATGAAGTATTAAATACTACTGGGAGGACTACAACAAAAGTAATGTGTTGCGGATGATGTTACGTAAAATGCTCAAAATATCTCTTCCCTCTTTGATTCAGCAAGAGGTACTTAGTAGTCAACTACTGACATGCAGATGTGTTGGACTGGGTTTTTTTAAAATAATGTAGAAAGTTTTGGGAAATCATCTGCTGTAGTTTCACTGTATCTCAGTTTGATCAGAGGGAAAGCATGTTAATTTCTGGAAGAGCACAAAGTCAAACGAAGGCACAAGCTACACTATTATCTAAGAATGCAGGTCATTACTCAGTATTGGTGAAATGGGTAATGCAGACCTCACTTGCTTTGCCACTGACCTGAGCCTTTTTTAGGACAGTTTTGCATACCATTATTCATATTGTTGTACACTACTATTTCCTTTCTTTGAACTGTCTTCTCAGAATTCAGTCAAATGAAAAAAGTAAAGAAAAAAGCATGTTAAATAATTGCATTACATTTAAAGGGAACAGTAACAGTCCATGTAAGGTAAATACTATTTTTTAAAGTTTCTATTTATTCCCACTGATTGCTTTCTTTTTGTAATATATGATTACCTTCTCTTCAGGTGACACTTGGCTGAAGAGCACCAAAATTCCACCTCAAGTGGTATTTTCAGATAAAGTCTGCCCTCTTCCAGAATCAGTTTTGCAGTTGTTGAGAATTTTATCACTCGGTCCATTGTAAAACTCCCAACTTTGCCAAAAGTAGAATTAAGCAAACAGCATCTTCTAATTTTAACTGAGCACAGATTCTAATTAAAGCCATTGCTATACATCCAGAAAGGGCTAGTGGCAATTCAGAATGTAAAGAGATAATGTTGGAAATTAAAGCCAAAAACACTAAGGCATAAGGCAAAAAAATATTAACAATGGAAACTGCACAGGTAAGTGATCAGGGTTTTCATTTATATATAAAATTCTCATTATTTCAAATACTATAATGCTAAACACTAGAACTTGAAAATGTAAGTACAATAAATGCACTGACTGCATCTTTATCAGTGGAGCCCCCCAAAAATCCCATTTACTTTAATAAATGAATATTTATTTTTTCAATTCATCTTACATGATAAAAATTTATACTAATTAAAATAAATAAAGTGTTTAAAAATAAGTTGGTGTGCTATCATATATGCCCTTTACAATGGAGAGGATCAGAACTGTACATACAAATACCACAAGCAATTAGTAATCCATAAAATAATACTGATCATAAAACTATTCCAGAATTGAACTACAGCTAATTTAATCAAATACACAGTAAATTTTAAAATTTATTAACCAAGAAATGTATTTGATGAAGATATGAAACACCCTAAAAGTTTCATTCTTAGAGCTGAGCAAATCAGACTCTGAAAATCAATGGAAAAAAGTGTAAGCAAAAACAGGAAGAAAAGCATTCAAGAGTACTGATGTGGTAAGTATTTATAACTTCCTATAGACCAAATTGCTGCCCATATCCAATTTATTTATGTAAACATGGAGTGTCCAGAATGGCAAATACTGACTTGGACTGTAACTGCCATTACTGCACTCATACTGCTAATGGACAATAACAAAAACTCAAGAGAATTCAAGAAGAAAGAAAGCAGCACACCAGGGTATTTAGATATATTTTAAGGCTTAACTAACCACCTGACTCAGGGCTCTAGGCCACTTCTGTAGAATAGGAGAGACAGAATCCAGAAAACACGAGCATGGAGTGGAGACATACAACACAGTAGTTCTTGTCAACAGCACATTAATATTTGTTCTATGAAACCACAAAAAAGTATACCCTGCAAAAAGAAGCACTAATTACCTGCGTGGAAAACAAAACTTATGTAGCGCACATTATAAACAGAGGTATTGCGAAATTTTAAGCAATGTGGACCAGTAATCATCAGCAAAAGCTGATGTAACTTTTATGCACATATTGATTATTGAAAATAATAAGCATTCATTACAGTCTTCCTATTTAAAAATGAAAATAAAATTTCCAATAAAATAAATAGCTGAAGTGTGATTACCACTCATCTTATTTGTTGGAAAAATCTTTGCAATATGCAAGCGTATCTACAGTGCCCTAAACAATGGCAGAAATTAAATAAATGTTGCTCCTTAAATTGGAAATCACACTTCCATGGTACATCCTACACAGTGATATATATACACACACAAATACACACAGTTCCCATTGGTTCCATTCTATAAAGATGTTTCAGCATCCACGTATTTCACAACATGTGAATTTTCCACTTCTATTTTCACACTTTCTGGTTTTTCAGGGCTGTTCAAAAACAAACAGGAAAATGTAAGGTTTGGTTCATGTTAGAAAAGGTTAACTTTCAAACATTTTATACTTCACAATGAACACTGGAAGTTTTTACATAAGGATGCTTTTATGATGATGCATTTCTATTACATTTTAGTAATTGTTAAATACTATTCACAGGAACAGTACAAGCTTAAAGAGGGAAAACACCAATATCTCATCCATAAATATCATATCCAATTCCACTGCTTTTACTGGTTTGAAACTGTTAATGCAAAACACCTTTAAAAACAAACAAACAAACAAACAAACACCCCAACACAGCAACCTGCAAAACTGTCTAGTAAAAATACTCAAAAATACATAACAAGCAATATTACTAATACTTCTTTATTCTTGGGCAGGGAAACCATTTTGTTTACAATACAAGACTAGGAAAACACTTCAGTCTTTTCAAAAGGGCAAACCACACTTCCAACAATAGCAGAAGAAAGTAGGAAACCAAGTGTCCATTCAAGGGAAGCAGAAGATCCTAAAGACAAGTGGCACCTGAACAACTGACACTTTTAGGGACACAGACGCTGAAAGTGCCATACCCAAGGACAATAAGGAATGTCCCAAGGTAGCTGCAGGTCAGTAGAGGACAAAATGGAACAGCGTAAGAGGGAGGATGAGTTTTAGAAGTGATCTGTATAGCTGATCTTCAAGGTAAAAAAATATTAGAAACCCATGCAAAGAGAAAAATTCTGGGACTTAGAAAACGCAAGTGTGCTTGGACTCCTCAGTCTGTAAACTATGACAGATTGTTATGGGAGAAAGAAAAAGCAATCTAGATCTGGAAAGACAAAAAAAAAATTAGACAATGTAGCAGTTTTGCATGGGCTGGTTTCTGCATAGCAAGGGGGTGTTACAGGGGTGGCTCCTGTGAGAAGCTGTTAGAAGCTTATTCCATGTCCAGCAGAGCCAATCCCTGATGGCTCTAAAGATGGATGTGCTGCTGGCCAAGAGTAGGCCAATTAGAAATAGTGGTAACACCTCTGTGATCACATATTTAAGAAGAAAGATAAATAAAAAGGGGTTGTGCAGTTTTCATTTAGGCCAGAGAGGAGCAAAGTGAGAATATGTAAGAGGAACAACTCTGCAGACACCAAGGTCAGTGCAGAAGGAGGGGCAGGAGGTGCTCCAGGCCCAGAGCCGAGATTCCTCTGCGGCCCATGGTGAAGGCCATGGTGAAGCAGCTGTGCCCCTGCAGCCCATAGAGGCCCATGGGGGTGCAGAGATCCACCTGCAGCCCGTGGAGGAGCCCACGCCGGAGCAGGTGGATACTTGGAAGGAGGCTGTGATCCTGTGGGAGACCCGTGTAGAGAGGGGCCCTGCTCCCAGGCTGGAGCAGCCTGTCCTTGGAGGACTGCACCCTGTGGAGGAGTGACCCACACCACAGCAGTGTGAGGGGTGCTGCTGCCCGTGGGATGGACTCACGTCGGAAAAGTTCCTGGAGAACTGTCTCCCGTGGGAAGGACCCCACAGTGCAGCAGGGGAAAACAATTCCTCTCCCTGAGCAGCAGAAGCAGCCACGGGTGAGGGCCGGACCAAAACCCCCATTCCCGGTCCCCTGGGGCCATGGGGGTAGGAGGTAGAGCTGGGAGGAGGGAGTGGGGGGGAAGGTGTTTTCTAAGGGCTTATTTCACTTCTCATTATCCTTCTCTGTGTCTGTTAGTATAATAAGTTCACTTTCTATCTCTATGTCGTTCTTTTTTTGCCCGTGACGTTATTTTATGATCTATCTCTCCCACTCCTCATCTCAACCCATGAACCCTTCCTTAAATTTTCTCCCCTCAGTCCAGCTGTGGAATGGCTTTAGTGGGTGCTTGGCACCCAGCCAGGGTCAACCCACGACAGACATCTATTTTTTTTTAAATACATGATTTTTAATAAATAATGCCAACCCATACATGCCATCTGGAATTATGAAAGACATGCTTGCTTCAACTGCACTATTCCACAACTGCATATTTGAAACCAATAAATCCAAGAACAGTAGTGCCTACAGAACCATTTTTACCACAGCACTCTCTGTCTGTACCACCAGATAGAAGACAGTTATGCAGAAAAACCTTAACAGAACTGAAATGGATAATTTACTGGGAATGACGTTTGACTGAGCAGTGGTGACACCTCTGAATCTCAACAGCATGCAAAGGAAGTGCAGCAAATACCTCAAAACAGCAACCAGTTAAGGCTCAAGAAGTCTGCCCTCTAACATTCTCGAGATTAATGCAATATCAGATTGCTTCTTGAAAGAGCTGGTTTCTGGCACCAATGGTTTTCATTTTCAATTTGTAGTTTTAGCAAGATGGAATTTTTACTCTATGAAGCTCAAACAGGATATATTATGGAATCAAAGGGAAATGTCTTATAGCAAATATAACAAATGGATGGAATAATGAATACAAGCTAAGCAGAACAAAAAACATTAACTAGTCAGAAGCCTGATTTGCTAGTGCTGCATATAATCTCATACTAACTTAAACTACTCAGGAAACAGGAAAGCATGAGATGAAATTCTACTAACTTATAATTGCCTGAAAACCAAATCTAAAAATCTTAATTCTTCTAGAAAAAAGAAACACAGGTCTGTATCTCTTCAAGCCTTATACACCCAATGGCTATCCATTAATGTGCTAGAATCAACCACAAATTCTGTAACAGGTTTCTGAGAATTTACCATGAAAGAAAACAAACAATTACATAAGGAGGGCATACCGATACACATGCTCTGTTATCTATTTAATGCCTCTATTATCTGTCTTCCTGACAGTCTTGTTCGTGTGGTACTCAAGTTTTAAAAATGTTTTAATTAAACATGTATTTAAAAACATGCATTTTAATAAACATATATTTAAAAAATATTTAAACAATATGGGCTAGAGATTCACTAGAAATGGTGATTGCACTGATGAGTCTCTGAAGCTTTTCCTCTTAGAATACCTGAAAGTTCCATCCCTGTCTCCTTCAGCCTTGGTTGACCTGCTCTCTGGACAGAACAAAGCATATTTCCATGCCTAGGTTGGAGCAATGCCTGTGGTGAATGGACAGATGTATACAAGTGCTAAGTGGCCCATCACTACTACTGTTTCCATGATGCAAGCTCAACAGCACCAGAGATGGCTTGGGCAATAATGCAGGAACAGTCCCTCCTCACCATGAACTCTGTCACCTAGTTGTAATTTTATACAAAACCTGACAATTTTGTATCGCTGAAATGTGTCTTCCTTTGACAGAATTGGCTGAAAGGGATCAACCAATAGAAAATGCATACACAGACAACAGGAATGCTTAACCTTAGTTTTTCAAGGCAAACATGCCCATTCTCCCTCTCTTCCCTACATAAAAACTAGTAAGCAAAAGCTGCATTGTGATAAAACAGTCCACAGGCACCAGGCCCTATAAATTACAAGCCTTTCAGGAAGTTGAGGATATTCCACACAAATATTCATGTTTTTGTTTGTTTCCCTTGATAGATTCAGCCAGATAGGGAAGAAACTAGGCTAGAAGAGCAGAATGATTCATTGCACACAGACTTTGTTGTTTGATGGGGAGCTCATGGAGTAAAAAGGCTACTAGCCAGCATAGAAGATGTATGTCAGCTTACAGGCAATGTTCATAGCACTGAGGACTCGTGATCTGACCAATATTTCACTCAAGTATATTTGATATTCACTGAAGATAGTATTTGAGCCAGGTTTCATTTTTAGATACTAAAAATGAGTTGAGGAAAACCAATCCAAGCAACCCACCCACCCAAAAAAACATGGGGCAGATCCTAGAGCCACACAAAACAACAATGAAAGTGCTAGACTTACTTTCTATTGGCAGTGAAATTTGCACTGTTGAGGATCAAACCACTCCCATGTTCATATACACTCTAGTATTTAGAAACTCTAAGCTCATCAGAGTAGCAAGCACTTGTATTAAACAAATAAATAGTAACTTTAAAATTACTATTTAAAATAATACATTTAAATAAAATAGTAATAAAATTTTTCCATAGATAAATTGATAAACTGCAGAGTAAGGAGGAAAAATTAAGTTCAAATTCAAGTTCTTCTAAAGTAAAAAGTCAGTAACTCAGATTTAAAAACCACGTATACTTATTTTTTTGAGATACACTTCAATAAATGTAAGTATAGCTGCTAAACACAAGACCACAGTTAGAAAAAGTGTGAGTAATTATAGCTACCTCAGGTTAGATCTGGTTACTTTGGCATTCTCAGTATTCATGGCAAGAGCCTTCCACTGTGCAGTTTTGGCCATTTCGTCTGATATGTTTACAACTGAGGGATCAATGCTAAAGAACAAACATACTTTCTGGTTAGTATTCAATTCCTTGCAACAGTATTATACTTCCTGTCACTCATCATTTACATCAGTTGTGCCTTCTTTCAATATTTACACAGCCACAAGTTGAGTTAATCTCTTAGAAGTGTACTTCAACAAAAAACTGAAAATTAAACTCACTAGTACTGCCAGAGTCACACAGCATCTTAAAACAGTCTTTCACATAGATACCAGTAAGACACTGAGAATATTCAAGAGAACTCATACCTAACTTCAGAACATTATTTTGCATACCCAGAAATTACAAATTTAATCACACTGTTGTGCTAAGGCTTTCATTAATCAGTTACTTTAAGTGACTTCCAGGAAATAATCAAGGGCAAAAAGCAGAGGTTAATAAAATTTCAAAACTGGCAACTCAGGTGAGATTCAAAACTACTAAAAATTCTAGAAATTCCAATTATCTGGACAGATTTCAAGTTAATTTTTTTCCTGCAAAGCCTTACTAGACATTTTTCACGGTTCTTTTGCTAGACCATTCCCCTTCCCTTAGAGAAGGTAAGTTCAACCTCACAGATGCTAAGATTTTAAAACCTATTTGCACTTACATCCTCCACACATTTACATGTACAGCAGACTTAGGTGTTGCCTGTAGGTATGTTTTCTGCTCTGTTCCATACTTAAGCTTCAGAATCTATCCCCGCTTATCTGTAAATTTTTCAAATGGCAGAAGGAACTTTCAAAGCCATTTTTTCTCAGAAATTCCCACAAGATACAAGGCAGCAGAATACATACAAAACACAAGCACACAGGTGATTAAATGACAGTTCTACTGTGAGAGCAATTAGCAACTCAAATGTTTTTTAAAAAACATTTAGCATTTTCATTTGAGTTGCTGAAGTCTTAAGTCTGCTCTCAGAGTAGACAACAGCTATCGGTGGGAATACTTGACTAATCCAAATATCTGTCTGTTC
The DNA here is from genome assembly GCA_013400975.1 of Atrichornis clamosus. Classification (NCBI taxonomy): domain Eukaryota; kingdom Metazoa; phylum Chordata; class Aves; order Passeriformes; family Menuridae; genus Atrichornis; species Atrichornis clamosus. The sequence continues at coordinate 85,626 of WBMZ01010541.1, read as the reverse complement.
CAAACTCACATCAGGGTATGCCTGATACTACCCTAGATCCATAGAAAGGCCAATTTTTAACTTAGGAACCCTTAGTATTAGAGAGGAAAAGAAAACGTGTAAGCTCTTTATCTGTCACATCTTCAGGTCACGTTGGAACAGTTGCAGATTACCTGACAACTCAGCTAAATACAACCCCAGTAAGGAAGACATGAACTGAGACAAAATGCCTACCAAAGGCGAAACGATTTCCATGAGTGAAATTCCAGCACTTAGGTTCTCTTCCAGAAAACAATCACCCTGTCCTCACATTTACTTTCAGAAAATAACCTTTTAAAGTAAAAATGGTTGCCTGTAACATGGGTTTTTTGTACGACAGAAATGATCAACTTTAGCTCTCACTTAGGTAAACCAAAGAATTACACACTTAGATTTCTTCTGAAAAACCCAAGTGGCTGGTAAACACATGGCTCAACTGATGTTATTAGTTGCTTTACGCTCAGTATTTCATGCACAGTAGCACACAATTACTCCATAAAAACTGACCAAGGACGCGTCTTCACCTTTAGTACAGCTGGTCGAAATTGAGTCATCTGATCTGTTCAAGATGGTCATGTAAATTTATAATTAAGATGTGGTTTTAAAAAACGAAGCAAAATAAAAATACTAACGTAGCACCATCAGATACATCTTCATATTTCCTAATCACAGCTAACTTACAAGCTTGGGGAAAAAAAATTATTTAAATTCATATGCAACCAACTTAATATAAAGGAAATTACAGCATGTGATACAAGAATTTTTGAAAGACCAGCATTACTTTATACCTGTATTTCAGGGTTTTTACAGGAAAATCCAGATTTGCTTCTCCATATGCAAGGTGTACACTTTCATTGTCTGAAAACATTCTCTCTGCTTCCTGTAAATTCCAATAAGAAGTCTGTAAAATTACTCATGCAGCAGAAAGCAAAGAAGCATCTCATGCTGACAGTTACTGCATAGGGGTAAGGAGCACTCCCATGTAGGTACTGGAGTTGAATGCAGGAGAGATAGAGCTTATGACCTTTTCTATTAGAAGTGTTTTATTAAGTCAGGGGACATGGGAAAGTGGGGAAGGAGGCTGTTGCAAGCTTCATAAGGAATTCAGCCAGGTGGTGTCCAGCAAGGAAGGACTTATGGAGACGTTATACAAGCTATATTACTGTATCACTGGTGACTAGCAGTTGCTTTTAATGACAGCTCTGCAAATACACATAAGCAAATTGTCCCTGATATGAACCATTTTGTGGCTAATTTATGCAGGATAAAGATCCGTACTCCACCACTTTTCTCTCTCTCTCTCTCCATTTTCCCTCCTGATCTGATCAAACAAAAAAATCCAACATTTTTGTGCTAACAACTGCTTCTTTACACTTTGCTTGCTACGTTTCATTACAAATAAGAATCACAGTTAATAACAGGATAATTGAAACAGTGACTTAATTCCTTAACCACCAGCAACAGTTCCTCTAGTAAAGAATTTCCTCTCATTAGTAAAGAAATGTGTATTTGGTATATAAGACCATATGCTCAGGTCACATAAAAGTCTTTTAAATCGCGTTAAGTGTTTCCTAGTAATTTACAATGCTCAGTTTGATTTTTTTCACACTTACTTCTTTTTCTTTTATCTTTTTGTCATCTTCTTTCTTCTTTTTACTTTCTGGCATAAGATCATCAAGCCAGCTAAGCTCTTTTTTGGTGAAACATAAATCCATGAGCTTGCGAATGAATACTAATGCTAGAACCTTAAGGGAACCACAAAAGAAATACTTTATATTAAACCACTCAAATGAACAAAAATGCACACACACTTTCAGAACATTCAGAATCTGTAACTGGAGCCCTTTTTTCTAGAACTAGTTTTTATCCTACCACAAAGTTAAATCATTTCCACTTTCAATAGCTATTCACAACTGAATGGCTTATTTTCAGGAAATGAGAAGTCTTTGTGCTTCAAAGTGAACCACTTATACTACAGGGTTCGTTTCTTTCTGACTCCTTTCTTTCTTAAGGCAGTAAACATCTTCTGGAGAGATCCTGAGTGATACATATACCTCTTGTAAAATTATTAACTTGCAAACCAGAAAACTTACCATCATAGGGAAAACAACAGCAGCTGCAGAGGCTTTAATTACCCACAACAGAACTAGGCAAGTGAGCTGAACAACTGTAAAGATATGGACCTTCCAGAGTGGCACATAACGTAGATAAATCAGGTCAGGTTGATGTTTGGCAGGCATTCCAAACAGTTTTATACGGTCAAAAAACTGCATGGAAAATAAAATAATTCTTCAGTTAATTATTTTCTGCCTCTCTGGAAGAAAATAAACATTTTTAGGGGACTCCAGAAATGTAAGCTAATCCCAAATAAAATACTAATGAAGGACACTAAACATTCAAGGGGGTGGAACTGGGGGTTGTTTTATTGGGGTTTCCCCACCACCATCACTAATAATAAAAAATTCCAGTATATTTCACTAAATCTGTTTCTCAGCTATACTACTGAAAGAATAGATGAAAAAGAACTGAGATGTGAAGACACAATATTGTAAGAACAAATACCTGCAACATGACACTCAGGAAATTATCCTACATGCTATTCAGACAGCATGGGATAACTTTATTGTGCCTTACATAATGTAGTGTGTTACAGTTTCCTTTCCCTTCAGTGTTAAACAAAAACAAACTGCTCATTAAAATCAGACTTTACCTGAATGCCTTTTAATGAAGATACTCCCATGTAAAGAAAAACACCATACAAAACTGGCATTGGAATAAACTGGGGAGGAAAAAACAACCACGGTTAAAAGTGGAACCAACATGGCATAAGAGAGCAGTCCACATCAGTGAAAGGCACAGACCAAGTTATTTTTTACTTTATATTTTACTTAAATGAAATCTGTAAAAGCTGAGGGCCTTTATTTATAGAGAAAATATATGCATCATTGAGCAGCAAAAAAAATCTAGAACTAACACGGCTATCCCCAGGATAAAAAAAGTAGTTCCACCTTGACTGCCCATTCACTCAATTTTCTAGGTTGCAACCAAGATTCTATTCATGCTAAGTATCTGCTATTTGATAGGAACTGTATTGAGACTATTGTACTCTGTACAACTTCATGAAATTGCCATATGTAGTTTTACTTTTGATCACTTGCATTGCTGGAGCAGACAATACAAAACCCCACCATAACAAATGAGCTATGAAAATTTGCTAATAATTCAGAACTAAATGTTGCTCCAGTAAGAAGATAAATTTCAAGCTTATTAAAGACAATATTTATAATAATTTTAATAATAATATATAATATACAGCTTATGTAATTTTGTACAATATTAATTTATATTTTTATATAATGTAAAGCTTACTAGGAAAACAAAGTTGTCCACTGATTTCAGTGGCACTGGCATCAAACCTCTGCAGTGAAGACTTCTTTGCTCCTGAATTCATTAAGCTTTCGAGTAAAGGCCAGCCAAGATACAATGTCAAATCTTAATACAAACTGCTGCTATCAAGCCTGAATAAAAGCCTTTATTTAAATCGTGTGGAATAAAACTGTGCCTTAGTGATTCATTACTACATTTGTGTGTGTATGTGTGGCTAGTGACTTCACTGTAAGCTCTATGATTTGATATAGTAACTTCTACTGCATTAAATCATTATAAATCCACACATGGAACAAAAGCACAGCAACTGACAGATGCAAGGCTTTGCTCTCCTTACTTCTTTTGAACAATAACAGTCATTCACACTGAAAAAGAAAAACATTTCATAAACAACAAAAAGTAATAATTCCATTCCTATTGCCCTGGGTCCATAAAAAAAAAAGAAAAGTATTAGCTTCTAAGAATCAGTTGTTAAAAAAGGGGTAAACATTTTGCTCCAGCAATCAGAAATTTTTAATTTTTGCTTTTGACCAATAATAAATCTATTTCAATATTTCTGCTTTTAATTCTGATTCTTTGAATTATACAGCTGAGCTCTTGGTAGCTTTTCAACCAGAGATCATAAAATCTGAATACTTATTTTGAATAACTGCTATGGCTTTACTCTTTTCAGACCTTTACGTTATTTAATACATACAAATGGTCAATTGTTTAGGATTTATAATATGTAACTCTAAGTAGTAAACTATAGCTGTGTGTTTACAGGTTTATTCCTTCCCATTATCTAACCTTGAGAAGCTACATTTCTCGTCAAATTGCTTGTGATCTCTTTGTGTAAACAGAATTTTACAAAGTTTGTCAACTGTACTAGCAGTTATGCAGTATCTGCATTTCTGGCAACAAAAGGACGATTCTTTTGCTTCTCCTTTTATCTATTGGATTTGAAACAGCAAAGCAAAAGTTGAATGGATTTTAGTAAAATCTGATCAAAAAGCCAACTGAACTGAGTCATTTTCTTCCAATAGTCTTTGAAAGGTCACTAGGGATATAAATTAAGAGATAAGGGTGTAATCTGAGACTACAATACAACCAGCAAAATCACTATTACACTTTGATGATGCATAAGATAATTTAATGTTTAAATTAAGTTTAGTAAGTGGAAGATAAGAATGAGAAGTGAACAATGTTATTTCTCCCTTTTAAAGCAAATGTTTCTGTTACTTCTGCTATGTTATATTGCTTCTGCTCAAGTAACTTTACATCTTTATCATGCTCCTTTTCTCTCTCCATTTATGCACTCACATAAAAACTACAGCTAACATGAACTCAAGAAACCAAAAGAGTTCTGGCAAGAAAATCAGGTAATACGGGAAAAGGTTGCTTTCTTCACTACTCACTACATTCCTAGCTTTCTCAGATTTTATTTCCTTGCATCCTTCCACATTGTTTCTATTCAACTAACATCTGTTGCTAAAAAAGCAATTTGAGAATGAGTCCAAGCATATCTTACTTAACAGAACTACCTAACATTATGAAATGCTAAATCATAACATCAAAATCAAGTATTTTGAAAAAACTGTCTTTTACCTTTAACACAGAGGTCATGAACACTGACATCCCCATCAGCACAAAAATCATCAATCCTGTCACTCGCTGCTCCCGGATTCCCAAAAACTTTGGTTGTTCTCCTGGTGCTGAGCATTGAGATTCAACTTTCAGGCTGTTAACATGACTTATAGACAGGACAGTTGCAGCAACAAACCATGGTAAGCCCATGAGAGAACATATTCCCAACATAATACCAACCATGAGCAGGTCAAGATGATAACCACAGCCTTTCTGTAAAATTAAGCAAACAAATAACTTGATAGACTTTCTATTTTTAAATATCGTATTTCTAACTCACCAGGTGAATAACCTACAACTACAAAATAGACTTTGAGAGTGCCCACAAAATTCTACTTGTTTTTCACTAGTTTCACAAATTTGCAGAATGAATCTGATTTAAAATAAACCTGACTTACACTACATTAGACTTCCATAAAAATTACTTTTACCTTCAGTTTATGCTCTTTCCTGTTTATAATAACAGCTGTTATCTGTTGATCCATGAAAATGAGAATGGTACAGAGCAAAGCAGGAACAGCTGCAATCAAGAGTGTCCACCAAGGATTGCCTCCAAGAGGGTCTATGAACCACCCTCGGTCTTTTCGGGTGGGCTGGGAAAAAAAAACCAAACAACTCATCAACAATAAGCATCAAATGACTAAAATACAACACAGATTTATCACTACAAATAGCTTCAATGAACAATAGATCAGTCTCTTAAATATATGTTTAGATTATTTTCCAATGGCTTTGACCAAAAGACTGATTTAGCTGTTAAAAGTGAACATGACACTAATATGGAAAAAATTAAAACAAGTCCATTCAATTCCTTTATTTTTGCACATTTGCACAAAAGAATGCTTCCTTTTCAGTTATAATATAAAGCATAGCCATATATCCAAAACAAAAAAGAGAAACTACTTGATTAACTACATTGTAATAAAAAAAGAGGTATTTCTGTTTCTATACAACTCCATCGTTCTACAGTCTATAAGACTGTAAGCCTTTAAAAAATTAAAGTTTTTCAAAAGGTTTTATTTCTTACTTCAAATTTCTCTGGAACAAGAAGCTTAGGAGAAGGTACTCCTACAAGGTAGTCAATCAAAACCATGATTACTATGGTGAGAAATACTGCAAAGTCACTGATGGTGGAACGCACCTATAAAGGAAAGACTTGTGTTAAGTCTTGCTTTTTCACCATTATAATTTGCATGTACAGAAAGACAACTTTCTCCCCTATAAAAAGTGAAGCTTATTTATATTGTACTACCCCACTGAACATTATATATTTCCTCTTGTTATTTTAAAATTTATGCTGCCTGCCAGCACAGGATGAAGCTGCAGAAGACAAGTATTTTGTACAACAGTTCATCCAATTATCTCATTTAAAAGTGGTCTACCGCAAGAAAGAGACAAATTACTTCAAACAATTCCTTCATCATATTCCTCTCCCCTCAATCCCACTGGGAGTCTGGGCCATCACGGCTAGTCTCTGGTAGATTAAGTCAGTAACATTACTGAATAGTTCTGAAATCAAGATTCATACATTTGATGTTTTAATCGATAGGAGACGGATAATTTACAATACATTCAGATTATCAAAGATAGCTTTATTAAACATTAGGAAGACATTGCAGGGCAGAGCTAAGGTTTATAGCAGATCTAACTACTTCATTTTGCCTAGCAGAAGTTACGTAAATCAGTCCAAGAATAATCATGACACTAGCATCTATCAGAAATAGTAACCCCCCAAGGAACCACTCAAAACCCAACAGGCATCAGTAGTTTGGGGAAAGCAATCAGTTGTTTTGCATGGCTAGGCGAGGAAACAGCAGTAACATTATCTCTACTAATGATACTTGGCAATACCCATTAATGTGGGGAGATGGACTGCTTAGGTCTTCTCATGTTTAGAATATCTTGCTGTAACTCTACAAAAGTACAGAATAAGCACTGACTTTTCTGCAAATGATTTCTTTCCTCTAACGTCTTAATTGTTGCAGTTGTTAGCTAACTTTTGGATTTTAATTTCCTTTTCCGTCTTAAAAGAAATCTCTCACGACAAAATTCAACTCCATTAAATTATATTAAGGTATGTATTACAAGATAACAATAGTCTCTAATGAGAATTACCTTAGTTGGGAAATAGCGTTTGGTCTTGAATTTCTTAAGGAAAGAGGAGAGGAAAAATGTTGCAAAGAACAGTATGACAGACCAGAAGAGAACATCTGGAATATATGGCCCATGATGGCCACAAGCTGATCCACGAAACACACCATGAAATTCTAAACATTCCTGCAAAGAGAAAAACTCTTCAAATTTCTATGTTTTACTCATTTAGTACATTCAACCAAGCTTTCAACTTTTCTATATGAAACACATTTGAGACTATTCATAATTCTAAAAAGGGGGTTTTTTCCTTCATCATTACCTCACCCCAACAAGCCAAAAACGTGTGTTATATGTTCCAGAAAAGCCACAGTAGCCACCACTGATATTTCAGTATGCCAAAATGCTGGGAAATGTCCAAGAAGAAACAACTTCTTTAGAGTCTCATTATTGCTACTCTGTTTTTCAAATCATTGCAAGATTGAATGTACAAATAAAGATTAAGGACAAAGCCCAGGAAAAGCAAAATATCCAACATCAATTTCAAGCTAACAAACATAAAAAAAGATCTCCTCAGTTTCTCCCATCTCTTAGACTTTGTTTTGTTCTGATACAGTTAAGGGAAAAAACATGCTCTTATAAAATAAGATTAACCAGACTGTAAGAAAAAAGTTTCTAGCAAAGTAAAAAAGCACCATAAATAACATATTTGAGTAAAAAAGAAAACAAAGTCACATGATAGCTATCCAAAAGACTTACTGAAATGCAAAGCAAAAAGTTAAAGTAGGCACATGGAGTACAAGGAAACAAGCCAATAAATCAAATAGCTGCAAGCAGCACTGCCACAACCTAGTCTTTAAGCAGATTTATTTACTGAAAATTTAACTTATGACAAAAATTCTCACTATTAACAATCTACTTTGATTGTAAGCATCACCAAATCCTGGATCAGTTCTGCCTCTTGGGTAAGACTAAAGATGCTTCAGAGGATGAAAAGGCATATAAAATAAATAACAAATATAAAGGAAATATAAAAATGAAGTTAAAAGAAACCACCATCCTAAGTGATTACGGTAAACTAGGTAGCACATAAACAGTACTGCTAGAATTCAAGTAAAGCACTGAGGTTTTACGCAGTACTTTTGCTGTGCAACAGGCCTGCACTCAGTGTGAATGTCTGGCCTCAGATGTAAGGAGAGCCCATCCACAGATACCTACTGCTGTTTCAGACAGCCTCAGAGGGCCAAAGCAGGCACACAGTGCTAGCAAACGTAACAAAAACTCCAGGGCACTTCCACATGGTAACTTCCCTCCTCTTCAGCTACTCACAAAATTAGATATTGGTATAAAACATCCACTTCAGAAGGTAATGCTTTCAAGCCTATTCCAATAAATATTTAGGTAGTTCCTTTGATTCTGTTGCAGTTTTACACCAGTATCTAAACTAATGAGACTCGTTTGTTGCCATATTTTAACTATAAATTCCACCTTCACACCATACTAAAAGTATTTCTATCAGGAAATAGAAGAAAGCAAACTCCTGCTTATTCACCTGCAGAAAGATGACTGTGCTGCCTACAAGCATTAATGTGCCTACCTCAAACAGACATTTGTATCAGCATTTACTGCTCTGGGCTTGCTCATCTACATCTCTACAATGACTGTTTAAAGCATTATGGAAGGAATAAGAGAGTTCAAAACCACAGTTTTACGGGAAGCAGTCCAGGTTCAATTAGAGAAAGAAATCAGATGAAAAAATATTAATCAAAACTGGTACTGTAGAGGTGTTTATTTTTTATACCTATGTACATACACACAGATACATACAGCTTTCAGATACTCACAGAAACTGTAAGGTTACTCCATGCTATATCTTCCCCAGACTTATTCATACTACTCCACACACGCAATGTTTCATTGCTTGGGTTCTCAGGCTCAGAACATACACATCTGAAAGGAAGAAAAAAAGTTTACATGCTTTTAAGCCCTATGGGCCAAAATGCAGTAATTTGCAGAAAACTGAAAAATCCTGAAGAATTTAAACCAGAGTTTATCCCAAACTTCTATGGAAGAAGCACAGCACAAGGTTTTTCCTTACATCACAGGAACTAGGATTATTGGGAGGGTGGAGGAAATGAAGAATCAGGTCATCCTGAAGACACCATTTTTGAGTATGTAGTGAGCTAACTAAAGGTATAAATGCATACAGTTCTCAGGTTTAAAGCAACTGTAGACATACTTTTTTAGCAATAACACTAAATGTGCATGGGCAAAAAGAACCTAGATTTGCAAAGCACAGTGTTGGGGGAACTTAAGAAACACTAAGTAAACATATTTTCTTTTGTTAACTGAATCCTAAAATAACAGCAAAAGGAAATAGAAGTGGAGTGGAACGTAGTAATTCCTACAAAGCAGTTGCCAACACATAATCAGAAAAGAATTGCAACAATAAGCATGATGAGACAGAAAGCATCACTAGTAGTTGGTCAAGGCAGTAACATAAACAAGCATGCTGAAGGAAGACTGACAAAACAAATTTCTTGACAAAGGCAATGAAGATAAAGTATGCCATCAAGTAGGTACATGGAAACCCAGAAAGAGAAGGAAAAAAAAACCCACACAGAAAATGTAAGAGTATTTGAGACTGTCTTGTGGCTCACTTAACTGAGCATGCTTGTTCTGCATCCATTTCCCCACTGTGGGAATACAGAGCAGGGGGAAAAAACGAAGTGAAAGGAGAAAAGAGCAGTTGTAAACAGCTGGATCTCCTACAGCTTTGTGAGAGGAAAAAAATATAGGACAAACTAACTGTGGCATGTCCCAAAAGACACGTGTTACCTCACAAAGTTAAACCAAAGAAAAATCCCACTTTCCTCTCTCCACCCTTATGATCTGCCCTTGGGAAAACACAACCAGGTGGCAAGGGCCAGAAGACCTACAGTACAGTTCCTGCCAGGTCAGGGAATTTAACATGCTCACAATAGGAGTCCAGTGACAACCCAGAGCCACTGAAACAGAACAATGGGCTGCCAGTAGAAAGGGGAAAATAAGGAAGGGAGTGTATTCCCATGGCCCACTCCTGGCAACATGGCCTGGTCTCAACAGCTGTTAAGACAGGAAAGTGAGTGTCAATATCATGCGTCATGTCACATGTCAATATCATGACATGATATTTTTTTGCTCCTGAAAGAAAATACTGAAGAAGCATGAACGATTGTGAAAGTGAGCAGAGATCTTGGAGGGGAAACACAGTAGTCCAAACCTGGCTTGACACTGCTAGGGGTCACCCTGTGTGCAAAATGATCTCTGCCCTGGCCAGGCAGAGCAGCTGCCCAGCGGGACAGTGAGTATTCTGCTTCCAGCTAGGAAATGACAGCCCAGTGCAACACGCAGGGACCTTTGCTTCAGGTGCATGGACACAACCTCACTGGGGGCTCCCTCACCAACACTGTGACCACACAGGTACAACTAAACCTGGAGGATCCACATCTCCAAAAGAAGGGGACATTAGCATTTGAAAGATTTCATTAAAACTACGTGAAATGAGCAGTTTTGCTGAGCAACAGTATCAGGGATCTCCTCCTCGCAAGCGTGAGCTGGTAACCCAACTCTTCCTATTTCATGAAACTATGCTTCCTAGAAGTAGCAAGGCAGAACTCCTGTTCTGACCTTTAGTAAAGATGCCGTTAAAGCAGACTTCGTCACAGCCCCTCATCCCTTACAACCACCCGTAGCTAACACAAAAAACTCAAATCCACATCCTCCTGAACAGAATTTTTCAGAGGTTTCTCATACCCATACCACCCCCAGCATTCCTCCTATCCTTCCTGGAAGTGGCACCCATTGCCATTCAGTAAACAATTTGTCTCTCTATACTTCCCCCAAGATAAAAACTTGGTACTTACGAATATAAAGTCAGTTTATTTAGATCATTGTGCATATTGAAGGCATACACTTCTCCCAAATGAAAAATCTTTTCCAATGCCTCATAAATAAATATGATGCATATAAGCGCTGCAAAAGCTTCCTCAGTAAATCGAGTGATGTAGCACACGAGGCTGCTGGCATCTGTGGCTACAAGCACAATGCATAGAAATGCAGTCCACAGACCAATGCTAGTTCGCAGGGAGAGGTAGGAAAGATCATAATCCCTGTGTGAAGAAAGAAACAAAAAGTATTAACTGAGTCAAAGCCCACCTATACTGTATTCTATTTGAAAACAGATACTGAAGCCAACCTCTACAGGTATTCATCACTTTTCTCACGCTTGATGTTAGCTCTGAAGGAAGCAGAAACTTTTTTTTGTCTCATCTCCCACCAAAGTAAAGCAAAACAGCAAGGTGTTTCTTGGATTGACAGTGCAACTAGCTAGCTTGGGAGCATGGGGGTGATCTCTCCAGAACTATCCAGATGGTTTCTCCCAGAAGGCAGATCAATCTCTGCTTACCCTTGCAGAACCAAAGCCAGCATCTCCACACAGTCAGAATATAACTTTTATGTCCTTTCCACTTCTTATCACTGATTTTGTCGTTCAGGTTCACCACTGCCTCACAGCTTTACTAAATCATACCAATTTCTCAGTATCTTGCCACTGTATTTATCTTCATGGACACACACTGCTTTCAATTACAGCTTTTACCGCACATCTGCTTTCAATTACAGCTATTCTAAAAGGCTAGAAAGTTTAAAAGTACATCAGGCCAATATAAACATCACTTACCTGCAAAATTTAAATAGTATTTTTTCAAATACTAGAACTGGTCCGGTGCTTCCCAAGATAGTAAGAGGTTGCCCAGCAAAGAGAGAATAGGCAATCCCAGTTAATGAGGCTCCAAAAAGAGACTCTATTGCACTCTGTTTGAGGGAAAAGAAACTGCTGTAACTATGCTGCCTTTCAGCTTAGCATTTAGCATAATATCTGCATAAATACAGCTTTAAGATGCATTAACTTAGAAACAAGACAAGATGTAAAAACACTGCAATTAATATCCATGTTTGAGACAAAAATAACACAGTTTTGCAGTAACAATACCATGGACAAGATTTCTCACTTCTGAGAAACATAAAGCCATCCAAAACCATGAGAACAAGTTACTAGTCCTGCTAGCTATGGAGGAAAAGCATACCAACAATTATACAAATTTAAAAAAAAAACAACAAAAAAACCCCATAGTTACTCAACATGTTGTTTACAGAAAGAATTATCTGTCTCTGTAAAGAAAAAAGATATATTCAACATACCTGTACCAAAACATGATACGGTGTGCCGTATCAAACCTGCATCAGTCAACCAAGCATTATAAAAGAAAAGAAAAGGAAAAAAAACCAAAAAACAAACTACTGACAGGCAGAGGTGCAGGGGAAATTACTGAACAATATTGGTTTATGAATACATGACACCAGAAATAGATGAGCAGTAAACCAATGTCCCACCTGGTAATGCATTTCTTTTCAAGCAATTAAGGCATCTACCCAGTTCTTGAATTAAACATTTTGCTATAACATTTCTGCCCAAAAAAAACCCAGTTACGATGTACCTCAAAAGAGAGAGGCCGGAATTTTAAATACAAAAATTATTTCAAATTTACTTGAAAATAGTTGATTACACCACCTACCACTATGAGAAGTCATGGATCACAGATTTCTGTAATGGAATTACTGAGTTCCTGATGGAATTTTTAAGCGTTTGTTATTTTGAAATTATGCAACCCTAAGAAAACAGTATTTATGCAAACTTGAGCTCCAATTCAGGAAAGCATCTGAAAATGGTCAAAATGGTTTGCTGAACTGGGGCAATTAAAAATGAAAATGAGTGCTTTGTTCATAACATTAGGAAAAAAACCAATCCCAGTCTCTTGTTCTATTACCTTTGAATTAGTGTTTTTGGTTAGTCAATGCATTAACCTTGGGGCTCTCAGTCAGGGTGGCAGCGACAGGAGCACTGTGGAGGTGATGACCTCTGAGAATGCGAGGGAAGGTTTCAAAGATAAACTGTGTACCTTACAATGTCAGCTACTGTGCTTGAACATGTGTGTGCAGTAACTAAATGTTTTATTCAATGATGCACACCAAGTATCTGAAGGCAGGAACAAACCCGCAAACAATTCCAGATAGCTAAAAGAAAGAAGGTGTTTAAGAATCAAGCTTTAAAAGACTGTACTTTCATAATTATACATGTTGTACATTCAGAAGTTACATTGACATTTTGATAATCGTTCCTACATTTAGAGTGGCAAAACCAGCACGCAGAAAAGACACAACTAATTTCTGTATTTTCTATCAGCTTGATGTGTTACATCAATAAACAAATATCTGAGTCAACAACAATACTTGAAAGAGATAAAATAATTAACTAAATTGTAACACAGTACAATCTTTAAAACTTCATTTAAGTACCAACAAGAATTTTGTAACAGTATAAGCTTCAATAGAATCTTAAAATTTGTGAAGGACATGTCTGAATACATCCTTCCCTCCCACAAAAGGACAGATCCTTGTTTCTTTGTGATAGATTTAAAAACAGAAAATACACTTCAAACTAGTTTACTCATAAGCCAATCGACACTAATTTATTAACATTGCTGATATTAAACAATTATTCCCTGCTCCAAAAACTAAAGTGCAATGATATTCTGGTGAAAAAGGTGCTGGTATTACCTACTGCCCAACATACCACTACCAAAATTTTCTCTGTGTATGGTTTACATTTGAGTCATTTACAATGAAGAGTATTTTCTGCTCATAAACCTTAAGACACTTGATTTTATTGTGAGCAACACACCATTAGTGCAAGCTTATACATATCCTGTCTGTTTTGTAAATGGACTGCTGGCCACACTCTGCAGGCATTATCATCCTTGTAGGCCTACTACTCAAGGCCAGTAGATGTTCTTGGCTATCCACCTTGAGCCTCTGACTTTGCCTAAAGTAGGCCTAGTGGGATGGTGCACCTTTACTGCTATTCATTTCTGTTAAGTAGCCAAAAAGTAGGCAATGCAAGCCTTTTCTCAATTCATGAAGCCATTCATCCAGTAAGGCAGGATAAACATTTTTTACCTCCCCTGTGCATCTTCTCCTGTTCACATGGGTTCCCCACATTTTCCACAGCAATTACCTTTTGGGGAAGATCTGCTTTGGGGCAGGCTAATCAAGTGCTGTGGGTAAACTCTTCAAATACAAGTATAAATAAATGAGACAAATGCACACAGTGACTTGCCTCTGAAAGTCTAAAAGCCTGGCCACTACCATTCTTTGTACTCACTATTCTGCCTTGTGTAGCTTCTCCCAGGAGCCCTCCAAAAGTGATTACAGGAGACATACAGGCACAGTATAGGAAAAGAATCGAGGCCAGGCACTGCAGGCTTAATGCATCCTTGAAGTCACTCAAGAAAAAAGGTGCTTTCCTTTGGATGTCAAGTATCAAACCACCAAAAAGCCTAAATAGGTGAGATGAAACTCGTCAAACTGTACACTAAAGGATTCTAGCTAGTTTAAAACTATGGGCTACACATGACTGCCAGTGCCTATTGCCGGCACAAATTAGCTATTTCATAATCCAGACTAAACATAACAATTAAAAACACAAATGAGAATCTTATCTATTCCAATTCAGCAGTATTCCAAATATAATCAAGCAGGTTACCCACATTTATAAAAGCTGGCTAGGTTTTTTTAATATATGGGCTAGATACTGAAAAAATAACTTTGCAAATAATTCTACCTAAATGATGGTTTAAGTCAAATCTGTTTTATGATATTCAAAACAAGGAATAGAAGAAATATGCTAAACCTCAACCAAGACCACTGCATTGACACATTTCAATATTACTAGTCCACTACAGTCTACTAGCCATAGCTTTTTGATATGAATTCTCTACATACATATGATTAGGTCCACAAATAAAGAACACTGTTAAAAATGATAGATGTAAATTATCTGGAGTACATAGATATCCTATAAATGTAAATACAAAACCAAACATATGTCAGTCAGTTCAACTGGGTAAGTTATTAGCACGAATTTAAAAAGCAATTAAAAAAAATCTTTAAGACTCCAAAATACTGTATATTAATTTGCATTTACAAAAAATTATTTTATTTTTAATTATTGAAAAACCCCAAACATTCCTATGAAAAAGAAAAGCCTCATCGACAGATAATTCTGTGGGCAGAAATAAACTTCTCAGCTCCACATACTGTCTACAAAAAGGGTAAAAAGTAATTATAACAAAGCCACACTGGTAAAAATCAACACAAATGTTGTAAAGTCTTTCTGGTAAATGTATGAAAAAGATGCATTTCATTTGGAAGTTTATTATTCTGGGGACAACAACACTGTACATATATTGCAGAATTTTTCAGTTGATTGAATCTTTACTCTCATTGCAGATATTGAAGTTTAAACATAACCAAGTATTTCCAATGTTGGGGACTTGCTTTATTTTAGAATTAACAGAGAATGCCAATAACTGAGAGACATTCCTTCCATTTTATTTTAGCTCTAAAAGAAACCTGACCAAAAATCAAAGCTAACCAATACCAAACTACTTCTTGCTACTTTTTATTTCTTATTGTTCCATTTCATAACGTTTAATAAAACAGATTTGCATTAATGGAATTTTTTAGTACCTAGCCCAATACTGAAAATTGCATATTCCTGCTGTAATTATAATAATTGCATGCTCTTGACAATTAAAATCTACAACCCAAGTCTTAAAAGTCAGTTAGTTAAATTAGGCAGCATCTTATGTGAAATCCTTCACAAATGTGTTGAGAAACATTGCCACAGGCTTGAAAACATTTTAAGCAGATTGGCACTTATAGGCAAGAATCCAACACTTGAAAAGGACAAAGGATGCGCTCTGACACTTACACTATGATTTTTTTATGTTCAAATGTCAATCATTAAGATGAAGATTTATCACTTTTATTTCTTTATGGTAGCTAGCATTGAGGGAAGTGAACACACCTTCCAGTTCTCTGAAGCTCAGGTCCAGCATGATGGCCTTCTTCTTTGAGAGTCTCTCCTGTAGGAGTAGATCCATTGGGAAATTTAGGTGCCTTCCTTTTCTCCTACAGAAAAGACAGGGGGGAAAAAAGAGAAAAAGGAAAAAAGTACTTTGAGACTGCCTGTCCTGGGTTGTGGGGATGTAGTAAAACAATGTATTCTCCCCCATCTGCATCAGCCCTGATGAGCTGATAATGACAGGTCGTTTGTGCATGTTTGGCCCCTGGGACTGCAAGCTGGGGTTAGATAAGATAAGGAAATCCTGTGGTGAGGTAGGGCCTCTTTTGGCTTCACAAAAGACACAGCTGGGAGAGCTTCCCCCTGAAAGCACCACCAATAATCACACCCCTCCTGAGGAGGCCATCTCTGTTAATGGCCATCATGGACAAGGGGCAGCTGGTATGACCCAACCGCCCAGAACCTCCCCAACCATTTTATCTCATCATTCCATTGGGAAATGCTCCGCCCTGGGGGAGGGACATGGACAGTCCTGTAGGAGTATAATGAGCCTGCCTGGACCCTGAGACACACTCTCTGGGCACCGACTTCCGGGAGCTGCAGAGGAGCACTGCTCTCAGCCTGGGCTGCAACCACCATCTCCACTGGACTGCAACCACCTCCCCAACCGGACTGCAGCCTCCCTGCCTCACCAGTGCCCCTACCCAGGTGTGGCCAGAGCTACACCACAGGGGAAACCAGGTGATGGGCAGGGAGTCTGTTACTGGTGTTTGTTGTTGTATTGTTGTTGTTTGTTCTGTTGGGTTATATCTATCTATCTATCTATATATTTTAGTAAAGAACTGTTACTCCTTTTCCCACATTTGTGCTCAGAAGCCTCGTAATTTCCAAAGTTACAGTAATTCAGGGGAAGGGGTAATTTCTTCCCTTCCAGAAAGGTTCCCACATTCCTTGGCAGATAACTGTTTTTCTAACTAAGACACTGCCTGTACACTAAAAAGTACAATTAAAAGACAGCATGCAGGGATTCTATGCCTTCCACATCTTTTTTCATATTCCCAGCACATCATCAGTCCTCCATTTTCCAAACTAATCTTTTGTTGAGTACAGGTAACTACAACTGGCCAACATCCCCCTCAAAGACTTCACTAGAACCTTGCACAACAGTATTAATCTCCCCTCTATCTACAAAATATAGGTTCCTGAAACATGATGAAACAAAGCCCAGCTTTTCAAGACAAAGCAGAGGCTCAACCAAGAGGCAGCAATCTTTAGATAATACTGCTCAACCATTTTCAGAGCAGAAACCTCTAACATCCAGCAAAAACTGACCTCTTTTTATGACACACAGTATCTAGTTGAAATATAAATCATTCCCCTGCAGAGCAAGCTGCTTACCAGCTCCTCATAAACTATCCAGATGAGCTTGCCTTCCAAAAAACCCTGAACTCTGCTTATTTTGGAAACAAGTTACATGGTAGCCTCAGGCTATTCATGAATAAACTGCACTGCTGCTACCCCTTCTATTCTAAGTAGCTACTCTGCCAAACCACTGCTGGACTCCACACCAACATCAACCTTCTGAACCAAGAGCACTGGTCTCTCTCCTGCTTTTGGACCTGGTGGCCCAAATTCCTGTAAGTTTTCAAGAGGGAGATGGGGAAGTCTCTCTAAGGACCCACTTTCCCTGGCTCTCATTTTAAGCCTCTATCATCACAAGTGAGCAATATGATCAATTTTTACCTATTTCATAAACATTCTGTGAACAGTGCATGCTAGACAAAATACATTAGAGCATTTCAATCAATGCTGCATGGAAACAGAAGTTCTTAAAAGAATTAAAATATTCTTGTTGAACATTGCTAGATTGTTAGTGTACACATGAACTAGTCCTCACATTAACTCATTTTTCCTTGCAAAATGGATGTGGGTACTTTCCTTATGCTTTACAGCCAACTGCAGAGGAGCCAGCAGTGTGCCCAGGTAGCCAGAAAGGCCAATGAGATCTTGGCATGTATTAAGAAGAGTGTGGCCAGCAGCATTAGGGCAGCATAACTCAATTTTTACTGTGTTAAAAACCTAATTTTAACGAGGTCTACCCATCAGGAAGCAGTGCACCCTCCAGACCAGAGGGCATTTTCATGCAGTGCTCTGAAGCTAAAATCATAACAGCCTTATAGAAAAGCATGACACTTCTCTGAGGCACAGGAGCAAATTAGAGTGTATCATTTGAATAGCTGCATTATAAAGCTATTGATGTTAACAAGGACATATATTACTTTTTGGATCACTTACATTACATTATTACTTGCTCACTTACAGAAACCAAAAATCCCAATATGATCACATTGCACTTTCATTTTCTCACTCACTAACATAAAAAAATCCAATCCTTGGACACTGGGCCCCTTCACCTCAAGTACCTGGCTGGAATCTTGATCTTCAAAATGTAATGTATTTTAAAACAGCAGCTCGAATCCTGTGTTCAGTTTTGGCTCCCCCACCACAAGACAGTCTGGACCATTTTTTTTTTCATTTACCTGGGAAGGAACGCTTTTTGGCGGCTCAATTCGTATAGATGGATCCCACTCTCCTGGAGGCAGGACTGTCACTTGGTCTAAAAATTCATCAATTCCTGACAACAAATCATTTCGGTCTTTTGCTTTATAGGCAACATCATGGAAAACCTACAAGAAGAAAGTACTCAACACTCATTTTTCTGAAAGAGGAAATCATTATCATTATGTAATGACTACATTATTTTTAAAAAGGCATGGAAAATATTTTGTAAGTCCTCAAAAGTTAGGCATTTACTTGACTTGCCTGTTTTTAAATTATACCTGTATGGACCATAAAATAAGGAGGTTTTATCTTTAAACTCAAAAGAACTATTGACTTAATTTCTAAAATCAGATAAAAAGTTAATCTTCAATATTCAGGACATCAAGTTCATGTACTATTGTCGAATAATTCTGTCCTACAGCCACTGTTTCACTATGCTGTGCTAAATCAGGATAACAAATATTTCAAACAAGCTTCAAACCAAAACCCAAGTTTTTATTAAGAATAAGAATTCGTTTGTACATGTCTAATTACGTTTAAAAGACTACTTAATAAGCACATGAGAACAATCCTACTAAAAAATCCCCAATCGTGCTGTTTTACAGACTACTACAACATGAGCTTTGAATTGACAAACAGGCAGTAATAAAAAAATACAGTCCCTGAATCCCAAGATGCATTTTATACACGGGGGGAAAAAAAATATGCTAATTTTGCTATTAAAAACTGCTTGCAGAAGATGATCCTAAATTGCTTCTGTACATTTGAAATCTGAACTGTTTGCCTCCAGATACCTGACCATTAAATTTTCTAATCTTAAAATAGATCTTTAAAGTCTACTTAGGTCTTTTTAGACCATTGAATAATTTACTTTTTTTTTTCTATTTAAGTGAACTACAGTATTCCTAAACATCAGATCAGCCTACCAAGGAAAAAAGAAACAAAAAAACCAAAAACCAGAAGCTGCAACTAAAGCTTTCAGTATTCAGTTCTCACACTGAACAAAAATTCTATTCACAGACTGCTAATCAAGTTGTAAAATGACAAACTTCTAGTTTACATTTCCAAACTTCAGGTTGTTCTACAGCAAAAAGTACTTTCACTTCTGCTAGATAACTCTAAAACTTATCAGCAATTCAGTAGGTGGCGCTCAGTGTGAAGTTAAAATTAAAACATCCTACTTTTGCTCAGTAAGATGGCAATGGTCTTAAAAAATCCTGATTCCCATGGTCTTTAAAACCAACAGGGCTCTAAGCATATGACTTCAAATGGCTATTAGAATTCTAATTTTATTTATTTGATCTTGCTTAGATGAAAAAAAAAACCAAAACAAACTGTGGTGACTCAACTGCATGCATTTTTAAAAGCTTTGTGTCCCGAACACTTACACAGTTTGTTGTGTCCCTTTCGACACACAGTGAGTCATATCAAATGCAGTTGTATTTAATAGTTCTGTTAACCAATTTAACACAAAAATGAAATCTATACATCAAAGCCAAAACAGTATTTTCAGAAATACATTTAGGATTTCTTCAAGACAGATAAGGGGGAAGGTTAATTTACCATTATCCACTTCACTAATACAAGAAATAATTAAGTTTACAGTTCTTTGTTTAACCAGTCTGTGGGATTTTTTTCTTTAACCTGTTACTCCAGAATCGTTTATTGGAATCAGCTAGTAAATACATTATTCTAGACTTTAACTGCAAGTGTTTAAAACAGATCACTCACATCATCTGTCATAAGTGTTGCTATTGACCGTCCAATTTCATGGTACTGTGGAGCTTTTCCTGCTGGTCCCAGCAACAAAAACAAAAACCTGTGGAGAAAGTAATAGAGATGAATATAGCTGGCTCATATACATATACTCAGAGGGGGGTCTTTCAAATTAATCTTTAAAGAAAATTTATTGGTAAAATAAAAATACCGTTTTTGCCATTTCAGATCTTAAAAGACTGTTGCAACACTGTGAGAAGACTCAGCTTAAAGTCACTACTGGAACAGACTCAAACCCTAAACCAAAATTACACCGAAATCTCCTTAATTAAGACAAATTTTTCAACTTCTTATAATGCCTTAACTGTAGTAGAAATCCACAGGCTAGAGCTCAATGAGTATTTCCTCTGGATTCTAAGCCTTTCTGACATTCCCAATAGCAAAGGCCCCTTAAGTGGCAGCCTAGGAGCTTTATGACCTGTTCTAGGCCCCCTGGTGATCACCTTTCCATGGGAGTTAAATCCCCTTCAGCTGCTGTGACTGGGTATGTCACACAGAGCACGCACTCATGTGCTTCATGCAGCACACTGGCATACTCATACAGTCATATCCTAGTCCCGTGTCAGTGGAAAGGAAGAGAACTTGCATTTTTGAACAGCTAAGAAGGTAAAAGTGATATTTTGGGAAGGTGATCCAATCCGGGGGCTGGGTCACAGCAAATGTTAACAGACAGTCTCCATCTCCAAGCACAGTTACAGTGCATAACATAAAAAAAACCCACCAAAACTTTGAAGAGCAGTAGAATCTTATAAATTCAAAAGGATACAAACCAAAGAGTGAACCTCAGTAATTTGTTTCACAACCTTCTTCCTATACTCCATGAAAATGGCATTCCCGAGCACACCACGTTTGAAAAAAGTAGCACCTTTTTCATCTCACAGTGCAAAAAGCTCAATTCTGTCTCCTTTGCACATTTACTACGCTAACTGAAACTGAGAGTGCCTCTTCAGAATCCAAGTATGCTATTCCAGATCTGCAAGTCTACACCATTCTGAAAAACTCAGGACAGAATAATTTTAGCTACAGTAATACAGTCATCTGTGTCCAGAAATTTTGGAATTTCCCAATAAACATTATGAGCACTCATACGAACTACCCTCTGAAATTCTCCACATATATGCATTTTTGCCTTTCAAAAGAGTGCATAAACTGAAAATTACAAAGGTAAAACTTTGATCATTTTTAAACATTAAAAAACCACCAAAAAACATAAATGCACAAACATATGCCAAACACCACAGAACAGCCCAATACATCAATGTGCACAGAAAATGAAGTGTCATCCCTGATGACTGATGAAATGATCTTCTACCTTCATCATGAGACCTGCATTTTGGTATTTTGAACATCTCTATACTGGTGAGATCAAGATCCATGATTTTGGGGGAGCAGCAGTGGTTGCACCAGGTTGGATGGCGTATTGTAGACTGAGAACTGCTTCCATTTATTAGTTGCAGATTGATTACTCCAATGTCAATCATGTAGATTTGGCACAAAATAAAAATTTCTTTTGTATAGAAAGAGCAGAGCTTCAGATTAGACCTCCAGACTTACTCTGCTCTTCCCCATGACAAGCTGTGTCACACTGAAGGGAACTATAACCATCTTCACGCCCATCTTTAAAATGGCAACACAAGCTTGGAAGAGTCATTGCTTTTATTCCAAGTCAGCTTTTAGCATCAACTCCTGCACTTGCTTAAGACAGCATCTTTACATGTGTGTATACATATATATATGTATATATGTATGTGTGTGTCTATTTAAATAATGCATTCTGAGAATTTTATGGCAGATCTCATTCCTTCAAATTCTGCAGCAAATGACTGGCATTATGTTAAACAAAACTCTACATTTCTGGACCTTAAGACAGTATATAGAAAAACTTACAGCTATTTGAGATCTTAAATATTATTATCTTATTGCATAAGTAAAGCCAGACTTTCCAGGCATTTATTTACCGTGTAGGAACCGGAACCTCTGTGAGACCCGAGAGAAGTACAGCAGGGGAGAGCCTCACAAAAGCAATAATAGGTCTTTCTAAAAAATCTACTTCTCCCACTAACACATTTGATGCTTCTGCTCCTGAAGGAATTTTCCTCATGAAGTTCATATCAACCTATTCATACAAAGATGAAACAAGTGTTTATTCCCTTACATTTCTTAGCAGAAATTCTGTAACATAATTATGTTTATCAGTATTTACTAGACATTTATGCTACAAAGAAAAATTAAAAAGCAAATTAAATATCCCACAGTACAGAAAAGACAAACACATTTAGAAAATGTCAGCCAGCCAGCCAAATAATAATAAACTACTTTCTATAAGTTAGAATTACTAACACCTAGTATATTCTAGAAGACTCCAAACTGCATAATCACCTTTCTAGTATTATCATGACAAGCATTCTGTGATAGGACATAAATTAACAAAATCTATGCACAATTAACTAAAGAGAGTTCATGTAATTACACATGGTTTCTAGAATGCAGTGAGTTATTTCACAGTTGGTTATTCCAAATATGTCATAATTTTGAAAAATAATTTGTATGTTTATCTTTTCATTGATAAAGAATATGACAGCTGAAAATCTTCACATCTATTTCTGTACATAATTACAGAAGTGCATTAGAAAATGGTACAGCACATGAACTCTGTCTTCACATACACACACACACACAAGCACCAGTTACATTGCTAGCTGGAGAACTTACAGATGGCCTCTTGAGTCCCACACCAAGTGTGCCACAACTACAGTGCCAGGAGGCTGACTCCTGTCCAACAGGAGACAAGGCAGGTGTACACAAGGACAGGCCAAGCAAAAATATAAAAACTGTGACAGAGGAGCAGGAATATATGGCACCTGCCATTATTAGATCAGGACTACAGTATAAGTTAGCTTTCCTTAAACAGTTATTTAACTTGGCAAGCCAACTTTCCTACTGTTTCACAGTACATATCACACTACTGACTCAATTTTATAGTAAAAGCCAAAACCTGCCCAGCAAATTTAGATTATGAATGAAATAGAGATTTACAGTAGACTTTTTTTGCAAGGTTTCTTTCAGAAAGTGCTATTATATATTCCTAATTAAGATGCACAATAACTTTTGTACAGGAAACTCATAATACATGTAAAGCAAATCCTCCTTAAAAGCCTTCTTCACACACACAAAAAAAAAGAAATCAACAAAAACTCCTAAGAAAAAAGTTACAACACAATCTACAGAACTCTTTCCATAAGTCTTAACAGCAGATCTGAAAAGGTCTCCATCTGCATGAGAAAGTACAGTGGCGGCACTCTTACATTACCAAAATACTGAGAAGATCATTAAACAGGAAGTTATATCCCACTTGGGAAGATTTTCAAAACATGTGACACATTTAGCCTAGATCATATTCTGACAGAAGCTTTGTCTCAGTACCTATTTCTTGTGTACACTGGTACACATGCCTTAGTTGTAACTCAGGGGGAAGTTACAACCAGCACATTTTTTGTTACATAGTTAATTTAGGCTAAACACTAAGGTATTTAATGTTATTTACCTTACTAAAATCAACCGTGCTGTTTTCTCTGCTTCCTCCTGTACCAATACCTTTAACATCACCACTTTTCCCGGTGTCTAAATTTCCAGGTGCTGACTGTGGAGATGCTAATAGCCCTAAATGAAAACAAAGAATTTAAGTTCAAAATGGTGCAGGAAGTGAGCTGCATGTGCAACGCTACCAAAACTCAATGTGGCAGTTTGTTTAAAGCAAAAGTGCATGTTATTCAGTGCCCTACATTAGTATCATAAATGCAACATTAACAAATCACTGTATTGTCAAAATAATGACATAATTTAAAAAAAAAATTAAGTATTGCCCAAATGATGGCCATTTGCAGAACAGTCACCAGAAGACAAGAGCTACTTGACTTGCTGAAAAATTGTTGACATTTTAATCATAACTGATTTAGTAGTTAGTATATAGCGTCTTGACCATACTAAGAAGTCATCAGACACCAAATGCAAACACCTCTAGTCTGCTGTGCAGCAGGTATCGCAAGCGTAAAAAGTGTCAGCAAGCCTCAGGCTACAACTACAAGGAATGATACCCTGGTAGTTAACTAAGTTAACTAAGCTGTACAAGTAAATAGTGTACTACATGAAGGAGAGACAGCTTGCAAACCATGATTTCAATGAAGAGACCAAAGCTCTGACCACATGTTACTACACGGAAAACACACTTTAGCTGAAGAGGCACATACAATGAAGTTATTCAAGCTCAATACACAGCTTCCCTCTAACACCTGCACCTAAACAAAACCGTGTTGTGTATCTTGCTACACTGCCAGCAGCACTGAATTACAAGTTCAGTAAAGGGTGCAAAAGGCAAGTAACCCAAGTGTTCATACACACTGAATGCCATATTGTGTCATGGTTCTCCCTACCCAATGAACATTTATAAAAGCTGGTCTAGGCATGCATAACCAAGCCCAAATCCCACCTTTTGGATTACAGAGCTTTTACTTGTTCAGTTTAACATGCACTAAGAAGTGTTTGGCCTTCTTGCTTGTCTACACTAGAACTTTCAGCTGTGGTGACAGAACATGCTTTCACATGCTTTCAAAACCACATCCAGACAAAGACTGAAGTCTAAACATTGTATTACATGGAGAAAGTTTGTATTTAGGTCAAGCATGTCTCTAGTCAAGATAAAAATGAAGTCTCCCCTGGCTACCTTTGGGATACTGTTCCATCATAGCTACTGCCACTAACTACTTGCATACCTCCATGTTTGTAATTTCTCCATTTTGACTTTTTTTTTAGCTTTTCAAATGACAACTCAATTCACTTTATTTCATCCCCATATTTCTTTCCAAAAAACTTTTTCAAACAGTTGTCCTATCAACAGAAAACATGCAGGTCCAAGCCTTTACTATTAATTTTCATTCTTACAATTCCTAAGGGATGTAAGTGGTGTGGGTAGATTTTCCTGAAGCAAAAATCAAATTAATTTAATAGGCTGTAACTTCTTTCATAAATCCTAACCCGCACAAGTAATGAATAACGCTATAAATACTACATACATTTAGCTAGACAACAAAAACAAAAAAAAAAAAAAACCAAAAAACAACACATTCTACGCTTCTGCTCCAGGATTTGTGTGTTATTCACAAAAACCATAGCATCAACCACCTATGACATCAGCTGAACAAAGTATTTAACTGCTTAGGACTTGATGTGTTTGCAGAACTAGAAATAAATACTACACAGTTGTTGCAGAAGAGTAGCACAACGTAAAAGTTTATATGCATGGTTTTTTTTCACTTTTTCCCTTTCTCTGTAGCAATATGAGTAACTCAAAATGTTTTTAGCTGATGAAAGATGAGCCATAATGCATCATTTTGCACTTTTTGGAAAAGCACTGTGAGCAAGAGCAAGCAGAGACTAGAACAAAAAGCAGAGACAATCAGGGAGAAGGAATGAGAATAAGGATTACATATAATAGCAGAAATATTTATTATTTCAGTACTAAAGTGATACTTATTCTTCTAAAAGGTTTGACTTCAAAATTTCTCAAACCAGTCACAGTTCAGGCTCACAAGTTTTGACACTGGCACAGGAATATTTGTCTGATCCTAAACCATGTGTGAATAGTTTTCCTTTCTGTTGACCTTGCAGTTGGACAGACTGCTGCTCTTACAAGACAATACTGCTTACAGGTTTTCAGACCTGAGCAAGCATTTCCATATGAGACTGCATTTGATTTTGCATATCAATCAAACAGATATTTGCAGGGAAACTCTGAAT
The DNA here is from genome assembly GCA_013400975.1 of Atrichornis clamosus. NCBI lineage: Eukaryota > Metazoa > Chordata > Aves > Passeriformes > Menuridae > Atrichornis > Atrichornis clamosus. The sequence goes on along the minus strand of WBMZ01010541.1, from coordinate 59,408 downwards.
TTTAAAAAAATTATTTTCTCTCATAGTGAAACACTTCTATTCCAATCTCACACTAATAAAATAACTTATTTCCCTCTTTTTTCCAGTTCACTAGATGCAAACTCGAGGACAACTATCTACTAGTACTTTTCAGACTGTGAGACAGAGAAACTCATTGATACCAAGCTACTGAGGGGATCTTCCTGATGTTACTTAAGCAGATGCATCACCTGTCTCCTCCAAAAGACAACAGTAGATTGAGCCTTAAGTAATTTGTATTAAGACCTCATACACTCAAGTTAAAGTACTTGAACTATAACTTCACTAAAGATCATCCGCATTTTCTAGCCAACTACACTTAATACTGTGATCACAAAAATCTAAGCAACATTATATAACCGAAAAAAGAAAGCAAGAAGAATGCATACATTTGTCACAGGTCTGTTTCATATAAAGAGTAGAGTAAGCTGTGAGTTCAACATCTAAGCATGACTCTTCCAATATAATTGCTTTAAAGGCAAAAATTATGTAATACAAACCTTCTAAATAAGAAGTTCACCATATTTGTATTTGAGGAAATTAAAGCAAACTTTTAAAACTAAATTCCAATGCAGTTCTAATGTTAAAAAAAAGTTCAAATTACTACAAGAGAGCAAATATGCAAACCTTTCTGAATTACTATTTTCAGTAAAATACATTAATCAGTGGATTAGAGGACCTCTTAAAACAGGCTGCTTTGCTGTTGTTCACAGACATCGAGAAAGCTCAGTGATGCTGGTGAATTAAGAGTGTCCATTTCTAGCTGTGACACAGCTCACTTCCTAGCCCCACCTACGGAATTCATTATTCAACAGTTCAAAGATGGGAAAACAAACACTGCTCTTAACTGATGACAAAGTGAAAAAAAACCCAAAATATTAAGAGAATCCTTTGTCTGGTTGACTTACTATGAACTGATGACTGGCTGATGAAAATTAAGTGGTAGACCAAAGGCGTGTCTCTTTTCCCTCCTTTTACAGTAACTCACATTAAGTTCAGTAACCTTCCAGCTATGTATGAAAACTAAAAAATAAAGTCTGAATAACACAAGGCCAAGGACAGATGAATGCTAAAAAGAAGAAAGCCACCTATCAGAAAGTTAACACATTTCCTAACGCTCACAGGAGGCAAACTTAATCATACAGATGTAAAACGTATTCAGATTGCAATATTCTGCTGGAGTGGTGATACAGACCACAGCCTATAGTGGAATGGACCAGGAAGATTTTTTTTCTTTTTTTTTTTTTTAATTAATACCAGAAAGATGACTGCCTGTCAGGGTTTCCTTCTGACTCTTTTCTCCCAAGTCAGAGATTGGTCCAGTGGCGGCCCTGAAGTCATAGTCTGAGAATGCCTTCAAAAGCATCTCCAAGAAAAACCTGTCTTTCTGTGGGCAGATGATTTCTTGAATTGAAAAAGGGGGGGAATCCCAGAAAACAAAAGTATCTTCCATCATTGTTGGTGTTTATCATTCTCTGGAAAGACTTTTACTTATGGATTATCTGAGAAATCATCTCTTTCAGATTTTTTCTTTACGAGAAACATCCCCATGAAGAACAAATGCAATTTAACATGACTTGGAGATCCTAGTAGAGGGCTTTATTGGTGATAATAGTAGCATCAAGTACTTGATCTTCCTTTGTTGGCCTTCTCCTGGGTTCTAAAAACCTTGTGTCTGGCATGCTGCCATTCCTGTCAGATAAAAGAAAACTAGAGAAACAATTACAGTTGTTATTTTACTTCTGATTTCTAATTACCTTTAGAAGATGACCTGTGAGAGAATTACCTTAATGTGAATTCTCTTAATATCCCAAAAGGAAGTCAAAAAAAGAGATCTTTCTCTGCTTTTCTGAATTTAAGTAATAATGAGGCCCCTGTGCTTCAACTCAAGAGCCTATGACATAGTTTGCTCTTTCCTTTTCAGTGACTTGGCTGCCAAGTGTGAAAAGGCAGATAACCACAGCATCTTCTCTGTCAGCATATATTCACTGTTTTATATAACAGTGTGCTCTTATTAAACAAGTGAGGAAGAAACCAAGAAAAGCCTCAAATGATGGAAGAACTGAGTGAAATCAGCCCCCCACCCCCAACACACACAGGCCTAAAGGAGACAAACCTACAAGCTAGATTTTGACAACACACATTTCTAAGAGAAGGAAAAAAAAATAGGCAGGAAGAGCCCGAAGACTAAAAAGGAAAATGATTCCCCCCTGGAAAACATGACTGACCTAGAAGAATTGCAAAGGTTATAAATAGGTGATAATTTTGCAAAAGTAAAACAAGTATTACAGTATGTATGCACAATGTATGAGTTATGAAACTTTTACCAAAATATTTAAAGAAAGGATGGAAAGTTTTAAGAGTTTGTTTCAACTTCTATATACCTACATAACTTTTTACATATAAAGAAGAATAGCTTTGCAAGACAACAAAACAATAAATTGCTGAGCTCTGACCTACAATTACAAGCTCCTAATTACCTTCTCCAATTTTGCATATTAAACACAACAAAACACTAATGGAGTGTCTGATGCTGAAGCAGCGCACCGATGCAGAACTATCTGGAAACAGCTGTAGGTGAACTGAACCTGACAATTTCATCAATAAACTAATACTGGTTTTAACAGTAATGGTTTCTACAAGCACAAAAGCAAAAATAAAACTGTTTGAAGACTTCATGATACGGCTAAACTATGAACACCATCGATAATTGCATCCTTCCCAATTCTTTTCATATTCATCTATCATACATTACCATGTTTTCAGCTGTACCTATCTCGGGGTATCAAACATTGTTTTAAGTATTAACCACTGTCAAAACCAAAGCAAAACCTGCTGTGGACTGTAGGTGAGTGAAAGGAAAAGGCCACCATTTTTGACATTTTGCTTATATATAAGATTTTAAACCCATACTCCTTTTTAATTACACAACTGAGTGTTAATTAAAGAATTTTTTGTTTGCTTTAGTTAAAAGCTAAAAAGTTAAAAATGCCAAACACGAAAACAGTCACAACTGAAAAGAAATAAACATGCAGGCAGAGGTAATAGTTATCGTATTTCTTTGTGCCCAAGTTATGTGCCAAAAACATTGCAATGCAAGTGATCCAGATGCAGAGAGCATCACACATGGACAGCTTAAATTTCAATAGTTGCCTGGTGTTTTGCCAATATTTTCCTCTGTCTTCTTTTCCTGGCTTTCCTGCACTTCTAAGTCCTCCTCAGGTGGGTGGATTACTACTGAAGGAATATCATCACTGGCAGGTGACACCAGCAATTCCTTGCCCTGAAGTGGACTTGGCTGGGCACTTGTGGCTGGCGGGAGACTGCAGGTAGGACTGGAGGGTGGTGTGTTTTGAGGGGTAGTTACGGGGGTTGTACACCTTGAGGCTGCCGGGGTCCCAGCTCTTGAGGAAGGAAGAAGGTAACTGAGAAGAACTGACAAACGGTTTTCTCCTCTCAGGGAAAGATTTGAGGCAGAGAGACCTGTTCGCAAAGAGTGGCGGGAGGCTGACAGGCCTTCCCCTGAGATAAAACAAATGGAACACCATGAGGCTTACAAAAAGGATATATTAAATTAAAACAAAACAAAACAAACCCACACAGACACAAATATGCATTAACAATTTACATAGTAAATTGCAAGCCTTACAGGCCAAAGTGTCATACTCATGCAAGACAAGATATAAGAGCAAATTTGATTTCAGACATTAGAAAAGTCAGAAATTACTGAGGATTACTAATTAGAATGCCAAAGATCTGTGGGAGAAGATATTATCTTAAGTGAGAGTAAGGTTTGTTAATAAAAAAAATTTTATCCTTTGAAACTGACTCTTAATTTTTTCTAGAAGAATTTCTTGTTTCAAATTGCACACCAGCTACCATTAATGCCATCCGAAAAATAAACTATTATTAGCAGCCAAAAGATTACATGATTTCAATTAACTCCATCCATTACATATGAAGAATTGTTAGTTTAAAAAAAATGAACAGGATCAAACATATCTAATTGTGTTAAATACAACTGTCTTCAAATAAAAGTCTTGTTTTACTGAGAATTTTCCCAGGCAGCTGTAGTCTAACATATATTTTTGAAGAGGGCACAAAAATGAGATACATAGCCCCTTCTCCATTTCCTCTTGCTATGACTTACCAGTAGCCCCATATGCCTAAAACCAAACACATTTCTCCAAAATCCCTTGTAACTTTTCTTGCTCTGTCTAGTTTCAATGTCCCACTAATTTCATAGGAAGAGAACATAGTTTTATGATGGTTCCCTCAGACTGGAATTTGCAATGGATTTCAGTTCTTTCTTAAGCACGAAGAGAGACCGTTTATACTCAAATTAGTGCTTCCATTAGAAGGTTTAGCAATACCGTTTCTCCCATTTGCAACAAACACTTTTCCTGGGATGGCAGTCTCCTTGAAAAGATTATTGATGACTTCTCCTACAGTCCCTGAAATCCAAAACATGCTGGTTTCATGTACCATGCCATCAAGCAAGGAAACAGCAAACTAGACACATTTACTCCCACATTTACACTAGGCACTACAGAGACCAGTATGTTGAACAACCCCAGAATAATTAACAAGAAAGAGGTGTAGAAAGCATGCCTAGGTAAAGGTCACATACATTCCCCTCCCCCAAACAACAAGAGTGGATCCCACAGAAACAAACCTGATTTAAGTTATGAACAAAAGCCTCAAAACTCAACTATTAAAACATCAAAATTGCCGAGCAGTAAAGAAAATAGGATAAATGGAGCAAACTGGTTGATTTTGCCTATATTAATTACTACAGTAATAACTAGACTTCTGTCAATATACCTGTGATAAAACATGAACATGAGATGTCCCAGCAAACGTCCCTGACAAGGAGCCTAAGAAGTATTATGCACATAGGCATGTTTGGTTTACCAGTTTATTAGAGGGTTACCAAAGGATTATAAAGAAAAAAGTAAATCAGTATATGCTGACAAGGAGTTCATCCTACTACACTGGTTTCTTATTTCAGCATATATCCTATAATCTCGTATAGAAATAGTATTAAGAATAAAAAGCAGTGAGAAGTGGAATTGATATGTGAAAGGTACCGGACAAGCAAGAGACCTCAAACACAAAATTCTCAGAATTACTACTGGGGATACAGGTGTTCAAGGATGGGCAAAATCAAGTCTGTGCGTGAAATTTTCATGCTTGCTGAACAAAACATGAAAGTCAGGATTTACAGAAGAAGCTCTTAGATGAATTAGTTGCATTTTCATCCTTGAAAAAATAATTCTGAAACTATCAGAGAAATATTTAAGCATACATCATATATTCACTGGCCAACAAAGTATCAGCAAGCTCAGGCATTCACTGGAGATACTCCAGTGCATGCACCTCCTAACAAGCACTTGACTAAGTGAAACATACTCTAAGCAATAAGACATCATTCAAGACAGGAAAGGAAGTTCACTTCAAAGAGTGATTCATGAAATCAGCAGTAAGTTTTCACTAGACTAAAAAACTTCATTTGAAATTCTATGTGTCTTAGGCAAAACAAAACAAAGATGAAAATAGAGGCCATAAAAATACAAGAAAACAAGTAAGCTGCTCTGTAGTACATACTGCTATTTGGGCTTTGGAACGGGACATCTAGAGTAAATTTTCAGGAATTAGTTCAAAAAAGATATGGTTAAGCTTCTAAGAACATTGGGATTGGGATTTTTGTTCCCAATAGATCCTTCTTTACAAAACAAGATAAAAATAAACAGCGTCCTAGCTAACAGTAGTATCTTCACCACTGGCATAGTGAATATTTTCTTGTCAAATTCACATAACAACACTGGGTTAAAACACAGTAATTGTCAGTATCACTGAATTCATGATATAGTCACTAAGTAAATATCTTGTGCAAAGACTGTATAAGCAAGTAGGTTCCATCTCACGTATAAAGTTATGCTACAATGCCGAAATTCCTCAAACATTGCAAATTTTATTCAAGTATATACTAAAAAACATGAAGACCAATGTGGGTCTATTTCTATACTTCAAAATAATAATACATGCTGTGGCATACAGGCAAGAGTCGAATAATTGAGTAAATTAAAAAATATCATCCACACACACACACGCTCTTATTGTTAGTTCTTTGCTCATCAAGAAGGAAACACTTATCTGCTATTACCAGCTGATCTTTCCTTCATCTCCCAGTTGAGAACATTTTTTACTGGGTTAGTACAAACTGGATGCTACAACTTATCTCACCATTTCGTTCAAGCAAGTGAGGGTCAGAATGTTTCTTGCCTATATCTGCGAAAGATCGAACCAGAGGAATCCGACTGCTGAATTTTTTCTCATTCTGATGATGGTGCCTCTTTAGAAGAGCCTCTCTCACATTTTCTCTCATGGATTCATCCAGCTGGCCAGAAGCAATCATGCTGTCCAAAACCATATCTATGTAATAATAACAAAAGAACAAAAAAGAAAATGATATAGGTAGCTATCAAATCTCTGTCACCACACTCAAGTACTGTAGTTGCACCAAAGAAATTTTTTAAAAAATCTATTTTAAAAATAAGTCTTTAGCAAAATTATCTTCAAGAATCCACAGGAAATTTTCAAAGACATCACTAAACAAGCAAATGTGGGAGTAAGGAAAGCACAACATGCGGATCCAAGAGACAGTATTTATTAGTAGCATCATTTCAAGAAATAAAATTACTTAATATTTTATAATTTATTGTCATTTACTTCAACTTCCAACAGTAACTGACATTCCAAAAAAGTATCTATTGTATTCAACAACCCTACACTAGAAGTGAGTACACAAAGACAAACACAATGGAAAACAGACTTATGACAGTCTTAACCTGGTGTTCCCTCCTTTTGAAGTATATACAACTACAGAAAAGTGAAAGTTGCTATAGAATGAGATGAATTCCCTAACTCCTCTGTCATCTTCGGATGCCCTAAGTTCCTGAGCTTCTCTACTGAACTTCATGGGATTCACATGCTTTAGAAGAGGAAGTATAAAACAAAATCTAGTTATATAATCTAAAACTAACTAATCATCTGTGAAACAACATCAAGTTTCAGAAGGGCATCTCAGCATCTCAGTATGCTCACACCAGGAAAGAAAGCCTACATATCAGGGAAAACATCTACTGTGATTTCTTAGCAACCCTTTTTTCTAAATAATAAAAAATAAAATAAATTAATTAAAAAATCCAACCTGCACAGAGCAACACAAACCTATGTGACAAATTTTAAAATATATTTTGCCAGTTTTAACTAATGTATCGAGAATTTAACAGCACTGTTAAACTGAAATTGCATAGAACTTTTCACAAAGAAAAATTTTAGGGTTCAGGATACCTTACTAACATAACTATATGCAGCAAAGTGTCTGTCAGTACAGGGCAGCTTCTTTTCTGAAATCACTGGTAACACACAGCCATTTGTTAGAGGTTCTCAAAATGAAACCTGCCACCCTCTCCTTCCTGTTATGAGTAAAGAACAATAATACCTACTGGGTGCTCATGGCTCATGGAAGCAAGACTATACATTTGCATACCCAAGGATTGCTGACCTTCGTGCTTCACAACGGCACCTAAAATTAACTTGAAACAAATTCATACAATCTCTTAAGACATCCTAGTTCCAGCTAAAATACCTGCTACTAAGTGTGCTGTTTACATGGAATTAAGCAACTACTTTCCTTATGTACTAAGATTATTGCTAAATTCAATCATTAAAAATAAAATTTTAAACCAAAACATTACATTTACAAAACATGTACTGAACACTCTTGCTCGGGAAGTCAGAAAAATAAGAAATACCGAATTCCTGAGTAAATTTCAAGGATTTCAAAACAAGAAAACATTTCAAGCCCAAGTTTTTAAGGCCAAAACACCTTGTCCTTCACATACATGTTGGTCAGTCCTAAGTCTAGTATAACTCCTGACCTGAGAAAGCATTCCACTGTGTGGTACCTGTAGCAAGAGATACCAGGAAAATTATGGAAAACTAACTCAAAGGCATTCAGACCAAGTAGATATATATATAATGCATATATATATATATGTGGGTGTGCGTGTGTATTATATATACATGAAAAAAAATCTTCAAAGCTGCCTGTATAGTATCCAAAATGACCATGTGATTAGTGAGGACACTCAACACAGTAGGTCAAACAACATGTACAAAATTTATTTCTGCTCACCTCTTATAAAGGTGAAAAAAATACCAGATGTGCAACAACCAACTGCACTAATGGCATCAAGTTAACATCAGCCAAAATATGAATAATAATTATGGTACTAAAGTGCACAAATAACTCCTAAAATGTTCTGGCAGATATTTACAATTCATCTGTAGAAACAAAGACAAAGAACACATTCAGGGATTAGAACATAAAGGCAAATTCTAGGCCGTATCCTAAAATGAATACTAAGGAGCTACTACTCATCCAGTAGCTTTTTGTAAGTGAAGTTTGTAGGACCATCTCCTTACAATCAGATCAAGAAAAGTGCAGTAAGCATGCACATACCTGTTTCTTCAACACAGTATTTTCAAGAACATAAAAGACACCACCAAAAACACCTCAAGTTATAGATTAAAATGTAGCAATAAAGTATTTTTTAAAATGTTTGCTGCAACCTGCTATCTCATCAAGTGTGTTTGCTCTCATGTCCAACATGACCGTCCCATTAAGAATACAGCTCCGCAGTTCAAAGAGACTGTGCAGAGACAGAGTTGCTACGTAAGGCTTGCTCCATCGGTCACCACCGTCTTCAACATCCTCTTCAAATTTCAGCCACCTGAAATGCATTCACATACACATATTTATATTTCTCCTGCAAGGAACATTTGGCAAGCAATCCCATTCTTCCATGTGGCTTCAGCATGACACAAACAGGAAATCCCATTAAATCATACCAGCTTTCATTTTCTCAGACAGCTGAATTGATTGGCATTTTTATCAGGCCTTAAAACCACACTCAACTGTTAGCTTTTGCCCATTTTATTTATTTTGCCTTGAACAATACCTGTCTATTCACATGTTCTTGTGAAGAGCATGGGATTGTGCCTTGTTACTTGATTTGCCTATCTTGATTTCCTTGGTATTTTAGGATTAGAAAGCTGCCTGAAACACACTATATAGCATGTTCAAATCTCCTAAGGGTGCTAAGTCAGACATTTAAGCACTAGGCAATACTAATATGTGCAACTATAAATTGACCTTGATTCTGACTCACAGGCATTATGCAAACTGAGCTTCTGCAAAAGCTAAGCAACAAGGTACCTGGAAGTATTGAATGCAGAAGAATTCATTACAATGCGTATGTAGAAGGAAGCAACTAAACCAGTATGGGTCAAAAACAATCACAGCATCCTGTAATGTTCATACATGCAATTTGCAAAAAACTAATCTAATACTTTAAAAGAAAAACATAATACTCAACTTTCTCAATAAGAAAAAAATGACACTAATATATTAGAAATAACATACCAAAGAGATTTCTGAGATTGCAAATACCACACTCTGTGGATGAACATCTCTATTTATAGCTCAACATGGTCATACCTTTCACAATGTTTTGTATGATCAGTTTTAAGGAAGTGAACACACCACCAGAAAGACTGAGGGTCTCCTGAGAAACCATATTGATTCTTTCAGAGTTGGACAAAAAGAACTAAAGTTTTGGGTTGCTGAGTATGAATTGTGTACACAACTCCTATAGTTAGTGAAGATTCTAACCCAAGCCTGGCTTGTAGTTCTTTGAAATAAAATTACTGTAAGAGAAACCTTGAAACAAATCTATACTTAGCATACCTAGCTGTTTCTCTCCATTCATATTCTTCTCCATCCCTGAAGCAAAGTTCATCCATTTCAGTGAAGAGATCGTGAGGAATGTGTTCATCATCATCTTCAGTACCCAAGATAAACTGCACTCTTTGGGATGGTGTGTCTTGAAGAAAAGGAGAAACTGAACAATTAAAAGAATTCATACTTCTATTACACAAGAAACACTATATAACAGTAAAATCTCCTGCTCTCTGCTAGAAACATGAAGCACAACATCCTCTTTAAGAGGGAAGAGGAACAAAAGAAACATGGGCATTTCTTTAAAAGGAGGCTCTCTGAAAAATTTGCACTGTTTATGAAAACAAAACATCTGGAAATTCATGTTTATGAAAATTAATCAAGTATTTTTGGCTCTTCTGTAGCTTGCCAATATGAAAATAAACACCACCAGTAAATTTGGTTTTAAAAAAGTAAAAATTAATACACCAAAATGCTAGAAACCTTGTTTTCACTTTGAGAACAAAATACATGATATCATCGTGACACAGACACTAAAGAAGAAAAAGTAAAAACAAAACAGGCTGATGGAAAGAAACAGCCTGACTTAGAGACAGGTTGCCCAAGCAATAATTCAAGGTACTCAACAGTGAGTACCCTCGCACTCATTGTTAGAGCAGCAGATTTTTCTATGATCTGTTGCTATTTATGTATGACGAAAAAAAATTAATTTTTTCATTGCATGGTTGAAGCACCATGTATAAATTAGCATAGGAAAGTGGACACTATGCAGCTAAAGTGTTCAGAAACTATTTTAACTTCTCATAGTATAATGCCTAGTGGAATAGGCTCAATAACTTGTAAGAAAATTAAACTGTCTTTATTGATCAAGTACTGGATTTCATTGCTATGAGCAAAACATAAACCACCAATAAAACCACATGGGTTTAGAGATACTTTTAATACTTACAAGAGATTTTGTTTCAAATCAAGTGAACTTTGAAATTACAAGGGTTCAATAATGTACTAATTGCAATGTTACCTCAAGAGACAGAAAATCCAGGTAAATCTCAATTTTAAAAACTTTATTTTGTTCACTGAAACACTCTCACAGCTGTTAGATGTGAACATACAACTGCATGCTTCTACTGTAAAAGGAAGACAGCATTTTAGATTTAAACACAAGATCTGAATTACTAGCAAATTCCATTCCAAACTGATTTTTGCTTTTGCATTGTTGTTCGGGTATACATCATCATCCAGTAACATAATTCAAAAATGAACTCTTGAATGCAAACAACATTCATTATCAATTAAGATCTATAACAGATTGTTTCTGCCCCAGATCCAACATACACCCAAGAATCCTGCCATACCCTGTGTATCCAGGATAGAGAAGTAACCAGAACAGAGAAGTGAATTTCTATCAATTCAGTATCACTTGTTTCTTCAAAAATTGTACAGCAAGACTCTACAAACATAATGGCAATTATAATAATTTGTATTTGGGAGGGAAAGCCTCAAAGATGGTTGAAACCAAGAACCATAGGAGAATGATAAAAGGAGACATGTCAAAGCATTTCCATTTGAAAATTCCTTTTTTTCAGGTACTGGCCCCATGTAGAACATGGCTCTAGTCATACAAACGTAATAGTGAACAGCATGGTGTCCACACTTGCATTCAAACATTGCACCATAATTTGCCCATTCCTTCTAGTCTAGGAATAAAAGTGGACTTAGGGTCTTGAAGAAAAACTGCTAAGAGTACTGCCAAATAATTTCATTTCAGAGAATATGACAAAATTGTCATCTCTTGAGGATAAGGGGGCAGGGCAGGGGGCAGTTTATGATCCAAACCAAAAATTTAGGAGGCAATATAATTCCTTTACTAACAGACAGCAAGAAGGCTGAAGTAAATATTTAAATAAAATAGATCATTCATTGATCAAATTACCATGGCAAATGCTGCTTTTCACAGCTACATGCTTACTTTCAAAAATCAGAGGAAGAAGCATACACGACTACACAATCTGAAAAAAGGTGTCTAATTTAAATAACACAGATTTTCATGCTACAGGAGAGCATTACAAAGCTCTAGTCTAACCTATTCAGTGCAGGCTGCTGAACATTCATGCGGACAGCTGGACCAAGTCCAACAGCTTCTGACTTAGATAAAACACAACCACTAAATCCTTGTCTGATTGTACACAGAAAGACATTAATTACAGCGAGAACAAAAGAAATAGCACAAAACAAACAACATTTAAGCACAAAGTAGCTACTACAAGTTTATTTTCAAGAGACACAAAGAACACCCACAACAAATTTCTTACCATATGATGGGGATTCTCGGCCATCCTCTCTGTCTGTTTCTTTTTCTTTTTTTCTTCTGTGGTGCCTGTGCCCACGATGTCTATGCCGTCGGCGGCCTGGCTTTCCAAGTGGGACGTGAACTCCAATATACACAGCTCTGTGGCCTTTTCAAGAAAATTTAAAATGAGACAACTAAACAAAAATGGACTTACTTCTCAAATTTAACATCTAAAGACAAGGGGTTTAAGAAAAAGAAATCCAAAGGCACTTGACAAAACTACCTTCAATGAACTAACATGCCTACTTTCTTACTGTCCTTCCAGGGTGTCAAGGAACTAGTGCCAGACTCATTTCTCTAATAAACTGGGCCATATTCTTATTCAGTTTAAGAATTCAGTTGTGAAATAAGCAAAGAAGAAGTACAAGCTTGACCCATAACATTGAGAGAAGCCACTTGATAAACACAAGGCCAAGGCAGAGAAATTACATGATACTCCTCTTTTTTTGCAGGGATCCATATCAGGACAATTGTTAGAATGGCAAAATAATCCCCTGGTTCAGTTTATTAGCTTCATTAAGCAATTACCCTTCATTTAAAGTCTGCAAGTAGTTTTCTCTTCTTGAAAGAGCTGACAGTATTTCCTCAAGTAGCATGTAACACACGTAGATGAAACTGATGTCCAATTACACCATTAATTTAGTATCAGGAACATAAAAGCAACTTGTATTTTGAAATGCATGTCAACACTTCAAATAACTTGCAGAGACATTGGGGGTTTTTTTCCTATTCTGTAATTTTTTAAAACATTTAGGAGCATATCCTCAAATTAATACATATTGCTCTTTAAAACATATACTTTCAACATCTTGTTTTTCGTTTGACCTTTCGCATTAAGACAGTACTGGAATCAACATCCTGGCAAAAGAAATCAATCAACTGACTGTTATGACCATATTACTACCGTGTCTCCTGTAATGGAGATTGCATATACAATAGCTTTTTCAATTCCTATTTAAACAAACAATCTCAGGAAAAGACATATTAACTGTAAGCCTGAAGGTTAACACTAAATACTCTGTTTCATATTGTAGAAGAGTTATTACAGAAGACTGACATTAACCAAAGGAAAAGGAAGTGGTTTTCCAGCTCTTAGATGCAAATTCAGCAAATTTACATTATACAGGCAAGCCCTAGGACTTGTGACTGTACACATATATATGTGTGTATAGCACACATACACTAAAGACATTGAAAAATTCTGGTGATTACAGAGTTTTAAAAAGTAAAAAGTGGTAGAATGTCAGAATTATCCCCAAAAAGAATCCCTAAACCCAAAAGATACTGCTTTATAAAAGTTTTGCATATTTTTACAATGCTGCATGACTAAAAATACAAGCAAAAAAATCAGTATTAACACGAGTAAGTTCAACCTTTAATTAATTTGGTCAAGATTCCTGTTCACATAACAAGACCCAATTCTTGACGGACTTCCAACACTAGTTGAATTAAAGGCGACTGACTGGCACTATGACCAAATCTGAAATTAAGCACATTGAAAGCTATTTGTTTCCATGTAAGAGTGGAAAAGAGATTAATTTCTCGAAGCACTCAGTTCTATTTATAGAGAGAGACTTGTCTTTTGTGAGCATCTTCCAACAACAATGCCCCTGCTGGGCAGCCTGACCTCTGCCCTCCATGACTGCTATGCACAATGCAATTCCCAGAGAAACTAATGCCAGTGTGACACCTGAACATAAGTCACTGCACTTGGTATGTGGTATGATCAGGAGGCACCATTAACAATGGCCATGTTACTGATACAATCATCTTACGCATAGGGAAAGCAAAAGCACAAGGTTCAAAAATAACTGCATTACTCACCACACCCCACTCAAAGCTGCAACTGAGTGAGCCACTACTCACTGCAAATGCTGTTAACATGCCTGTTAGGATTTTTGTTGCATTTTACATATTTCATTAGCAAGTATCAAACTGAAGTGTATATATTCACTTATTCTATTCATTTGTTCTATTCATTGCCAAAGTGTTGGATTTTTTTCAGGAACTACTTTTTCCTAAGAGAAACTCTAGCACCTTTCTACTAATAGAGAATTTTATATAATTGCTTGCTTTCATATCGTTAATAAGACTGTTTAAGCATGTTTTCATTATTGCAGCAAAAAAAACAAAAAAAAAACCCCAACCAAAAAAACCCAACCACCTTGCAGGAATCTGAAACTGCTCAGAATTTTACTTCCTGAAAAATTAGGACTTCTACATTTTGGTCTCTTGCTGTTCATCTAGATTAGAAACAAAAATCCCACATTGTTTTCTGTACTCAGAAACAAGCAAAAATCCCTCAGAGATTTTTCAATGATCTCCATCTTAAACTATACACCTCGCTATTGCAAAAATTGGCATTTGTAATAATGTCATCATGTCTATAGTCAAAGCCCATGTAGCTGTATGGAGAAGAGGTAGAACAAGCAAACGAGGAGTCTATCTCCTTTTACAAAATTGCAGTTTGACACATTTTTTCTCAGTAGAAAAGTCTGGAGGAGAGTAGATTATGTAGCAAAGGGACAGGCAAATGCTATGAAATAAGCATCAAACCAAAGGTATTTTTAAACTACCTGTCCATAGCAAATTGCTTTCCCTCCCAAAATGCACCAGCCTTTCAGTTACCACTATCACAGAATCGTGTCCAGGTGCCCCACAGCTGCTTCAAGCATACCAAGTAGGCACTGCCAATCAGTACTCAACCCAGGCAGTCAGCCCACAACCTACAACATTCAATATTGCTTTTCAACACCGAAAGGAAACTTTAAAGAAAGCACCTTCTCACTGCCCGAACAAATGAGGGTCTTGCAAAGACAGGGAACAGGCCAGCCATGGGTTATCCTACCCTTCAGCCCACACTGCCCACAAGTGACTACCGTGTGCCTATTTCCTCACGTAGACACAGTCTTGCAGGCAAATGTAAACCTAGAACACCTTCCCCAAACCACTTCTGTATATGCAAAGTGTTCAGACTGCTATATCTGCAACAGTGTTTTGGGACTGGTACAAAATGTCAATGAGCAAGATTATCTTCAACATAATAACTTCAAAAAAACCCTAATGTTGAAAAAGAGCCTCTGATTTTTTTTTTCTTTTTCAAAACAAGCACTGGGGGTGGCAGTACAATAGATTAACCAAGAAATATTCAGCTATTGCAAACGGCAGCTTGTGAGTGCATCAGACTGTTCCTTAAGAAAAGGGACTTTTTTTTTTTGTATCGAAGTCGTGAATAAAGGCATCTCAACAACTACCTAGGAAATCTAAAACTACTATTGTTGAGTATACTGCCATGATTACCCAAAAACATTTTGCAGGCATATTCAACTCCAAAGGCGGGACAAAACTAGATAATAGAAGTTAGTATCAAAATTAAGCTTGTCCAACTCAACAAAGCAAAGCACTAAGAAGCCCTCTAAAAATAAGATAGCTGCATTGGTTAGGTATCTGTTTCCTCAAGTTCCATTATTCAGGTAGGAGTAATAATATTTGCAGGTGGACAGATAGAGATTTACTCACTAACACCATTTACAAGGAAAAGCAAAACAAACCAAAACACAGACATTTTTTTCCTTCATTCCCAATGAATTGGGTGAAACAACTTATGATACCGTTCAGCCTGGCCAAAAAGCCCCAAAACAAAACAAAAAAATCCCAGACCTACTAGAAAGGCAATCAATATAAAATTAACGTAATATCAATGGAAGCAATGGAGAAAAATTTTAAAAGGCTGAAATTTATGTTTCTAGCAACAGTGTTACTTCTAAAACGAACACAACCTTTTACTTGAATATTGTTTTTAGAAGATTGAAAGGTACACTATGTGACCTTCAAAGCTTTATTCATGTAAACGTCTGCACCACAGTACCACTTTCAAGCAAAGCTTCTTACAGAATTACTATAAACCAATGATCAACAGAATTAGTAGACTGTCCAATACTAAATTTAGTAATACAAAGCTCAAGAGATAATTGCTCATTTTAATCCAACGTGACTTTATCCAAGCTTAGCTGTTAAAATCCCCTGAGAGTATTTACTACTTAAGGCCCTGATCAATATGAAACAAACTTAAATGTTAGGAACTTGCACCATGTCTTCATCACATGGTTGGTCTCACTCCAAAACTCAGTTTGTGTAAAGTTCTGTAAAATTTACACAAAATAAAATGCTCTAAGTTGCCCAATTTCTCCCCCAAAGTTCCTACAAAAATGGTAATAGAAGAATTCTGAAGTCTGAGAGAGACCAAAAGCATGTATCCAAAACTGTCCTGATGTGGCAAGGCTTTAAAAACAATTCCACACAGAACTTCCTCTTTTCCATGGCTAGATGTCCTTTAGGCTTCATAGAAAGAAGGACTTCTTCTCCATGTTAACAGGGAAAACCAAAGAAAATCAAGTTTATATCTGTGTGAATTCTCAAATCCTGTTACTTAGAAATTTGAACTGAGAGTGATCATACACTAATGATGGATGTAAGGACCACCTGGAGATGAGCTGCCCGGTCCAATCTTGTTCAAGGTACAGCCAACTCCAAAGTTGAAACCATGGTTTTCATCAGTTTAGCTAGGATGACAGCCATCCAAGCTTTTAGTATCTTTAAGGATATATACTCTACAGCCTATCTGGGCAACCTATACCAACCTACAGGAGCACACTATCTGAAAAAAAAAATGCCCTCATATCCAACCATCACTTCCGATGCAGTATCTTATGTGTAAGTCCTCCTTACCCTTTCACAATGCAGCAGTGTGATTCCACCTCCTTGATATCCCTCCCTAGTCTGCTGAAGACTAAAGCTTTGTGATAAGAATTACTATTTTTTCTGAAAATCTTCAAATAATAATCTGAAGATGGATCATTTATTTTATACAGAAACCTTTAAGTAAATAATGCCATAATCTAGCTTGTCCTAGCACGGAGTGTTCCAGTATGGAAAAACTCGAGTATCTTCAGGAGAGATCCTAATCTGTTCCTTAAGATCATAAAATGGCAAAAAAACCCCAGCTGTTTGACATCTTTTAACTCACATCTCCAAATATATTACCCTAGTAGGAAAGATCTGAAACACTGCATCTCATGCCTTGGTATTAATTTCCCTTACATCACAGAGTGCTTGTATGCACAAAAATAAGCTCAATCCAATCTACCAGTACAACTTCTTGTGACCTTTTCTGTCACAAGATTGCTCTGAAGGTAGAAGCTAGCAAATGAGAAAAATTATCATAGGTGGATGGAAGTAATAAGAGTGAGAACAAAAGTGTCTTTTGTTGCCCTAAAAAACTTCACAGTCCATAGGACTTCTCCAAATATTCTTCACTCTGGTAAAACTTAAAGAACAAGAACAATCCCTCTACACACACACCCCCTTGTTTACTTATAATGAAAATTCACTCAAGTCAGTAATTCACTAAAAACACTTCTCCTGTGCTAATTTTCTAATTAAAGACAATGCCCTATTTCTGAAGAATGCAATTAAATGCACAAATTAGTATTGATAATGAAGTTCTTACCATAAGAAAGTAACAAAATATTTTCAAACAAATAACATTTTTCACTTATTTTATAAACTTCTCATACGCATTCCCAAGAAACAGTCAAATTATATTAAAAATATTGTGTATTCACTTTTGATACATTAATTCCTTAGAAAATAATCTTGGTCTTCCATGCATGAACTGACTACTAAGAAGTCCTTTTATTACCAAGGATTCTTCTGTGCTTTGTTAAAACTATTTGACTAAAGCTATCTCTCGCTCTCAGAATAAAACACTTGAGATAAAATTTTCTAACTGAATCTGTACAAAGGAGCAAAGAAAGTTCTTCACAGGATAGCTACATGCCATAACTGGAACCCAAAGGTTCTCCACAGTACAGCATATTTTAGAATCCATTACACCTCCTGGGCTGTACTCTGAAGTCTCCTGCTGCTCCTAGCAGTGAAGTATAGCTGAGAACACACTCTTTATACTTGAATAGATGAAACTGAGAAGCATAATCCAAAACCACAGTAAGCACAGCACAGGGTAGAGCAGTTCAGTAAGTGTTTTCTCACTACATGCCAGAAGACAACGTATTACGCTGACAGAAGGAGTAAATGCCAGATTTCTCATCACCCACAGAAGAGATTTTTTTCTGACTTAAAACCAACTGAGTTGGTAGGTGCAGTCATAGAGAAAAATGCACTGAATATTATTACTAGCCAAAATCAACAATATTCAAGAAGGCATTCTCAGAAATTACATTAGACATGCAGGTAGGAACAGTAGTAGGAAAAGCTTAGTGCTGGGTGGCAGAGCCTCACAGGGTTTCTGGCACAGCATTTCCACCCCAGGTCGCTGTGGCTCACTGCCAGCACTGACCTCCCTCGCCGGGGAAAGGAGCCAGCCCTTGGTACCCGTGGGAGGGGGGACTCACGGCCCCTGCACTGCACAGCCAAGCCAGACCAGAGCTGGGCCCCACGCTTTATCTGAGCTCAAGATCCTTGGTCCAGCCTGTCTCTGCAGCTGAGCTCAGGAAAAAGGATACATACCCAAGATAATTTCAGAGTTGTTTGTTGCAGGGGACAAAACCTAGAAACAAGCAGTTCAAGCAGAAGTCCCATTAAGATCCACGACTAGCCCTTTGTCCACTAAAAACAACATAAAACCATAGAATGGCTTGGGTTGGAAAGGACCTTAGAGATCATCTAGTTCCCACCCCCTGGTAAGGACACTAGGGTTCCACATTCATAATACTGTTCTTGTAAAGTATTTCAAAAGAAACTTTTGCAAAGAAAATTTTCCAACTTCATCAATGGGTAACAAATACATTGTCAAACAAAATTATCAAACTAATTCGACCACACCCCTCTCTTTTACAACTGCTTAAATAGATTGGTTTGCCGAATGCATCTATTTCTGATACTTTAAGATATGAAAAACATTACAAAGAGACACTTGCTTCATGCAAGGGTTAGCCCTTTCTGAGAAAAACTCAAACTTTCTCACTTTTTTATTCTAAGCATTTCTGATTTTATAAAGAAAAAAAAAAGGCAAATCTCACACTTTAAAAGCTTTAACTGCTGTGAAACACTAGCTTCCGGGGAACTGTAAATAGAGAAATCATCCATTCAGGAATAATTCTAATATCCAACAAGGCACAAGTTTAGTCAATTTTTGCAACAACTGATTTTGAAAGGATCAAAAAAGGTAAATGTTATGAAAAGTCATCAAGAACTAACAGGCTGCAGAATTAAGTAATCTCCTACTTCTTCTGCCTCACCCCAAAAATTTTAGATTTGAGCAATCTGGGGCTATCAAGTTTACTTCAAGTTTTAAGTTTCGGTTGGTGTTGTTTGGTAAAACTTCAATTTTATGACCACACTACTTGAATAACAATTTTATATATGTTTAAGATTACAAAACTGCAGTTAGCTACCTTTTTATAAAATTTCTGATGCAGTCAGAACAAAAACATTCCACTTTGTTCTCTCAAATAAAAGACGTTTGGAAAAAACAAATATTAGGACACAGTTTATGACAAACAGTTTAAAAAAGCTTTAAATTGCAAAACACTCCTAGAGCAAGTTTTCCACTTAGATTCACAATATTCATTTATAGAGGGGGACAAAAATACAGGATTATTTAATTACCTGTCCTTGTCAACCAGGATTAAGTGAAAACCACAGCTCTCTTCTTAATAAAAATTAAAGCTCTAAACCATCAAGGTGTTAGAGATAATAGGGTCACTTGAAATGTAAACACTACTTACACCTGCCACAGGATAGTGTGATAATAGATAGCTATTAAACCATCTTAACTCTTGAAAGCTGGTGCTGGAATTTATGCCACAGAAAACTAGTCTACAAAGACACACATTCTTGACCTCAAGATAGTTTCTGGAACAAAACTTTTGTTCTGTGTAAACTCCTTATCTTGGCTATGCCTGCTAAGAGTAACAGAATGTATCCCTTTTCTCTTAAACTGTATCTAGTAAATGTATCCTCAAATCAAGGTTGAAAATAAACTACACATTTTAAAAGATTGGTCCAGGTAATATCAAGCCAGACATCTTAAAACAAGTTTAAAAAAGTTTTCCTTAAACATGGTTTTAACCGAAAACACCTTTTACAAGATCACATTAAATACCTCTGCCATTAATACTCTTGCCTTACTTCCAACTCCTGGCTTATTTTGCTATTACTCTCATTCATTGCAGCTCAAAGAGCCTGGCATCAAGTTAAGAACATTAGGTGCTCTTAAAAAGGTTATTTTAAGGTGTTATTCCCCTTTCTAGCTCTTCTGTAAACTGACATTTGTTAATTCAAAATAAGCCTTACAGCTTCAGCAAAGTGCAGTATCTTTATTTAGTACACACGCAGTCTGCCCACATTTGCAGTTTGCCATCTCTAACCATTTCTCTTTTATGGGAAGAGTGTTACAAAACAAGTAGCCTGTGCCCAACCTTTCTAACCTAAACACTGTCACTCCAGACAGGTTATTTTACTAGGCACCATAAATAAAATGCAGAGCTTGAGAAGCCCTAAGTCTGAGATCTACTTTCCCCTTTAGTATTTGTCCCTCTTTTCACTAATATTTCATCAAAAAATTTCCAGGAAATACAAGTATCCAATACAGTTAACACCAAGAAACCTTCCTTTTAGTACTAGTAGCAAAATTATGCCTTATACAGTATCAAACCTATCAACGTGAGTTTGCTCATGCTTTAAGGTGGTTAAGTATCGCCTGTCCATGCTAGCTCTAAAAGGTGTTTTGCTTCACATGATAGCTGAACTGAATTCACTGCTTGCTGCCTCTCAAATATGTATGTATCAATGCACACTTCTGTGAAGGTTCCAAATTCCTAGAAATCCATTTCAAGTCACTAGAAACACATGTTGAAAGACCAGACTGAAATAGCTTTAGGTATTAAAACACTTTCAATGCCTTCCAATTTAGTACAGGTCTTCCTAAGCCTACAAAAAATGTTCACAAGTCAGAAATGAAAAATAATACTAGTTGGAGTTGTTTTACTGCTCGCAGCCAACAATGCCATCTCTCCTCTTGCAAGATTTTAATACCAGAATTAAAAACAAAACCCAAAAATCCCACATACCTACTTTCATCAGAATAACTAATAAATAATGAACTCCTAAACAGAGCTGTAAGTTCACATATATTTATCCTCTAGAACACCCTGAATCTGAAGAATCTCTGAGAAGGTAACTATATGAGTCGATCACACGTACCTTTCTTTTTCAAAAAGGAAAGGAAAAGCTTTTGTTCTTACTTTGGAAGAACTTGTACTTCCATTTTGATAAAAGTCAAGAGATATGCTGTCCCTCCCCTCCCCCATTCTACCAACAAAAAATAAATTCTTACAAATATGTAAGAGAATAAAAAAATAAATGGGAACACCAAGAATAATGCCTACTTATGTGGGAAAATGTGTGCCTGAATGAAGCTTCAGGTACATGGTAATCCTACTGGAAAGCATTTTTCTTGTCAGATACTTCTTACCAGTTATTTGCTTAACCTCTGTATAGCCAGTCCTCTCTTGTGTTGAGACATTTACAGTGCATCACTCCAAAAAGAGCGAGAGGCAGCCAAAGGAAAGATAAGGCTGCACAGCTAAGAGCAAGGTGAGGACAGTGAGATCTCAACTCCTCCTTTTAGAAGCTCTTATGTTGACTCAATTGCTCATTGGAAAGAAGTCTACATTTCACCTTTATTTATTCTCTGGCTGTGGGTGAGACATTGGTATTTTCCATAGCAGTTATCCAAGCACTTCAACTGCCTCAAGCAGCCTGAACCCCCTGCCTTCCCACCAAGTATCTTGTGTAACTGCAGTGTTGTACTAGCTGAAGCACTCCTACAAGAACATGCTCTGAAAGAGAGTGGGGAAGTGATCTGGCTGCACATTCCCATGTCATTCTTTGTGGTCGAGGTATTACAGCTGCTAAGGCTGCTGCCTCGCACACTACTCCAGCTGGACGCTTGCTTCCCCTTAACCCCTGCCTTCCTGCAAAGCATACACATGCTTTTCTGGGCCATCTCCTGGAGAAGGGCAAGAGACAGAAATTGAGGAGGAGACAGCCTAAATCTGCACTGAGGATTTAACTGCAGAAACAGCCAAAGCAATGGTTTGCCTGCAGCAGAACCCTATTTAAACTGGCATTGCCACAGCCTCCATCGCTGCACCTCTCTGCATCACATTCACACTTTCTTCCTCTGCTCAGCTCTGGCACACACCCGTCTGTGTGGCATTTCGGGTGCTCAACAGCTGAGATCTTGACCATCTTCCTTTGTCAGACTGTTTCATTTTCTGATGGCTGAACACACTTCACCAGGCTTCTGGTATGATCAGACAAACGGAAGTGTTAGCACAAGACAGAGAACAGTAACAGAATGAAGGGAACAGAGCAAGAGCATGACTGCAACAGCAACAAACAATTTTAATCACTGTAAACTGTCTCCCGTTATACCACAGTATAAGAAACACATGACAGCAACCTAAATTAACTTTTCTCAGCTAGAAACTGCTGTTATAATGGTTCTCCAGTGTTCTGAAGTAGTAAAAGTCAGTACTACTTAGTGAATCTACTGGTAAGTCTTCCAAAAGCTAACTAAGCTTCAGAGCATTCCACATGAAAGGCAAATAATATTTTAACACTGCATCTCCCCAGCTTTTACTCATTCACTGAACAGCATCCATGAATCCTCATCCCTAGCTGATTCCTTTCCTAGTAAGAAATAAAATCGTGTCTTAGATGAAGTATCCAATTTTATATTTTACTATATGGAACTAAATCACTGATATTTTCATTGCTAAATGTGGGTGGGATCCTGAGTCAAATAATGAAGACTAACAGGATTCCACAGTGCTTCAGTGATAACAGATTGTGGAATGCAGAGTTTACTATGGAACCAGAAGTACTGTTACATCTCTGTTCAGACTCTCAGTATTTAAAGTGCATGACCACAATCACAAGGACACTTAACTTTCAGAAAACAAAACAAACATCTCCCTCATGACCCCTTTTCCTGACTTTTAATTTTGCACAGCTTGACATCATTCATGCTGGAAAATTACTTACCAACAGCAAGCAGTTTTTCAAACTTAAATCTCAGGAGCAAGCTTTCCTTAGAAAGCTTCAATAAAGAAATGTAATTTTTTTTTTTTTGGGACAGATTTGAACAACACTGAGTATTTACTAACATGTACAGAGACAAAAAGCGGGACAGGTCAGCTCTGCCTTTCACCAGTTTTATTCTTACGATTTCATTATACCCATAAAATTCTCATTCCTTTTAGCAAGAAAAACACATCTTTTATCCCTAGGCAAAAAAATGCAATTTAAGCAAACAGAACCACACACTTACTCTCTAGTTCTTCTTTCTCAAAATTTGTATTGATAGTAGAGCTGATTTTGCCCATATCCACAACAGCTTCTTCATCATGACCCTGAAGAAACGAGACACAAGTTTAAGTTAAAACTAGATAGAAGTAATTTTTTTTCCTAAATTCCTAAATATGTTTTGAAAGAGTACGTCAAACTTTTCTAAACCAATATATTTCCACCTCTTAGAAACTGAGAATGAAAGCATCACTGAAAACCTACCCATCCCATTTTTCAAGAAAACATTACCCTGTACTGAAGGAAAAAGAGAGTAAATCAACTGATAAGCTAAACACCATATAATTTCCTGCTCTTTATTTCATTATATCAACGATCAGGACATATATTTCAGAAGTGCAGTATTCTTTTACTTTTTTCTTTCAACAGCAACCAATCTACTTCAATAAAATAACTAGCAAATTTATAAAAAGTTACAGAAGTTCACATTCAGAGACCTTAAACTCATCTGTTTAGGGGACAATTTCTGTGTGAGACTTTTCAGCACAAAGAAGCTTTTGTGAACAAAGGGTTAGCAAAAGGGTTAAGTTACAGAACTTGGGGGTTTCTCCTAGACCAACAGCTCTGGAAAGATCAAAATAACTGCTTCACTTGGGTTTCAACAGCCAGTCTGCTACCTAATTCACTTTTTTTTTTACCCACAAAGTCAAAAAGCAGCAATTTCAAGTAGATTGCTCAGATTCCATTACTACTGAAACCATACTACTCATGACACAAAAGCACAGTATTTGAAATAGATTAGGCTTATCTCTGAACATGTCCTCTAATCACATTTAGCACATCACTAAAGCAGACCTTAAAACATCACCTTTTGCTCACTCTTAACAAAAATGAAGTAACTGAGCAGTAGAAATCTCAATCTCATCTCAGACTTGACATCAAAACAACACTAAAGTTGTCTTTCTCCACGTGTTTGCATTCCTTAGAATATAGCCCACTTTTAACAGCTCACAAATTACAGCCTCCTGACAGAACTCTTTCTCCAAAGGAACAACTGCCTAAGGGGAATGCTTGACATCCAAGTATATGAGAAAGGCTAACTGCTTAAGATTACTGTCCCTGCTCTTTCTGCTCCCTTGGGCACATGCTTTTTTCCTTAAGTCACACCTAACAAACATGAAATCAGACAAAAAGTGCTTAAGCAATGGATTTTTTTTTTTTAGCTTTTTTATAATAACTTGTTTACCATTGGATTAGCTCACCAAAGTGACTTTTCTTGTGGCCGTATGACAGCTAGATCCATCACAAGTTTATGTGTTTGGCCACTTCTTCTAGAAGCATTTACATTGATCTGATGCATTTACATCAATCCACAGAGGATCTGTGATAATGATTTCATGAGGGAAAAACAGAAGCCTAAATCTTCCCCGTCTTACGGGGACTGGGAACGCACACAGTGTTGACATTCACCTAAACTTTGGTCTTAGAATTATGCGATTGCTTTATATATAGAACAAGTTTGTCACCTCACAGGGAAGTCACAAGGATGAAAAACAACATACCTGTGTAACAGGTACAACCTAAAACATACTGTAGCAACCACCAAAAAAAGGGTTTTTTAACACATAACTCCTTGGTCAAAATAAAAAACGTATTTATTATAGTGTATTGTGCACACATACACAAAAAATAAAATCCTAAATCTTTCTTTAACTACTGAGGAAAGAAGATTAAGAATATGAAGATGAGAAACACCACATGCCGGGGAAAAAAATTCAAATGAGGTTTAAAAAAAGGTTAAAGGCAGCTAGACCACATTAAAAAAACAAAGCAGCTGGCATTATGTAAATAAGCAAAAAAATAAGAGGAAAGAGTAGCAGAATAAATCTCTGAAAACTAAATAAAGGTCAATTCTGAGCTGTGCCCCTAAAAATAGGGTTTTCAAGAAAGGCATTACACTGTAACCTAACCTTGTCACTACTGCTGCATTGCAAAAGTAGTTTTGCATGCACGTTAGAAAAATCAAAATCCTGCACACTCCACATAGCTACAATTATAAAAATAGAGATGGAAATAGATGGAAGAAATACAAATCATCTAAGCTACTTGAAGTGTTTCATTATACATGAGAAAAAAAAACCCCTAGTAATAGGAAAACTGCTATCAAAACCTGTCCACAAGTAGCTTCATGGTTACAGTCACAGACTGCTGAAAAATCCTCTACCTAAACACTCCCATCCCTAATAGTTCTTTGAGGACACTTGGAACCTTGCCAAACCCACAGTTTTTGAGCAACAAAGGAAGACAAAGTTCTTCTCCAGATTATACAAACTACTGCACACCAGCAGAAAACTACATACACACTGCAGAAAATGTACACACTAGGAAAGATTTTTATCCCCCAATAACGTTTTGAGACTGTATTTGCTGTGTGCCCTATATCACGTTATTAATTTTTATCACCCTTTGCTTTAGTAAGAGAGGTTCTTTGCCAAACTCATACACACAGAAACTGCCTTCAAAAACCACATCATATGAAAGTAACATGTCTTTTAAGATTAGATTACAGGAAGGCATGCGTGCCCTTGCAAACCATTCTATCACTATCTCAAAGTACTCAACATATGCAAAGACTCTTCCAAGAATAAACCATTAACAACCACAAATATCATACATGAAGAAAGCATATCATTTACAGCCTTTGTTCAGAAAAATACAAAGCATCATTTTAACTATCTTTTTTGTGATGCAAAGAGCAAATACCCGTATGAGATACTTGTGCCTTAGGTCAGGTAAAAAATCAAAAATATTCAAATATATTGTAAAACTAATTCCAAACTACAACCTTTTCCTGGTTAAAAATAAAGTCTGTAGGGCACACGTTTCCAGTAATTACAGATTATCCATCATGTCAGTTGAAGGGAGGGAAAACTTTTACAGTTGCCATTTTAGTTCTCTCTTCTACTTTCTGAACTTTTTAAATAAACAAAGAGCAGTGGAATTGTTGAGAACTTGTCAACTTCCCTTTTTTAGGCACAGAGAATGACTGGAGCTTAAAGCAAGCATTACTCTGCAGGTTACCATCCACCTCATGAGAAATTTTTTGTACAATAATCCTACAGATGCCCAAATGCAGCTGATGAAGACAAGCCAAAGAAGAATTCAAGACTAACTTAGAAGGTATGTAACTTTCATTTTAAGTCAAAAGGCAGAACAATTGAGAAGGGGGAAAAAAATCTACACAGGTAGCAACCAAGGTGCCCTAGGATGAGATTAAGCCTTCACCTTTTCTTTGCTTTTTTTTTTCCCAAGGAGATGGTAATTTATAAAAACAAAACAAAGTCAGAATACTTCAAAAGGGAGAAAAGAAAAGCCTAGTAGATTTTACTAGGATACACTGCCTTGTACTACGATACACTAAGTATACTTTGTCCTAACACCAGATTTCTAGACACAAAAATACTGCAGAAACAACCTTCATATTCAGCCAGAGGTGCCTGCATACACTAGAACCTTTCTTCTCAGCCTTTGAACTCTCCTTAGCATGAAAATAAAATCCCTTTTCAACTGTTATAGATCAGACAAGACTTTAAAACACTCTGTGCTCCAGCAGGCTCCCAGCAGGATTCCTCTTGCCACCTCTGTTTTTCAAGTGTCTTTTCTCAGTCTGTGAGAAAAGAGTAATTCCCCTTTGCAGACAAACGAGCACCAGAAATTGTCAACACTTTACTGATATACCTTCTGAAACATTTATTGTCATTTAGTACAGTACACTTTTCTGCATCTACCGTATGAATGCTACATGTTTTTTAAAAGCAGGATTGAAAAAAAAGTCTATCCTAAATTGCATGAATCATCAAGGAAAGCACCCAAGTTTGGAAGAACTGACAACCTCCAGCACTATGTGGTAGCTCCCATCCAGTTGACTAGCGCAAATATGACGCATGGAGTATTTAAATCCAAAGGCAAGTTTCCACTGTCATCTCTACAAGCTCTTCTCACCATGCAACTCACTTAACCTTGTGCAGTCACGGCAGATTTCATACCGGCACGCTGCCAAAGTGCATTACTGAATAACCACTTCCAAGACAGACAACTTGCTAGAAGCACATTTTTAAGCTATTTGAAATACAGTTCAATTAAATCATTCTGGAGATATACAGTGATCATAAGGGGCTCATACAGCTAACTGTAAACCTTTGAAATCTATGAGCAATACAGTAATCGTGTTGAGAATAATTGGAGCTCAACATTTAAGACCACTACTTAGCTAAGTCGATGTTCATATGCTCCATTTATTTTCCCTCAGACCAAAGTTCTTCCTCAGCAGAATTAGGGAGCAACTTGCAGCACCAGAAGAGACTGCACTAGAGCTCACAGAATTAAGCAGGGCATAAGACAGGGCACAAACAAAAAACCCCCACAAATACCATCACCCCTCGCTCCCAGGAAAAAATTACATTACCAGTTTCATGCTACAAAGAAGCTTCACTGCAGTATTTATTGAAGAAGGTGCAAACAAAGGAAAGAAAAAGAAAAACCAAAAAACATTAAAACCAATCAATTACAAAAAAACCCCAACTAACTCCTATGCAGGATGGGAAGGGGGGAGTATTATTCTACTTTTTCCCCTTATACATCTGTCCCTGGTCAAGAGTTTAACGCTTATTTTAATAATATTCTAATACAACTGCCTACACCATCACAGTGAACCTACATACTTCTTTGTGACTGTAACTATATCCCAACCTCTCCATCTTGAAGGGAAAGCAAGTAATTCCCCCCTTCTTCCCACAAGAATCCAGGGATACATCACTGCTTTTGTAGAGACAAGGGATCTGGCAGACAGGATTTAGCTCTTTGGTTGGAATGTGGCACCAAGAAACCATTCCTCTCAAAACAGGAGCACACACTGCTTACAGACCCAACTGGCAAACCTCTGTAGCATGCTACTGTAGATCTACCAACTAAGATCAACAGAACAGCATATGAGAACTTATGCACAGTGCATTTTGCTCTTCATACTTTGTTCTTCCTTCTTTCACTACCAGTACATAGGAGCAGTTCAGCTGGATCAAACCATCCACCAACATGCTGTCTGTAAGAGAACACAACAGGAGAGGCCCACAGCAATGGCGCGAACAGAATCAGTGTAAACGGTGGCTTGACCTAAACTCAGGAAGCAAAGCCAAAGCAGGAGTTTTGTTTTATCATTAGCCTTCCTTTGTTGGATCTGCATTCAGGAGACAGGTAAGATAGCCATCAAGGGCTCTAGTGACAAAAACAACACAAAAAATGAATTTAAAAACAAAAAAGTCAGTATTGCTCTACTTCAAAAAATAAAAGGTTGAGCTAGAAAAAGAAATTAAAATCTTGATTTTGACCATGTATCTCAAAGATAAACAAAGAGGAACTACAAAACCTCACTTTGCAACGGTATCCACATATGTGTATGTACATATATAAATTATTTTAAAACTGACCTTTTTCATAGATACACAAACTCATTTATTTTTCTACATAGTATTGAAATATACCCTTCACAATAATTAAGAACCAGCAGGGTAATTAATGACTCATTTTCACAGCCACATTTCCAAAGTGGTCTATTTCAGAAGACTGCATTTCTGTTCTAGGCACACAAAATACTCCACGTGGTCAGGAAACAAAATACATCTCCAGCTTACAGAATGCACATACAACCCCTCTCTATCCATTCAAATTCCCAGAACTGCAAGTTGATAAGCACTAATACTTCAGAGAGGAAAAACCAGACAAGACCAGTGTTGCAGTCCTACAAAATCAGGAGATACGCCCACCAGAGAGAGCAACCCTGAAAGTGGTAAAAAAAGAAACCAGAACAACAGTCTACTTGTTAAGGCCATCTTTGACTACTGTAGGCAGAGTTGAATGACAATCACTCTACCTCAGGCAATCATCAGGTTTACCCTATAGCTTTTCCACTACTATCCATATGCAGCACCAAGTAGCCTTAGTTGAAAGAGACTAAATTAGGAAGGTTTACCTGCAGGAATGACTAACAGCAGCACTTGGTAAATTCTAATTATACTGTTTTACTTCTCTTTCAGACTGATCCTGCTTTTAAACCAGAAGTAAGATGAGCTCACGGTGGGCAGGAGGGCAGCCATTTCTGGTTGCTGCCTCCTTGAAGGACAGCCAGGATATGAAAAATCAAAGTTCTTTTTAAGAGTAAGTGAAGGTATTATGCAGTCTACTGAACAGTCTTTAGTTGAACTGCACAAGCGGTCCTATAGATGTAGTTGAAGTCCTTTGAGAACAGTCTCTACACAGCACGTATCTTCAGAAGTTGCCAGAGTGATGAAACACTACCAGTTCTAAATCAAGCACATCAACCTAACAGCCAAGGAAAAATGCACCAAATATAAATGAGCCCTGTCTCATTTTGTCATAGTACAATTTTTAGCTGGCCTTGCCCTCTAAATATATACAGATGAGAGCACAATTAATAATAATACACAAACACAACACTTGCCAGGTTTAAAATAGGAAGCATACCATTATTGATGGGTTCCCCCTGTTGTATTTTCTATGGTCTCCTTTGCACAGCAACAGCTGCTTTCCAGACTTTTTTTCCCCTACCGTCTTAGCAGAGGGTATTGCTCAAGCACTACAGGAAAGACTCCAGTACAGCTCAATGGCTTTGGTGTCACCATATACACACTCTCTTTTTTGTGCATTTTATCTGTGGTTATACAACTACCATTCTACACAACAATCCTCACACGTAAATGAAGGTCCCTTCTAATCAAAGCAACACTCAGAGCCTTGCAGGAAGGTTTGACACTTAGATTTATTTCAGTAAGACCACAGCTATAATGAAAGAGGTTAGGAATACTTAGACAAGTGTTTTTAGTCTACTAATCCTCTAATTAACTGCTCAGCATACCCTACTAAATACATCTGACCAATCTGCTTCTAGAAGACTTACAGAAAACATAGCAGCTACACAAACCTTGTTTGGACAAGTATGTCCAATAGACATCAACAGACTTCAGTCAGACTCTCCACAAGTTGCACTCTACTTTCTAATTTTCCAAAAGTGAATGTGGAAGGCACTAAAGATGTGTATGTGTGCTACTGAAACACCACAAACCCCAAATCCTTTCAGGGAAAAAGCAGTTCTAAAGACACTAATGTTTTGCTTCTTGCACTGTTGAAATCTAATGTTTATAAGTAGTTTTATCTCAGTTCTAGCAGGCCTTACTCCAGCCAGGGTCGCACTGAGCACCACAACCTGCATGAGAACCATGTTCCATCCCAGACAAATTAATTTTTGGGCACAAAACCAAGCATTTGTGTTAACCAGAAGAGAAAATTAAATTGGGAGAAGAAGTCAGAAAGAAAAGGAGACATAATACCAACAAAAGACTGGTAACAGTTGTGAATAGCTATCAACTATGGCACACCACAGCAAGTCATCAAAAAAATTGGGTTAGAACAAGCACAAAAAAAAAAGGATGCCTTGATTCCTAGCAAAGTATGACTAAGAGGCAAGTGAATATTTGAATAAAATTACAAGTCCATTTGAATTCAACCTGAGTGTTCTGCAAGCCAGAAAATTTACCACCATGCATAAACTTAGCAAATACTGTCACCAATCCAACACAAGATATCAAATTGCATATCTAATATTATAGTAGTTATTTTACAAAGTTGCATTCTATTGCTGCCTCACAGTACCAAATTTCATTCAAAAAAATCTGTATCTCCATTCACTTAAATGCAATTAAGTGGATTTCTGAAATTACAGGCAAAAAAGGCAAAAGTACTATAATGTTTACAATTAGTCACCTCATATCTTTGCCTAGTCTTCTAGGCATATGCATTCTTGATAGACTTCTGTGTCCAGAGCTGAAAGTAGCACCACAATGAAAACCAAAAATCAATCAGTGTACTACAAAGACCCTTACAAACAAAAGATCACTGCAATCTGATGCACTTTAACACACCTAAACCAAACTCTTACTTCTTATGGTCACAGAAGGAAACAGAAAATTCAGTTGTCATATATAAAATAATTCAGGGATCTTTATAGAGTTTTGCAGCTTAGGAAAATTCCATTCCATAGATTCTAGTTTCCAGGAAACTCTTAAAGTAGTAATCCCTGTTACACGCTGCATTGCAGTTACACGGCTGTGCTAGTAACAACCCAAAAGCAATAGCTTGTAACACGAACACTAGAATTCACTGCTTCATTGTACAAATCCCCACAAGTGGAGTTGTGTATCTATACCACCGAGGTCTGAAGAAAACGCTATCTCCGTGAACATTTTACCTCAGTTACACAGCTCATTAAGTTCACTTTTCTTTATTGTCAAAAAAAAAGTAATTAACTCACTATTTCAAGATTCTCTACCAGAAACATCCCTGCTATACTCGCACAGAATCACTCAAAGCCACAGCTGATAACCTTTAGATTAGAAAAGGCAGACTCAAAATAATGCAAAAGAAAAAAAGAAAAAAATAACCCAGCCCAAAACACTCAACCACTCTCAAAGTCTTGCAGTATACTGCCACAATTGTAAAAGCATGATTTCTTTCTGAATTAAGCTGGTTACTATGATTAAGCAATTCTAACAACCCAGCAAAAATCTTCCCTAATACAGAAATCTCTACTCAAAGTATTCTATCACCAGATCTTTCAAAAATTTCTTCCACAACTAGTGAGTCAGGTAGCACACAATTCTGAGCCACAGCTGCTAAATATCACTTGCATCAAATCACATTCAAGCCATTATTACGTTATACAGCTGCTATTTACATACAGGTTGCATTTTCTTCCCTTGACGAGATTCTTCCATGCTGATGTGCAGAAGCGGAGAATGCCCTTGTACGAGACCCTGGAATGAACCTCCCAGGAGATCAGAGCCTGCGCATACATGACTGCTTTAGCTCGCTCTGCCTGACACAGATGTACTCCGGGAAATTGCTCCCCAGCCAATCGCTCCCGCTCCAGTCTCTCATCTCCCAGGCCACTGATTACAGCTACCACAGGGTCGCACAGCAGCAGAACGGGCAAGACAGCATGCCTTCAATTCCAGCTCAGGGAATACCAAAAAAGGAACTGGAACAGAGTTCCAGACTTAAAATTTTCTGCATCAACAGCTGCTAAGAACAGCTCCAAGGTAATATTTTTGCTCTGATTCAAGACTTCGTTAGCACTACAAAATGAAAACACATTTGTACCACAGGTCCCAGAACAGAACAACCCAGAAGTCAAACATCTGCTAAGTGTGTTTATAGCTGTATTATCAACCCTTCACTGAATACTCACTCAAATGCAGGTGGCTTTTTTTTTTTTACATAAGCCATGCATTCCTGTTTGACAAAATAAACCAAGACTTCCTAAATAGAAAAATAATCTTTTTTTTTTCCTGCTGAACATGTAACAAAGCCTTCATGTTAGCCGCAATTAATCTGTTCCATGTATGATGCAAGTAGATGTACCTTTTCCTTCCCTAAACCAACCTCAGGAAAATGCAACCTCTGCTCCAGCAGACCAAATTCAGAGCTTCATTTCACTCTTTCCCTCTTCATCACTGACCTATCTCCTTGTCCTATCATAAAATGCATGGGAAAACTGGCTCTTTAAGGAGTTATCCATAACCTAACGTTCATGACATGCCACTGCCTTCCTTGTTCTTTTTTCTTCTTTCATTCCTACTTCTTGTATGATGAGAACTCTAGCAACGAAGCTGGACTGGTGCCACCCCAACAAAAAACAACTTGAACAAAATTAAACAAGTAACATACTGTTCATCAACTTGGTGCAAATACATTGTGCAACTGTGAAGACAGTATTTATTACCTAGCTGTAGAAAAATCAAAAGGCCACATTCAGTTCCTCTCACTGCCTTTCTCAGTCGAGAAAATTCTCTAACCATAGGCTAATAAAAGTATTCTCAGATAGTGCTGACAAGAGAGTTTAAAAGCAGTCTGTTTCCACTCTGTAAATAGATGTTCACTCTAACACACATATGCATCTTTTCACTTCCAAGCTATTGAAGGCCTCTCTGCTGCCATACGTAAATGGCTCTACACTAAATGATTCATACAGGAAGCACAAGTTAAACAAAAATGTCACATACCCGAACTCTTGGTGATTTCTTCTCAACTGCACATCCTAAATCAAACCTATTCTTTTCCTAGTGCAGAGCAAAAATTCATGCAGTTCTTCAGCTGCTCAGATGAGTACTGAAACAGCTATGCTGAACTGTGTCCTGGTGATTCTCCCATACTTGAATGCACTGTTCCTTAGCATAAACCCATACTAGCAATAATTCAATTGCTACAAGTACAAGAAGACGTTTGTTTAGGTTGAAGGTGGGTGTGTGAAGGGATGAGGGGGGTGGAAATCACACCTTTACTGGGTTTTTTTTCATTTTTTTATACGTTTGGGAAAAAATACTTGCTTCGTTTGGAAACTTTAAAAAAAAAATCTCCACCTCTCTGAAGCAGCTTATTGAAATCTCTTTATAGTCTGTAGTCAACCAATTCCTACTTAACAGTCACTCAGTCTTGGAACAAAAAAAAATTCAAAACAAAACCCCAAAACACTCAGAAGCAATATAAATACATTTTTTCAAACAGATGGAGTTTTTGTCTTTTAAGTCCCATACCAAAACACTTCGCGGATAAACGTCTGCTCTTCCCTTAGAGTAAATACCAGGAAAAACCTTCCCATTAAATGGAGAACAGAACAACAACTTCAAACTGCAACTGTCTCAACATGTTTAACTACAGAAGTATTCTAAAACAAACTGTAGGCAAATATATTCAAAATTATCACATCCTTGAACATGTTCAGTGACAACACTGTGAGAACTCAGAGCAGAACTATTTGTGCTGCAGCAATATTTTAACCATATGTTTGATGCTGCAAAAGAATCACTGTGAAGTGTATGAGGGCTTTTTTTTAAATAAAAAGAAACTTAAGTACCTATCATGAAACATATACTTTTTCCATCTATCTTTCCTTCTTAATTTTCACTTTTATACCCCTTCAAGTTCCACTTATTTCATCTTACCTCATCTATAAAAGCACATTTTTTAAAAGATGGGTGCAGAACAGTATGTTCCTCTTATACAAACTAAAAAGAAATATTTCATCTGAGCTCTTCTTTGGAAAACTTTTCATCTTTTCCCAAGTGATATACAGTTCTGATCCCAGTCCATCACGAAGTGGCAGTGAACTGCCTTCCTGCCGGGTCTGCAGAGTGTCTAGAAGGCAGAGCTGTGCTTAATCTGCCATTCCGAAATGGCAGGACATTTAAAGTCGCTGCGGTAAGCAGGACGGAGCTCTCAGCAGGATTTACCACATGAGCTCCAGCCCAGCTGCTATCAGACAGAGCCAGATACGAGCACAAGGAAACTGAGTGCTTGTTTGCAGACCATACTGACGTACCCACACATACAGCCCCGTCAACTGGCAGATCTAGTATGAGGATTTTATTCATACTTTAAAATCTTGTTTTGGGGGGTGGGGAGGAGGGGTGTTAAGAGTTGCATCCACAGTCAAAACTCAACTCTTCCTTATAGGATCAAATTAAAGTAGGGAGTTGGACTTGATGATCCCTATGTGTCCCTTCCAATTCAAGATATTCTTTGATACCACAACTATCTTTTCTAACATTGCAGCCCCAAAACACAACCCAATTTACCACCACCTTTTTCATGTAGCTGAAAGGACAAATTCTAACAAGCTCAAAGCACATCTCTTCAGGAAAGAATATAAAAACCAATAAATATGAGACAGCAAGACAATACTTCTAAATGAGGCTTTATTTTAGAAGCGGCGAGGGTGGCCCAGGTCATGGGGGAGTCAGGAGGGAGGCAAGGTGCTAGGGGATTAAGATGATGCAGGGGGGCAAGTTGTATGACATGGTCTCATGTCAGTATGTCAAATACCTCTACAGATGGTTTTGTTCAGCTTCTTATTAAATGGGAACCCACTAAGTCGTATTAAGAACAGTTTCTCATTACAAAGAAATTAAATACAAGGTAGTCCTCTAAAGAGATGTTATTGCCTTAGCAAGGGAACACAGAAATCTTTCCAGGCAGTGGCTCATTATTTAATGAATTAAAACTAGCCATAAAACCCAAAAGTCTGACTGCCTACAAGTATTCTTCAGAATACAACTTCCATATAGAAGCTAGTTCCCAAGACATACATCTGCAGAGCACGCTTCAGCTTGCCTCAGTTTGCATCGGCACGTACACATGGAACTGTTTCCAAAAAAGGAAAAAGGAAGAAAAAAGATAGATGTATTCTGTACAGATATTCTCTGGTGTACTGCCCCAGCAGTGGACTCCCAGGTTTCTCAGCACATTGTAGGACAGCTGTCAGAAGCCACAGGATGTTGAGAGCAAGCTTGAGGCAGATCACTGGTTTAAGCCCTCCTGACATTACAAAATTGCACATCATTTGGACAGCTGAATCCTTATTCTCTAGAGAGGATATCACTGAAATTTATAATCTGAATCCTCATTAACAGCAAGATTACTATGTTCTCTACTGTACTATGTACTACTTCATTAATCACCCACCAGTCCTGACCTAAATACACTGATGAAGCAGAAAACAAAAGATGTGTGTAAAGTTTTTGAGTACTTGTTTCTGGACTCAAAACTATCCCTCAGTAGACACAGATGAAATTCACCATGTTCCAAGAGAACCCCACCAAGATTTCACTTAAGCAAGTATGAGCATGTGGTCAGCACGTAAATGTCGCTGAGTCAGGCTAAGGAGGGTTGGGTGATTTGAACTGTTATCAGGGGGTTGGCTTTTTAAACTCCAGGTTCCTTTTGGCAGGGGGAGGGGCGTTGGGAAGACACACAAGAATTCAAAGCTGCTCACTTTACAACTACAACATATTTCTCATCACTTGCCTTTAGCTAAATTTAATTCAAGGCATTTTGGCAGCATTTTTGAGATATATTCTCATTTTTCTTTTTCTTAAAATAGCCTTAGACCACTGTGCAAGTTCACAAGAACTATAAACTAGGGCTGTTTCAACACTATTAAGGCCACCTAAACAAGGCCATACATTTAATTGCTCTACAATCACTTGTACAAATATTCTGATTCATGGAGTTGTTTGGGCTGGAAGGGGACCTTGGAGATCATCTAGTTCCAACCTCTCTGCCATGGGCAGGAACACCTTCAACCAGACCAGGTAGCTCAGAACTCCATCCAACCTGGCCTTGAACACTTCCAGGGATGGGGTATCTACAACTTCTCTGGGCAACCTGTTCCGGTGCCTCACCATCCTCAGAGTAAAGAGCTTTCCCTAGTATCAAATCCAAACTACCCTCTTTTCATTTGAATGCATTTCCCCTTATCCTGTCACTACATACTCTTGTAAACAGTCTTGTGCCATCTTTCCTGTAGGCTCCCTTCAGGAAGGCCACAATTAGGTCAACCGAAAGCCACCTCTTTCCCAGGCTGAACAATCCCAAGTCTTTCAACCTTTTCTCATAGAAGAGGTGCTCCATCCCTCTTATCAACTTGATGGCTTCCTCTGGACTTGCTCCAACAGGTCAATGTCCAAATATTAAACACTTTTCCTTTAGATTAATTCCCTAGAACAGATGGCACAGAAGTGAACAATTGATGAGACTAGATATGAAACAGCATAGTAAGGGGCAGATAATTTTATCTTGTTTGTACTGACACTATTTAAAGTGCTTGCACCAGAAGGCCTTTCCCTGACAGCAGATCCTCAGGAGGTAAACAGTAGAGGGAAAAAGAAAAAATAAATTTAAAGGAGTCAAATTATCCAATTATTCAGTTAGGAGAAATTGTTCAAATACAACCAAGCCAAACTACACCCAAATAGAACATCTCCTTGACAAGACCACCAATCACCAGCCGCTAATAAATGAAAACATTCTTTCAATGAATGCTGTAATTTTTGAATTATTATTCACCTACATGTCTTCTCTCCACAGGAAAGTAAAAGACCAATTCACAGGAATTCAAGGCTCAACTCTTCACCTTCAGCTTTCCCTGTGTCTCACATTCTCTATTCATTTAACTGCATCCCAGTCAAATCAAATATCAGTATAATAACTTACGGATAACACATTTACTCTTACAGTGAACAAAAACTGCTACCTACAAATCAAAACTCAGTAAGCTATAGTGGGAAGGTAAGGCAATGTTTCCAACATCAGTAGCAGGCAGCTGATACAGCATGAGGAATCAGCACTCCACTGGCCTATAACATTTCTTTCTAATAAGAAGGCAGGCAGAATGGAAGTAAAGCTCCAGGTCTGGTCATGACCTGCTCAAGCAATCTGAACTACAGCAGAATTTCATCATAAATTTTTTACTCTCTAAGTGCTGCAACATACAGTATTTAGGTGCTGTTATCTGCAGATTAATTTACTAAAATAAATTTTTCTTAGAAATCAGAAAACAAGCAAAACCTTCACAAGTCTTATCCCCAAAGTTATGCTAAGTAACTTCAAGGTATCTGAAATCCTTTTATCATGAATGCCAGTCAGATTATTACCGCTGTTACATGCTGAATGTCAACCAGACACCAGTGTATCAGCAAGCCTCTACCATGAAAAATTCAGTGCTACCAAAAAAGTTTTAGCAATTCCCATGTATTTTATTAATAAGGTAGACAGTGCCAGAAAGTTGCAATTCCTGTTTTTGTGCTAATGCTGGCCATAATCCAAACCAGCAACATACCAGATGAGGGGACTGATCCAGCATAAAATTACACTGACAGTATTTTGCCACTTCAGCTCTGCCGCCACTCAGTACCGGTGAGGCACAGGCGGTGTGTAGGGCCCAGAGGAGGGAGACCAGGACCACGGGGCAACTCCAGCAAAGTCTGACTTGGATTGTAGTGGAGCCACACTTCCAACACTGCAGCTTCACATCTCAGCTTGGAGTAATGGTAAGATACCACTCACATCACTTTCCATTCTTCTCACAGTATCTGGACTAGACAATGCAATATCCTTGCCTTACATTAGATCCGATGCTTTCCCACTTCCACCCCCTTTGCCCTTCCATATTCTGACAAGCTCCAAGCTCTTTCCCTGCCCTTGCGAATGCCAACAAGATGCCTGCCAGACTGAGGGAGACCCAGGAGATGACGGGACATGTTAGCCACGGCCACATGGACAAACACAGGAAACATCCTGGAGGGCATGGTAATGCTGGTGGTACGACCACTACAGGATGAACTTTGACAAATATCACCCTGGTTACTTTGGAAAAGTAGGCATGACACACTATTACTTGAACAGAAACCAAAAGTTCTGTGCTACTGTCAATTTGAAGGAACTGTTGATGCTCGTAAGGGAACAGAAAAGGCTCAATTACACAAAAATCGAGGTTGGACTGGCCCCAGTCATTGATGTTATGCACTCAGGCTAACAAAGTGCTGGGTAATGGGAAGCTGGCAAGGAACTCACAATTGTGAAAGCAAAGTTCTTCAGTAGAAGAGCAGAGGAGAAGATCAAAGAAGTTGGTGGTGCCTGTTTTATTCATTTTTTTTTAATAAAGATGATGTGTAAAATGAGATTAAAAAGAAATAATAAAATCATCACCAGCATTGG
This sequence comes from Atrichornis clamosus, assembly GCA_013400975.1. Classification (NCBI taxonomy): domain Eukaryota; kingdom Metazoa; phylum Chordata; class Aves; order Passeriformes; family Menuridae; genus Atrichornis; species Atrichornis clamosus. The sequence continues at coordinate 20,277 of WBMZ01010541.1, read as the reverse complement.
TGGTTCAGTGGTAGAATTCTCGCCTGCCACGCGGGAGGCCCGGGTTCGATTCCCGGCCAATGCAGTCAGTACTTTTAGGGAGGTGACTTCATGGCTCCACTCTGGTGAGACCCCACCTGGAATGCTGCATCCAGCTCCAGGGTTCCCAGCACAGGAAGGACATTGACCTGTTGGCGAGATTCCAGAGGAGGCCAACAAGATAATTAGAGGGATGAAGGACCTTTCCCTTGAGGAAAGGCTGAGAGAAGGTCTCTTGCACTTCAAGTGAAAGAGTAGGCTCTGATCAGGTATCAGGAAGAAATAAAATTCTTGACTGTAAGAGTGGAGGGGCACTGGAATGAGTTTCCCAGAGAAGTCATGGCTGCCCCATCCCTGAAAGTGTTTAAGGCCAGATGGATGGAGCTCTGAGCAACTCGGTCTAGTTGAAGGTGTCCCTCTCCACACCAGGGGGGCTGGAATAAGGTGATGGTGCTTCCGATCCAGACCATTTTTGGATTCTATGGTTCTGATTACAGAGTAAACAAGTAGTTCATTTAATATTCATTTCAGAAAACTAACACTGACAAGTTTTGCTTCAGTTGTAGGGTGTCTTTTAAGGTTTTGTTTGGGTTTCTGACAGCTTCACAAGTTGAACTGGCTTATGGGAAAGGAGACAGGACAAAGTGGGAATGACATTTCCCATTCAGAGATCAGGAACTAGTTAGTCCAGCTCACCCTTGCCATGAAATCACATTTTAAGGTAAGTACTTTCTTGCCAAAATTTCTTCCATTTTTCTCTTGCGATTCTAAAGGACGGAGTATCTTACATGTCTGAAAAGTGTGAAATAAAGACTACCAGATAAAAAACTGTCAGGACCTGAAATTTCTAGGAGTCATTCCAAGATCCTTCAGAAAGGCCACTGAACGGTCATTCAAAGGGAATCCACTTCTGTTTCTCATCTGCCTTGCCTAATATCATGTAAAGCTATACAGCCAAGCTCATTTAGAGTCTGTTTTAAAAAAGCAAGTAGCTGATTTTCTGATGTATTAAGGGTAATCTTTTCACTATGTCTGACTAAGAAGTTCTGGGAGAAGTCAGTTTAAAACAAGGTGTTAATTCTGACACAACTGATTCACGAATGCCACTGTACATGACTTATTTTACAGGAAAGTTCTGTTGACAAAATGCGAAGGGAAACTAAGATAGAGAACAAAAATTAGCCAAAAAAAAAAAGAAAAGCTACCTCTTTCATAGCCACTTCATCCTTTGTCTCAAGGACAACTACTGATACTGGTTTTGGTATTTTATTAGCTTTTTGTTTTGTGAATAGTGTAAAAGACAATCTACAACTTCAGTCCTTTTAAGAAAGACATGCATTTCTCTTGTGAAGAGAAAAAAAATAATGCTGTAGGACTCCTATTGTAAATGTATGACTTGAGGGGTTATTTAATAAGAAAAGCTGACAGCATCCAACACTGTCTTGTGTTCTTCATTTGTTTAACACTTAGAATTCTCTACTTCAGAGAACATTAAGATGGCTTGCATGGGAGTTCTAACCAGTAAGAACTATTAAAGAGGGTGCTCTCTGAAAAGGCATTTTTCATTATTTTAAAATAAACAACAGATTTTACCTGTCTTTCTAATAAAGCCATAGACCACATTTCCATGCACCTTAGTCTGTTAACTGACATCCATTAGCACACATACAAGTTCAAGGAAAGACTGATTTTAAGTGAAATTGGAAGATGCACAACAAAGAATTTAGACAGGCTGGTGACTTTCAGATTGGCTTCTGGAAGACAGACAATTATCAAGCCTTGCATAAAGTCTACCCATACAAATTCTACTGCCATGATTTTCTTGTAAGGCAAATTTGAACGTGCAGAGTAAACTTAGACCAGCCATGCTCCCTGGGATGCAACTACAACAATTCTGACCAGTCCTAGTAGGATCTCTAAAGCTGGCATCAATAAACCAAAGTCATTGCCCTAGACACAAAGTCTTCTCCTGCATTCTCTGCCTGAACTTGAAAAGAGATTCAACAGCTTTAAGATGTCCTTACAAACATACTTGATACCATCAACAGATAAAAAATTAAAATACCAAGTCAAATACACAGCAAACCAAACATTAAGACAAATACATAAAATACATCATCCAGACTGGAGACCTAAGTGAAAGACCTTCCAGCAATATGAATCAAATATGCTACACCCAATGGCTACAAGAACTTTAACTTAACATTTTTAATTCAGGATTTCACAGCTAGCAGGGAATTAAATACTGAAAAAAAAATGCAAGAGTTAATATTGAGAATGGCAGTTGTATCTGGCAACCAAATGAATTTTCTACAAATATCAGAAAAGGAGAAAAAAAGAAAGGAAAAAAAATTGCATTATGTTTCTAATTATTTAGAAATCAAGTCTCCAGAATAAGTATTTCTTTCCAATACTATCAAATTTGTAGAGGAGCCACCTACACAGAATCCAATACTTCCTTTTACTGTAGCATATAAAATAGGAATAATACAACTTAGAGCCCTGGGGATGTGTTATGATATCAATTAAATTTCTGCAATCAGATACCTTAATTACATATGCATTAAATGCTCTACTTTAAACGTTCACCTGGGTTTTTCTGGGAGGAAAGAACATCTTTATATGAAGGCTTTTGGCATTCATACCAAGCTTTCATCATTCTATGATTCCCAAAGACTGTGATCCACCTCAAACAGAAACAAAAGAGAACTTGGAAAAATAAATACGATACATGAGAAGAAACAGCTAAGAGCAGCTTTATTGAAACTTTCTCACCTATTTCCAAAAGTAATTTGCAAAGAACTATTATAATACAAAAAATTTGAATATACTTGTCCTCTAGGCAACTGCCCATGTTTCTAATAATGAAGTTTTTCATTTGCCTAGATCATATGCATATTACAAGCATATCCATCCCTTTTTCCAGTGTTTTCACCTAAGGCTGGGCACACACAAAGAAATCAACCTATCCACCAAATTATTTGGTTTTTTTCTCACATTTCTTCACAGGCCTGACTCTACGGAAGAAAATCAACGGCATGTAAACCAGGATGGAAAAATATCACCAACAGCATGCTGTAAAAATTTCCCCTGTACAAAACAAACAGAATTAAACTGGCTTCTACTGCACTCTAATCTTAGTCAAATGAGATCGTATCTGAATGATAATAAGACACTCAACTTTGGCAGAAAATGGTACATTCTTATTGACCTTTGAATACCCTTTGATATTCGGGGCAGCACGACATCATAGCTTTTGGTTATCTTAACATCAATTTCAGAGCTTCTGTCTGAGATGTAATTCATTTAAATAGAAGAAATAATTTCTTATCTGATTTTAACAACCTTTTACAGACCCTCAAAAACTGAGGTTTACAAAAGGACCTGTCTTCTCAATTTGAACCAGTTTCATTGTTGATTATCAAAATCAACTGTAGCAGCATCACTGGATTTGGGTTCTTTTGGGTTTTGGTTTTTGTTTTTACAAATCATATAAAGCAAAATCATTCAAGCACAATGAGACAAATAAATGGCTATTTCAAAGTATTTATAACCAGGTCAACTGTCTACGAAAAGCTATTTATGCCTGTCTGAAGTCCCTGTACATTGACAGAAACTCATAGAAAGGGTAAGATGCCCTTTTCTCACTGGGCCAGAACAACTGTGCCAAAAGGAAGCTCTCCCATTAAAGGAAATCTGAACTGTAGTTCAGTTTAGAATTACAACATCCGTACCAGGACACTAGGGGGAACCTGAAAGCAGCCCACTTCAAAAATCTCTTGCACATTCTGATACAGAGACACCGAAAAATTTTCACTCATGGGCAAGTGATTTAGATACACAAGGGAAGAGAACTTCTTTCAGATGATTGAGGTCACAATGCTTAAACATTTGCAATGTAGCCATACATTGGGAAAAACCATGGCATTCTGATAGCCTCAGACAGGGGAAGCTATTGTACAGTAGCACAGAGAACATCCATCACTCTTTTCTAACAGTTCTTTCAATCTTTACTATTAAAGAAAATGATGAAGCTGCATACTCAAATAACAAGAAAAGTGTATTAAATAAAAAGCAGTTGAAAAGGCTGTAATGTTTACTTATGCTTAATGTTTAGGAAATGAAACAAAGCACCCTAAAGAAAAGTTTACTCTATGTATTAGAAGCTTGTTTCTACTTTTGACTCATTCCATAACGTAACTGGATTTTTTGGTAACACATAAAATAATGCTACTAGCAACTTACACACATTCATAAACATGCATGCTCTCCTAAACAGTATCACCCCGAGCACATTGTACAAAAGAGGAACTATACCATAATTCAGACCTTTGGAACCACTGTGTCAGCAGGCTTCACTTCTACTCTGGGTCTTAATTTGAATATGCAGGATGACCCCATATTTCTAAAAGCTCTGAAAGAACTAAGAAGCATTAGGTGACAAAGACAGGCATGCAGTTTTGAGAGATGTCATTAGCAATATTCACAACCTAACACTATCTAAGGAGGATGGAGGAAAAGGATGATGGAAGAGAGTTCACTAAGGGTTTCCTAAAATTACTCATTTTCTTTTTCTTTAAATAACAATCTTTTTACCTCTATGTACTTATTGATACTTTAAAGCAGTATTAAATCCCGTAACTAAGATTCCACAAAAACTCCCATATTCTTTCAGTTAACCATTCATGTATTTTCCAGGTGTTGCAACCTAACTTGACTGAAGTCTTTTTTGCTAATGTTACCAATAAAACTGTCAATGCATACTAATAACAGCACAAACATTTATGGCTGGACTCAAAGATCTTAAAGGTCTTTTCCAACCTAAATGAGCCTATGGTTTTTATTATTCTGAAGAAGACACGTCAGTGCTTACACCGCTGAAGTGGAACATGCTTAATATTTTATACTTATCCTGAAACATCAACTCAAATACAATTTTTCAAACACTATCCTTTTCACTAAGATTTTATGAACAAACAGTAAGAAAATCTTCACCAAGATTTTATGAACACCACAAAAGAAAAATCCCTCTGCTTAAGCTGCTTTTATTGGAAATTTATGAAATTGCAGAGGAAAATTCTAATTATCGTAGATTAGGAAGCCACTGAAGGAGCCATTCATGACAGGATATTACTAATATACGATCTCAGAAGACATGAATGTAACTCACCCACATTATACTGCCTTGACAATCAGGGACCAGTTTCTTTATAAACACATCGTGAGCAGGCCTGGAATTACCAACACTCTCTATTACACTAACAGAGACACACAGAAAAAGAAGTCACCAGTAAATATTTAAAACTAGAAACCTCACTTAGCCCTGAGCTGCCAAAGAAGACAAATTGCTCAATCCTGAACTTCTCTGTTGTGCTGCAGCTGTATGCTACAGCACTTTCTATCATGAAAGGAAGACTTGATTGCTCTCAAGTGGGGTCTTAAAATACCATGCCAGAACCACATCCAGTTTAAACCAAGTCATTCTGGCTGTTCCATTACATCTAGTCTCTGAACAACTTTGATATAAACCATTGTTCCCATTAATAAGACTTCTGTCAAACTACTTGCTACAAGTAAGTTTAACACATGAACTAATTATTTAGGAGAGGACACTTAACAAAGATCAGCTTGCTCATCTACAGAGAGTTCCATCATCAACTGCACCAAGAGCATTGCTTCTTTTACATGGGCTCATTTAGAGTCTTGTTGCTTCACTCGTAACTAACAGTTTTCAGGCTTTTCTATGACCTGGATTGACATAGGATTACTGACTTTATTATCATATAGAATTTAAAGCACATAACTTGTTTTGAAACTTTTTGTCCTCACTGGTGGTGCAAAATTAGGAGATCACTGCTGGTGATTGTCTCAAAGCATGATTACTATGTATATCAAAGGGAAAACAGGATTCTAGTTATAGGTTCTTCAATTTCTGGTACTTGTAACAAAGCTGCCTTCTCAGAGCCTAGGGGGTTTAGAAGCACTTTCTTCAGTAATACGAACAACACAAGGTAGGGAGGACCAACAGAAGAATAGAGTCGCATCCAGGACAACATTTACATTTCAGCTTTTGTTACTATCTGCCTAGAATTGATACACTGGAAAGTGGCTGTGGGTCTCTGTCTAGAACACACTTCACTTGGTGCTTAGCAACTCATGCCAAAGTTGAGAGATAGTAGCACAGTAACATGAGGAAGGGTTTAAAGGAACTGGGTTTAGTTATAAATGAAGCAGTATATGAAACACAGAAACAGCGTTGAGTTGCAAATGCCTCTTTTTCACTTTAAGAGAGGAGCACTTGTTTACAGCCACCAGAACTTCTCTACTTTACTCAGTGCTGCAGTATAAGTCACTGTCAATCTTGCAAGTATGTGAAGAAAGCACACCAATTTTTCAAGTCACAAAACACACTTTTTATAGGAGATATCTTGTGGGAATCCTTCCACATCACAGGAATATAGACTCACTGCTCACACAAAACAGGGCACTCAGTGACAATTCAGCTCCTTTGAGGCCATCTGTCAACACAGAATCACTTCAGCTGGAAAAGGCCTCCAAGACTATAGAGTTCAACCTTTGACTGATCATAAACAGATGGGGTTAAGGATAGAAGTTAGGCAAACCTCATTCTAACAATGAAAAGAGCTGGATACCAAATAATAAACCACAATAAATGAGGAAAGGGAAAACTACAGCCTTGTCAAGATGCCTAAAACTTGTCTCTGTTGCTTGTCATTACCCGTGAATTCTCCATTCTCCATGGAATTCTTAAGAATTACCTTGACCACAGAGCCTACAGCAGGACAACCCCAAGGCTCTCCTTTGCCCTATATCACCCCTCACAATAGGCCACTTTCTTGATCATTACCTTACCTTAATTATTCCTATATAAGCAAGAGGACATTGAAAGCAGTTCCCAGATTATTCTCCTCTTTTCCATTTTATACTTCAGGAATACTACTGGACTTAAAATATGTTTATTGAGGATCTGTTAGTGAAATATTAGACTTGCACAAGACAAAAGTATTTTGATATAGAGCTCTATGAGACAAATTCTCCAAATTAAGGTCATGTCCATTCTTTTCTATAACAATACAAAACTTCTGCCATTGAAATTTAGTACATCTTACGGATAAATACACACATACACACAAACAATCTGTTCACCAATAAAGAGCCATTGTTCAGCTCTCATTAAATTGTACAGCATATTGTATACATTCACGACACTTGGATGGGGTTTTTTTAGCAAACCTCAAGACAGGAAGGGAACCATTTTTCTGTTTTCACCCAAGAGCCTGTTTTATACCATGAGAAAACTGAAGCAGGAAACACGTTCTCCATATCATCAAGTGGCCATAATACATAAAACTATTTACAGTCTTACAAGTGATCCTCTGAACTTGACAAAAGCAGTAATTCAAGCCATAACACAGAAGCAAATATGCCATCTTGGAGGTATGTATTTTTTACTGTTCACTAAAAGTTCAAGCATGTTGTGCACTTACATTTTATTTCCAGAAGAAGTGTGCATACACAGATACCCTTTCTCTCACTTCCATAAGTACTCAGCTCCCCAGTCACAGTCCCTTTGGCCTTTCAACAGCTTCCACAGCACCTGACACCTGTACTGCCACTGCCCATGTCTCTCCCCAGCTCCTGTCACCTCTGCAGCCGCTAAAACAAACTTAAACCTCTATTTGGAGATACTGCCACCATTCCCTAGAAGCTATTTCTGAAAATAGATACACATTTTCCTTGGTCCCTGGTGCTTTCACTGCCACCAAGTTCACCTTCTGCCTATGACCTTCCCCAGCACCTGGAAGTGGACGCTTGTGACTGTACCCAAAATATGCACCAGTTGCAATTCCAACTCAAGACTATTCTGCAGCAATCTCTTAGGGCAACAGACAAGACTATAGCCTTAGCTGTTTGAAAAGTCACTATCTAAACAGTGGTCATCACATTTCTTCCAAGAACAGCCAACGACAAAATATGCCTTTTGTCAAAAAGCTGAAGTTAGTTATTTGTGAATGCATTAAACCCCAACATAGTTTTCAAAGTGAGACCTACTCCCCCAGCCCTCCCCCAAAGAAACACAGCTACAGAGTTCATTTATGTGGACTAGTAATTGCACATATGATCTGGGGAAGCAGACCTGGTTTGAGAACTACTGTTTATACATGCAAATGCTCACCTTTACACTGCCTCCAGGATCCGGAAGATTATCATCATCAGACACCCAGCCTGGACTACCATAAATGCAAATACAGTAAATTTCCAGTCATACAACAAACCACTGAATGTGACGGAAATAAATTCATTATTTTAAAAGCAGCATATTCCAAGTTATTTTCTGTATTAGGACTAGCTGAAATCACATATACCAAATGGCTCACTGTATGTCAGCCCCATCACCAATGAGAAAAGCACACTGAACTTTCTTGTTTGTCTGGCTTTTCAAAACGTTCTGTTAATGCAAACCACAGAATACAAGTAGTAGATATATTCCTTGGCCTTGAGTGTATCGAATTTCCTCAGTTCTCTATTTATATTTTGCCCTTCATTTATACCTTCATAGCAAAGACAACTTACCCATGCTCAAGAATTAAAGTCTCTGACCAACACTATTTGGCTTCACTCAATACAATATTGCCATTTTCCTCCTGAACTGTAAGCCAACAGGCTACCTACCACGCACATCTGCACTGTGCAAAAGTTATAAATATATGGAATTTACTTTTGTCTATAAACAGACTACAATTTAAGTACATTTAATCATGTCAAACAAAACGTTGCTTGACAAATAAGGTTTCTTATCATATCAAACAATCATTTGGTGAACAGCTGTTCCATTAAAAATACAAAAGTCAGCACCCTAACCCTATTTAATTTGTTCTCTTTCCCGGTGATCAGATTTTTAAAATTTTTGTGTGCCCTGCTCTAAAGGCTCAAATCTATAATTTTACTTACTTTAAAAATAAATGTTAACTCCATTGACTTTCAGGAAAGTTACTCTCAACTTCTCAATAAACTGATCTTCAGCTGAAGCTCTATCTAAAGCATCTGCATGTGAAAACATAGCCCAAGAATATTTATTCTTGTTCTAGAATCATGTTCATTCACATATTTCAGTAAAAGCAATCAAAGTCAATCTAGCAAAGTACACTACACAATACACTGAAAAAAAACCCTGTGGTTGTGTTTCTAGAAAGATGTAAAGCAATTGCAAGCATTTTATATAGTAATAGCAGTTAAGGCAAGTAATGGATGGTAACACTGGTGTCAACAAGCAAAAAAAAAGGAAAAAAAAAGTTATTCTTCCTTTTTTGACTTTGAAAAGCAGTTTGAAAAACTCAATTTCCACAAAAATCAGTTAGAATAGCTTTAATTAAATTGCTTGTATTTACAATCTAAAATTAAAGCTGTCCACTAACTGGTTTTGTAAACTTAATTTGTAAGCTCTCTCTCTCACGCCTCTCCATTCTATCATTATCTATCTGCAATTCAACCAAACATTAATTACAAATGTATCTGCCTCATTAATTAACTTTTTGGTATCTCTCAACAGCACGCAAGCGCAGCAATGTTAACAAAAAAAAAAAAATCTGAAAAAGGAAAAGATCTCTGCTACTCTTGGGTTTTATCACTTCCTTAAATGAGTCATAACAATCATCAGATGCTATCTGTTTGTTTTTATATAAACAGTTTTAAAATTCATGGCTGGTAGGGTGTAGTCATTTGACAAACAAAATGAAGAATTTACCACTAACAGTAACACCAACTGTGGCTATTCACTAAGAATTTTCTCATTTCCTTTTTCATACACAAAGTCTGTCTGGAAATACATCTGATATGTTGAAGAAACGCATGTGCTTACATAATAGTATATCCTCACAATGGTGCTATACAAGCCAAAGGAAAAAGAATTCCCAAAATCACTAACCTAAAACAAGCAGTAAGTTTAAATATAATCTTTCCGATAGCTTTTTTTTAAAAATAGAAACAAAGAAGCAATAAATCTGGCAGTAGTCTAAATAATCCTACCTTATGGCTTAGAATGTTAAATAAAGAGCTTGCAGTCAGTCCTTTGACTTCATAAGTTAGTCACAGAACCCATGGCACACCTTAAGCGTTCTTTCTGGGGAGCAACTAGAAAAGAACATCCTCCAGTTTTGTCTAGCCCTAGTAAGCACCAGTAGCATTATTCAGTTTAAATCCCTCTATAAAAGAGACAGAGATGAAGAAATTCCTAGAACATAGACTGAAGCTGCAGTGTTTCCACCTACAACAAATTATGTTTACAGATACCACAGACAAAAAGAAAAGAAAATTTAGGCTTTTTAAAAACTGAAGCATCTCCAATACAGTAGAACTGTCTCTCCTCTACGTAATGAGGTATTTATTAAATGCTGTTAAGTATTTCCAGGTAAGGGAAAGAGATATCTATTATTACAGGCACATGATTTGGCAAAACATGAACATGAAAATCTGTTGTATTCGGTCCCTCCAAGATGAGAAGCCAAGAAGTTATGCAAGATCAGCCAACGCAACAGGACCAGCCAACTTAAAACTTTAATGATTATTGTTAATGAATATATGCCTTGAAGAAGTAGCAGTCATTATAAGTTTACAATAATAAGTTGTTAAAATAATATTGATGCGATATGCCTAGCAGAAACCAACTGCGAGTAGATCAAAACATCCACATAATCATGTGTGTTTTAAATCTATATTATGAGGAGAACTAGATGGTACAGTTGAATAGTTACACAACATAAATCTGGGTGCAGCACATCAATCTCCCAGGGCTCAGCTAACAGATGTCACAGCAGTTCACACCCAGAGCTACAAAGGGCCCTGAAACACTGTTCAAGTTTGCGCAACATATTACAAGGTGAGGTCTCCAACACCAGCTGAAGGAACTGTCCCTTGCACACAAGAGATCCATCCCAACTCCAAGAACTGCTCGGGGAGGATGTCACCATCCAGGTGTTGGCCGGCAGGAAGGCCCGCTGCTCCTCCCTGGATCACTGCTGTCGATCGCAGTAGCCTCTCTCCCCAGTGCGTGGTGTGCTACCTTTGAGGGGCTGAGCAGCCAGGTGACAGTGCTGCAGGAGGGGATGAACGCTCTGCACAATAGGGACGATAAGCAGAAAGTCCGGGGCGGTCTGCTGTTTGCTGAATGATATTTTGGAATGACTGAGGCTCATTCAAACCTCAAACTATTGCACTTTCCAGCTTATCCATACGGACACCAGTGACACTTTCAAAATGCTGCTACTGAGTAAATCAAGAGTGACTGCTGAGCACTGTGGGCAAGGAAGCCCAGACAGTGTTTCTCAGTTTCTCCAGTGAGAAGCAAAAGGCTTAGGGCACAGCAGATCCATCATCCAGAGGGTCAATATAAGGCTACTAGAAGAGCTTTTACTGCTATGACCACGGAAACCTCTTCCAGGAACAAGGATCCATCTGACAAAGCGTGGCAAGAGCATCTTTGTCACCAAGCACAATAAGCTTGTGAGTAAAACTTTAAACCAGTCATGGTGGAGAAAGGTTGTCACACTGAGGAGAAGTGAAGACATGGGGAACACAAGTCAGGAGGCTCTCACAATTCCCTTGTGGAAGTGGCCTATCTGTGGGCCCATCTCAAGTGCTTGTATACAGCCTGGAAAGTAACAGCACTTAGTCCATGCACCACTGCAGAGCCACAACCTCACGGGAATTGGAGAGTGATGGTGGGACAGCTCACATGGCTGAGGTGCTGCAATGGACGGACAGAGGCCCTTTAGAAAAGCCAGCCCGGAAAGGTAAGGAACATGAGTTTCAATCCACACAACAGGCTGGCTGCAACACATGCTGGAATGAATGACGAGGCAGTCAAAATCTTGTAGGTAAGGATCAGAGAACAGTCCAACACAGGCAACTTTGGACTATGTGCCTGTTACAGACCTCCTGATCAAGAAGGGGCCACAGAAAAAGCCTTCATTGGAAAGCTGAAGAAAGCTCCCTGATTGCAGATCCAGCACACACCAGGACCTAAAACCACTAGTATCTGCTGGTAGGGCACAGCCAAATGCAAGCACTCCAGGAATTTTCTTCAGCTGTTGAAAATGACTTCTTGGTGCAAGTCATCAATGAGCCAGTTAGTGAATACACTCTGCTGGACCTGTTGCTCACAAACAAGGAAGAACCAGAGATGTGGAAGTCAGTAACCATGGCTTCAGCAACCATGAAATTGTGGAGTTTAAAGTCCTGAGAGAAGGGAGAAAGACAAATAGTAGAGCATACAGAGCAAGACTCAGTACAGAGCTACAACATGGCACTTCGGGAGAACAGATTTCACCTTGTCCAGGGATCTGCTTGTCAGAATCAACCAGAAGACCACAATGAAGGGTGAAGGGAAAGCCTGTGAGTGAGTACTGGCTGATCTTCAGGAACAGCCTTCTCAAAGCACAAGAGGAACCATTCCTGCATGCAAGAATTCAAGCTGGCCTGACAATGGACCAATGTGAAAGAAAAGAGAACCTGTGGCTGAGCTCAAATGCAAAACAGAATACATGAAAGGTGGAAAGAGGCGTGGGAGGAATATATAGACATTATCTAACTGTGCAAGGCTAGAGTTAGATAAGCCAGAGCTATGCTGTGGTTGAAAGTAACAATGGATGTGAAGGCAGTACGAAGGGGAGAAAACACATTTTAATTTTTTCCTCTAAAAGTGAAGTTATACAGCAGAAACAGAAAACAGATCTTCGTACAACAAGGTCTTATTCATACCAGCATCTGCTAGACATCCTTTACTTAAAAATACAAGTAAAAATCTGAAGAATCAGGGTTTCTAAGTGCAAACTTGAAATCTGATCAGTTAGCAATGTGATTTACTAGCTGTACTAGCTTACTCATAACCCTGTCCAAAAGAAAGAAATCACACATGCTTCCACTTAGCATGATTTTTGAGATCCAGAACACAGCAGCCTGAATCTCTTGACATAGCAACACAATTTTTGCACTGAGAAGCAATTACAGTCAAGAAACGAACACCAAACAAGATTCTACTACAACACCTCTATGAACACAGGCTTGCTTTAACCTCCTTCTGTTCTTTGGTAACAAAGATATACATGCAAAGCAGGCTGACTAGAGATTTTCTAGACTTCTGATCATAATGTGCTAGTGAAAAAATCAGTATGTTCATGATGTTCAGAGGGATCACTTTTTGTTGAAGTAAATTCTTAACTTCTTCTAGCAAGGCATTACTGGTATCATCACCCCTGCCATTACCTACGTATTCCAAATAACTTAGGTGCTTTTTTCTTCACCCCAAAATAGATCCCAGTCAATATAGGGCCCCCAAGACACTAGTCATGGAAAATGAAAAGCAATCAGCCTAGCACAAAGATGAATAAGGAAAAAAATAAATCTTCACTTTACACTTTAGGGAAGCATGGTTTTTCACGACATTATTTCTACATACACACTCAATATAAACATGCTTCCACAGGAAAAAGACAGTAACTGAAAAAAAAGTCAGGTTTTCATGAGTCCTCAGTTCAGCACACCAGAAAGAAGACCTCAGCTAACAGGTCCTCAGTACTATAGCTGCACTGTAGAAGGAACAGTAACCGAGGGCAGAATAGGTCAAACAGCACAATTCCAACATAGAGGGGATGCTTCTCTGTAATTCCCACTTCCTCTTCACAGCTTCCACCCACATGCCTCATTCACAGAAAGCACCAGTTTGTTTGGAGACAGACAGATGCCCAATCCGGAAATGTCTACTTAAGTTTAAAAAAACCTTCGAGTCTGTTTTTAAGTTTAAAAATACTCTGGTATTTCAGGATACTATCTTAGCCATACTGCCAAGAAGGTAAGACCAGATGCCTTACAGCACAACTACATCTACACAACTACATTATGAAAAAATATCAGTATTCATTTTATATCAATTGTAGACAATTTAAACTTCCAATTAGTTTGAGTAAGAAAAAAACCCCAAACAAACAAACAACATCAACAAAAAAAAACCCTGAGCCACAAGAAATCTCAAAATCTCTCACATCAGGATTCTGGAAAAGAAGATCACACACCTATACCTCACAAATATCATATATTGAGAGAGTTCAAATAAAGATTTGAATAAGGTCCTACTCTTCAAGTTGACATTATGTTAATATAAAATAACCAGAGCAGAAGACAGAAAAGTGGGAGAAAGGGAAGGTCTAGCAGGTAGATTACTAAGGACAAATGCAGGGGCAGAGTCAAACTCAAAAAAAACCATAAATATACCTTTTAGAAAAGCAGATGCTGAAGAAGAAGATAATAAAACAAGTACAGCACTGGAAACGCTTCTGCTAAAATGGGACTTGCTAGAATTAACAAGCCAGGGGTATTTCAAGGTTATGAAGCACTCCAGCATTGCTGAAATAAGACAACTGGTGCCAGTACATCCAAACAGGACAACCATTTCATTACACAGCTTTGAGTCATTTTAGTTTAAGGCACTGGAGTAGGAAAAACAAAGTCGCACGTTGAGCTAACAGCCTTTCCTTGGCAGAAGTCACAAGTGCATCCAGACTGCCCGATAACACCCCTACAGATCAATATCCTGAAAAGTTACTTCAGGCAACACAAGATATGCAAAGGCTATATAGCTCTACTCACATGACACTGGACAATTTACACACACAAGTGTAATTCCCATAGAGAACAAGTATTCACTTTTTTTCTCCACATTTATGAAAATGGCATAGCCTTCCTGCTGTACAGTCCTGGCACTGTTATTGGAAGAATAAAATGCTTAATCTTCTACGTAGGTAAAGAAATGATAAAAAGTATGGTAAGCCACCCTCTAAAGACAAAGTGACTGAAAAGACTTTAAGATAAAGTTTTCCAAACTTAGGTAAATAGTCACTCTGATTAATAACTAAAACAGCTCCATCTACTGGTTAAAATATTCATTTTCTTTGTTAGGACACACTCTACTGCAAAGAATTTAATTCCCAGTGAAACAAGAAACTCTGAGGGTGACACACAAAAACTAACACAAGACTTTTAGACAGATAATCCCTTCTAATAACCACTGAGATATGCTGGCAAGGTAGATTTGGGATGTTTTAAACACGAATGTTGTTCTTTTAAAAAAATTATGTTGTAATATTTTCATCCACAGGTAATTTTGCAAATTAATTTCATAAATACATATTTAGGAATACTGTAAGATCATCCGTAAAACAATCAAAATCCTCATTTTGCCATTCAGACAATTACTCATCTACGGGGTTAAGCAGTACTCAGTGCTCGTCTCCATGTCCTTATTTACAAACACCCATTTGAACCTCACTATTCATATCACTATTTCAGAACATTACCCAGACAGCTATCTTCATTTTAGCAAAAAATCTCAAGTGTCCCTAAACTTGATCGTTCCAGAACATGCTACACCAAAAGCACGACAGTACTCTTGGGAGACCTCCTCTAGCTAAGTTCAAGTATATTCAAAGTTATACTCTGGTTTTTTATCTACTCCTAGTTATAGAGCAGTTCTATTTACTAAGAACTACTACTACTACTTCAGGGCCACTACAGGTCCTGTGCAACAAATATCCTTGTGCAAGGGGCATCAACACACAAAGGTCAACAACAAACATGGTGACATGTCAAAAGCCACCTGCAGAAGCAGATCAATGACATGGATATAAACCAACAACTACTCAACTTGGTACACGCTCAGCTTACTCTGGACAGCAAACAGAACTACTACAATGAAGCATAATGGGAGTTCTCAAGTAACACATCAAGTTTTTGACAGCCACAGTAACTTTCAAGAACTTTAAAATTTGACTGCCACACATACACTTAACAGCAGTCCAGTACTCTAGCTCAGAGGCATGGTGCAAGCTGTACGAGGTATGCACCATACCCAAACAGCACAACACAGAAAAGCAGCTTGTCTCTCCAAAGTCATAATTTCAAGTCTGCAAGGCTGTCAAGCCAGTACAATTCTCTCTGATTGGGGCTGTTCAGCTAGGGCACTGCCACACAACTATAACTGTATTGCTGTACTGCTTTAACTTGTGCAGAGCATTTGTTCAGCCAGATGCCACAAACTTGTGGGGGGAGGAGAGTTTCCTGCACAGTCCTCAATTATGCAGTACAAACATACCCTCAGTTACCCTTGTCCAGCCATAAACGGAAAACACCAGTTCAAGCTTACTGTGTTAGTAGGGAAGAAAAGTTATATGCACCAGCACAATATTCTCCAGAGAATGGTCATTTGACTTAACACCACAAACGCTCCATGTTAAAATAAGACAGCAGCAGAGGACAGTGACTATAACCCACCTGGAAATGTGCATGCACAGCTGTTAAAAAAAAAAGCTGTAGCCAACTACGTAACCACTTCAGAAAAAGAACTGTGACACTAATGCCCTCTTCAGTGAGATAAGGCAGACCACAGTAATTTACTGGTTTGATTAGGAAAGCCAGAAGGAGAGGCCTGGAAATATGTCCTTCTCCAACAGAGCCAATTTCAGTTCTATCATCATCTACAGTAGAATTAATGATAAAAACAGATGTGTTTCATTGAAAGAAGACACAAGCAAACCCATTACTTAACTATACTGCATGGTCTACAACCTTGTGAACATTTTGATATACATGAAGCAGTATCAAACACTAAAGGAAAAAAAGTTTCCATCTACTTTTTTTTAAGATAACAAAGTATTTTGAAAATACTAACCACAAAATATCTAGTGACAGAACTGCAATATACATTCCTTTAAATGCTACTTACAGCTGTTGCAAAGAAGCCCACCAAACTACACGGTAATGAACACCATGACAAAAGCTAGAAGCTAGAACTAAGATCACTGATATGCAGTATCAAGCATTTTTAACACCATAACTGTAACTGTCAAACTCACCACTGTATAGAAAACAAACTACCACATCCCACTCCTATTTAAAAAAACCCAACAAGACCATAAGTAGCTGCTGAGGGAAAGAAAAACAAGACAAGCACACATCTCCTTCTCCTTACAGTCTCACAACCTCCAGCTGTTTTTAACTCAGTTTTCCTGAGGCTGTTGCTCAGGGCAACAGTTAGTGTTGCTGTTACTAACCTCAAATGCATCCGTCTTCCAATGCTTGTCCAACCTCCCCTTAAGTCCACAAAAACTTCTGTGTATACATTGTATAGCAAATATACCTGTGAATTCCTACATTGAGTGAATTCCTATATCTTTTGTTTATTCTCAACTTAGCACCTGTGTGCCTCCTCTTCCACGTTCACCTACTCTCTCCATCGTTTTATAGAGCCTTACCATATTGCTGTTCCACCATCTCTACTAGGCTGACAAGTCCTCGGCCACTGAATTCTTTATCATCTTTGAACTAATTCATACCCTGTTGTTCTTCGGTGTACATTTTCCAATAATAATGCATCGTCTCTAAGATAACGGGCAAAACAGCTTACAGTACGTAAGGTATGAAAAGAACCATGGATTTATGCAGGTACATTATCTTTTTCCTATTGTATTCTCTAGTCACCCCAGACGCTTTGATCATCAGTTGGTCTCTGGTTGTTTTAACTATGAGGCATTTGCTTCACTTTCCCCTTCCATGTATATATTGCCACCAATCAGGTTCCTCAAAATACCAAAGTCCTAAACACTTGATGATTCTCTTCTTTAAGACTGGACCTAAAACACAAAACAAGCAAGGTTAAAGGATTTTTTTGTATTTTTGATTAACTAAATGGGAGGGGGAGGGGGCAGCATATGACTGACAGAAGTGTTCCTCCAAAAGAAAGGCACCAGATCTTAACTCATTACATATCTATTATATGAACACAGAAACAACACTGGAGGAAGGAAGAAGAGGAAATTTTAGGGTCTCCTTTATTTGATTACTTCTGTATTTTTCAGCCACGGCAATGAAGTTCTCAGACTTGATTCGCAGTTTTCTACAAAGTCCCTTCATCTTATGGAGACATTTATTTCTGAAAAAGTTATGCACATGTAAGCAGTTTCAGCAAGCTTTGCTAGCAGGAAGGTGGCTCATAATGTCAAGAAACACAGGATGAGAAAAATTAAGTCAAACTGTATTGTCAAAAATATAAGTATTTTGGATTAAGAAGCTCTCACATATATAAAATTACACATCTTGCATATGAAACCCACAACAAATCAAATACTGCTATACTATGTTATTGTCCAAAGATCAGCATGTGCTGTCTTTCCTGTAAGACGTCTACTTCATGTGTTTTTCCCAGAAATTCCTTTTTTTCTAATTCCTACCAACCCTTCCGCCCACTCACTTTTCTAACCATTTCAGTTTTGTCTCAGCTGGAGCTACCTCTCAAATACACTTCGACGCTGAGGTCAGGTGTTGCTGTTGCAAGGAAACCAACCTGGACCACTCCACTGAGCACCTTTGTTTACAACACCTACATCAAAAATGGCCATGCAATACTACAGTAGCTTTTCCATTCATCCCAAAAAACCTGAATTAATTTCTGTTACAACAGGACCTAAATGACTCCTGCCAGGCCTGACAAATGTGATCAGGGCACACTGACTTTCATGGCATCTGCAACACTCTTCTTGTTTGGAATCACCTGAGGGTAACCATTTTCCACTTTCACCCCACACCTGAAGCCCAAAGTTTTTGCAACTCCACACAGCCTGGCATCTCTTTACTAGATGGGCAGCATTCTCCTGCCAGTTAAGAAGAGAGACCTCATAGAGAGGGGCAAGGTAGTTTTAACATGAATGAAACCTATTAGGTAGTCTGCTTCTACCCAGAATGTACATAGAACAAGCTAACGTGAATTGGCAATATGCCTTTTTTGGGACAGTGACAAGGTGGAGAAATTGTCTAGAACAGATCTGCAAAGCCTTCAGAGGTAAGCAGAAACATTAAGTTCTGAAGTCAACGTACAAATACTGTAAAATCTGCAAAATTCATGGCCCTTTGAACCACTAAGTTATCAACACTCCTTTTATAACAAAGGAAAAACACACTGAACATACTGATGTCACAGGAAGCGAGCACTTCATTAGACTGCCAATTTCATCAAATGTGACTCAAGTCCCTCCTTGAAGAGTAACGGAAAGATGATGAAAACTCATGTGTTTTCAGTGTTATTTCTCTGTCCGTCACAACATTCTTTGTGTGACAAACTACACATCCCTCCTTTTCAGGCACTGAAGACAAATCCCTGTGTGACACCTTTTTGGAAAAGGCCCTGAAGGAGAACATCAGAGTAAGAGCTCAGAGGCTCATTAACAAAATCCAGACCTTGAGTCATCTGAAGGGAGGGGAAATTACAAGCGTGGAACCACATGTATTTTTCAGCAGCACAGGAAGGCAACACATGTCTGCTTCACTGAGCCACCAGCCCAAGAAGGAAATGAACCCAAGCTCCGTAGTTTTACCCATCTCTCCGCCACCACTCCCACTCCCCAGGATCAGAAATCCGCCAGGGAACCATCCCCACCACCCGACCCGACCCCCCTGCGGTGCAACACGAGGACAAGGGGAAGCTCGCCGCTTGCCATGTGTGCGCACTTCTCCCTCGCCCAGGAACTCGTCAGCGAGCGGGGCAGGGAGAAAGGCGAGGCCAGGGGCGGCCGCGCCGCCCACCGCCGCCGGCACAAGCCCTGCGGGGCTCTCACAAAGGAACGGGGGGGTGGACGGGGCAGCCGCGGCCGCCGAGCACACGGAGCCCGCGGCCGAACAAAAGGCTCCGGCCCCTCCGCAGCCGCCCCCCGGGCAGGAGAAGGCGGGGGGGGGGACACGGCCGCGCGCACGCGGCCGGCACGCGGGCACACCGGGCGAGAGGGGCCGGGACCCCCAGGCGAGAGGGTCGCACCGCCGAGGGATGGGGAGCCACAGCAGGGTCCCCGCCGTGTCCCCCGTCCCCCGGCAGGAGGGCAGCGGGACGGCCCCCGGGCACTACCCGGGGCTGCGCTGCCCCGCGGCGGCCCCTTTGTACGCCCCCCACCGCACCGCACCCCGCGTTACCGTGGTGAGCAACGGTCTCATCTGCTCGCCCGCCCGCTCCTCTTCCATCGCGGCCCCGCCGAGATCGCACGGGAGAGAGAGCGAGAGGGAGAGAGAAGGGCGAGGAGCGACAGGCGGACGGCGAGCTGGAACCGGACGCGGGGGCTGAGCTGCCTGGCGGAGGCGGGCGGCGCCGGTGCCCTCGGGACGGGGCGGCCGCGACTACTCCGCCGCGCCGGGGGCTGAGCCCGGACC
>WBMZ01010540.1:2329-79404 GCA_013400975.1 Atrichornis clamosus | reverse complement strand
GAAGGAAAAGGAAGGAAGGAAAGCGTTTTTCCATGCTTTTTAATGCTACTTATCACCAGTTTGTGAAAATGTCAGTTAGATATCAGTACCATCCTCATAGCATTACTGTGATGGTGCACAGGCTACCAGACCTACTACTGTGCTTGTAGCAGAGGTACCTTGTATCCTTAAACTGCCTCAGTCAAAAACTAGTCCTAGTTTGATGACTGTTGATTCCTGTCTCTCGTTAGAAGTCCATCCATTGTAAAGGGGAGAGGTGTGCTTAGTTCTGCTGAAATCAGTTCACTCTTTCTGTTTCTACAAGTGTGTTTGTCATGGGATTCCCTGTGTTGGTTACTTTTCTTCTCTCTTCTGTAATCATTCTTCTTTATTTTGTGGGGTTTTTCTAATTTTAGCCAAAGTAAATTGAAAAATATTGCAAAAGATAAAAATCTTTTGTGACATTACATTTCCAGAAGTATACAGGCCTGTTTCTCATATAAAGATGTTTAGGCAAATTTGATTAATCTTTGAAATGTAGCATGAAATCCTGCTAAAGCTCTCTGCCAAGCCATTAGCACTTTCAGTAATATCAGTATTGTACTAACCTGAACTTCACTCTGACTTTACATGAGCTAATTGCCTCTGTGGTAATGCTGGCTTGCCTTCACCAGGGTTTTCATACCCCGTAGTTGGCTCACCTGCAGAAAATGGTCACTAAACCTCTGAGACCTGTAGAGATCCCAAATAAGGTCTGTGTTTGTCTAGAGGTCTCCCAGTCATTTACTGTACCCATCCCCTCATTCCTCGGAAGAGTAACTCTGCAATTGCTCCATTATTTCCAGGAATATATCAAAGTAATATAAGCGTAGGCTGTGCAGTAGTTTTGGAGGAATAGCTGCAGTCCAAGACAACTAGAGAAAAATGCTGTATTTCCTACTCATTGCTTTGTCCTGTGCTGTTATTACACACCTCTCTTGCAGAGAGACCTCCAATCTATTTGGTGGGGGAAGGCAGGGAAAGGTGACTAAGATACACTCTCACTTAAGTTAAACAAACCCAAGTTGCTTCAGGTTTCTCAGAGGAAAAATGCAGACCCCCCTCATTGTAAATGAATTATGTTTTCTAAGATACCTCAATGTTTCGGATGGTGATTCCAAGTAATTAGAAGTAATATACATCATGTAAGAAAAACTAATATTTTAATCAAGTGTTTTGTTGATAATGAAGCTGTGTGATTTTTCTCTCTGGACGTTAGTAAAAGGGAAAACAAAAAAAAATTAAGGATTTTTTTTTCTGTCTGAATTCTATTCAATTTTATTTTGACTGAATAGGGAAGAAAACAACAGTAGCCTTAGTAAAGTCAGTCTTATCTGTTCAAGTAGTACACTAAAATATTTTGGTTTTGCGTGAAAAATGATGCAAATTGTTGTTAAAAATGTTGTTGTTAAAATGTTAAAAATGGTTGTTAAAGAAAGGAAATCTCCTATGTCTATCAGTTGCCAGCATTTTTAGCTAAGGTAGCATTTACACTAAAATTTGTTATTTTTATTGTTATTAGCAGCCTTTGTTTGGTCTCAAACTTTCCACAAATTTCTGTTTCTGATCATAGGAATTTATAGGAAATCAAAACTCAAGATATTTTGAGAAAACAAAAAGTATTAATATTTTTGGATATTTAAATCATATGGCAAGGTAGACAAGTCACATCATTTTATTTCTAGAACTATTCTTAATAATCCTTTATATTTAAGATGAAGAAGGCGTTATAAATAAGTCCTAGACACAGTAGACTTATTAAGTTTAATTTTTAATAAATTCATATTTTCTCAGAAAGTGAAATCAAGTGATCTGTCTTACAACTCAGCAGATTAAAAAAATCTCTTAGGGTCCTACCAAGAGAGAATTGTACTAACACTTCATCATGCATATTTACATAAAACTTTACTACCAGCACCTCTGCATCTACAAAGCAGCCTCATTTCACAACTCAGTTTGGAAATTTTATTTTCCCTTCATTCAACAGTGGTATCCTCAAAAATAATGCATGTTTCAGTTAGAAGTCCCACAGTTCTTTAACAATACCACAAGGACTTTATTACTAATTGAAGAAATAGATAGCACTAAGTCTTTGTTTCAGCGGCCTTTCTTTATTTTATGGACATATTTCATCAACTTACTAACATTTTCTGTTTGAAATTCTACATAATTTAATGTTCCCCACCTGGAATGTTAATACTTGGCATGAAGAAAATGAAGTTAAAGGAGAAAAAAACCCATTTTTTTGACTCCCATGTCAATAGTATCAATTAGCTACATGAATATTCCATCTGCTTTTGCTAGAGAATACATGAACAGCTGCATCCTACAGGAAGATAACCTGATGCAGCCAACAGAAACTGTCAAGCACCTGGTCATTTCCTGTCACTAGCTTCACTACTGCTGCAAATCACACTGGTTTTGCCAGCTAGCTTTGTACAAACTCTACTAAAATAATTTGCCACTATTTTGCTTTCTTGTAGTGAAATCTCTTTTCCTATTGATTTAAGTGTTTTGCCTTTATATTTTACTTTATGTGCATTGGATTGAATAGTAAAATGCTGTACATCTGGAAATCTATGGGCCTCACACTCTCTAAACAGTAAGTACACCAAACCAAAGCTGCAAATTAAAGACAAATTAATGCTTTTGTTTGGCATGGTCTAACACTGCTGTTAATTGATAATATATATTGTGTTGGGCAGTTGCACCTAATCTATTTATTTTCTTGAATACCTACCACTTTGCCCTTATGTTTCACAGAATATCATGCAAACTTTCTCATTCCTCAAATTTAAAGAGGAAACACTATTTTCAACCCTCCTTCTCCCCACCATGCCACACCCCTGGGAAAAAAAAGATATTATGGAGATGGATAACTTCAAAATGTCTTGATCTATAGAAATGGAACTACTGATGTTTTCAGATCTTTTTCGTGAAGCACAAAGTTTCTGGCAAGATATCTGGACCTTTTGCAGCTGCCTCCTTGCCAAAAGTTTTGAGGGAATATCTTTCTCCATTGTTGAAGTAATCTTCTTACTCACATGGCATTGTTCAGCTCCCTGAATCAGTGGAAGGCTTATATGCAGGTAAGACCATTTGTGGTCTTAGGCAGAGAGTGAGAATGCCTTCTGGAACTCTCAGGGGAATTAGATTTCTAATCTTTTTAAACTCAAGGATTTTGAACCCTGTAACTTTGACCTTGCTTATCAGGAGATTCACCTGACTGTAAAAACTGGCTGACAGACTGCCTGCCCTTTTAAATTTGCTGCTGCCATGCCTGGGGTCTGCAGAGCAGTGAATACAAGACCTTTAGGATGGTTTTTAAGATCTATATTCCTTCTAGGTCCAAATGGTCCAATAAATTGTCATTCTCCTCAATTTCCTCAGTAATCATCTAAAACAACTGTTGCAACTGAGGTTTGTTATTGTACAGGCATGCATGCACTGAGAATGCAGCTAGGGTTTCCTAACAGAGCCATGCCAAGAAATATGGAGGGTGAACAAGTTTTCCCCTGTGCTTTGTGAAGGCCTCTGTTTCAAAGACAGTCATCTGCATTGTCTTCCCAGGTCACCAGCAAACACAGGCTTGCAAAAACAGCAAGCCCACATCTGTATGGGAGCTTGGGCAAACTCTGAGGGATGGTCTTATATGAGTTCTGCTGGTATAGCTGCATCATTGCAGCCTAATACTTCTGTTAGGCCAGTTCACACCGGGATGTGCAGCACAGCAATAGCAGCCTGTTTGTGTCACTTGACAGGGAAAGACAGGTTTTATGCAACAAATGTATTGTTGTCCCTCATTTCTACACAAACATTTGTGAATCTCCTGCACTTTTAACAGAGGGAATTGAAATATAGGGGTCAGAACTATGATCAACAAATGTCTTAGCTAATTGCACGTACTCATCCTGTGAAAGCCACAGCATATGTTTAAAGCATATAATGACACTTCATACGTTCTGGGTGAGCTGTTTCATCTCACTCCTGTGTTCACACCTGTTCCCAAAACACCTGTCCCTCATTTTTCCCTTTCACAGTTGACAGCCAAGAAATTTTCTGGTCTTACTTCAAGGAGCTCAAAACCCCAATTATTTGGATTCTGATTGATGATTTTGGATGTCAAACTGAATAAGGATCTTGGAATGGGAAATGCATATGACTGGTACTCAGCAAGCTAATGTTTTGATGGTGATTATTAAAATTCAGGGCTCATGAGATGCCTCAGAGATAGAAATGAGTTCTTTTATGGTATGCTTCTAGTCCTCAAAATATCCAAATATCTGTATCTGTGAAAAAGCATTGACTTTTAAATAAAAATATCTAACTTTAAAAGATAATATCTGAAGCTAAAGCTTGATGTTTCTTAAGATATATTTAGAGCCTTGAAGACAAGCATACAGATGACTAATTTTTGGATCTTGAACTATTAGGTTTTCATGTTATGAAGAATTTTTAAAATCAGAATGTAGAAACATATTGTTTATGTGTACCTTCTCTCTTCATAAGCCATTCTGTTGCAGATGCATCTCCATTCTGTTTGTCTTTCAGGCAATTGCCCTTGTCAATAACTGTAACATGATAAAATTACACTTTAGATCTGGGAACAGGAAATCATAGTAGGAGATTCTGTAATTAATTTTCAGAGCTAATATCCATAAACCAAAGATTAAGATTCAGCAGATATACTTATTCATTTTTGGAGCTATTTGTGCAAGGTTTATTCTTGGCTCCCATTCAACACCTTCTACACTTGCCTTAGCTGTATACAGGCTCCATTCAAAAGATTTGTAACAGGTGTAGTATTGCCTATAAAATCAATTCCTGATATTTGCCTTTTGAAAATCTGCATCTATTCAGTAATTTCCCAGCTCTAGCTTACCCTCTGTAAACACTTCCCAAGCACCTATTAGTATCCCATAACAGTGTAACTCTCCTTTTAAGAGTCTTTTATGATTACAAAACCTGTGATAAGAACTCCTAGTATATCAAGCTTTATCACTACAACCTCTGCTATAACAGCATCCCTTTACAACACACAAACAAACTGGCTGTTGAAAATTGTTTTAGATAGTGCAAAGTATCCATTAGACAGACGCATACAGTATGTTGTATATCATTGGATAGCAAGAAAGGATGCGACATCATGGCAAAAGTAGATAATTTTTTTGAATGAGGGTCTGTCCAACTGAATAATTTGTTTTCACTCACTGACTCACTGGATAAACCAAATGCTGCAAAGCAGGGAATTGTGCCAGATATAAATGGCGAACAATAATTTATTTATAAGCTGAAATACAGACAGATGTATTATCCTGTACTGCTTTATTCAGAAAACAGAAGGATAGCGAACCTGTTGAGGTAAATTTATTTTTATTTCTTTTTTCCACCCATTTTGCAGTCTTTAAACCCTGCACATTTTGTCATGTAGTAAAAGTTCATATTCTGAAGCATCAATCAAAACATATACACAAATATATAGCATCAGTCACCAATTTCTTTGGTGTTTCCCAGCAAGTGTAGGGTTCTGCTGAGAGAAGTGCTGTACTAATAAGGAAATATTTAATAACTTTCTTATTAAATAGAATGCCTTTCATTTAATACCTATGGTTACTGCTAGGCTAAAGGATAGCAGCAGCAATAACACACCATCAGAGGAAAGTAGATAAGAGGTGTTGCAATGGAAACTTTTGTATGTACACATGCAGAAATGTACTAGGAGAAAGAGAGAGCAAAAAGAGTGAGAATAAGAGGGAGAGTAAGGAGAAGAAAAAAGGAAATGGTCATTGGAAGTGCAGGAGAAGCAGTGGTTGGAGGGGGGAAATGCAACTTATTAGCAGCAGATAGCTCTGAGAAGCTCCACTGCAAGGACAGAAGGTGCAGCTTGAAGGCATTGCTGTGTAAACCATTGACTGTGGTGTCAGTTTTGATGTGGTTCTGTCTCTGCTGCTGTGACTGCTTGCGCTGCTCACATCACTCCTGCAAGCCTGAAGGAGAAGGCAAGCTATGCAGGAGCATTGAGTGGGTGTAAAAAAAAAATAGTCAATAGAGCCAGTGGACTGAGAGAGGGAAGGATGTTCTTGCCTGTGAGGATATGTCAAGCCTGTCTTGGTAGAAACCGATTGTTTAAATCACCAGAATAACAGTTTAAGCTCCTCCAAGCAGTAATGTGCTGTGCTGTGCTGTGCTGTGCTGTGCTGTGCTGTGCTGTGCTGTGCTGTGCTGTGCTGTGCTGGGCAGAGATTTACAGTGTCTTGGGTACGCAGGCTTGTGCAGAAATTGTCAGCATCAGTTAAAATGCGTGATGTTGAATTGGAGAATTTGTGCTGGTTCTGTGAGCAAGGCTTTATACTGGAGACTTCACAGCTTTATCATAAAGATTTTTTAAGGAAGAAGCTGAAAAGATAGTGCTCAGTGACTAATTTCAGACACTGCAAACCGCGAGAAAGGAAAAAGATATTCAGTGGATGTCAAATATGTTCATATCAGTCAACCAGCACTATCTTCTTGTTTATTCTGGATTAATTATTTTCCTTGTTGTTCAAATCCTCATGGATTTTTTTCCAGTTTTGTTGATATGATTATTATATAAGCACAATCAACGACTATAAATTAATTCCTCATTCTATTTATCAAAGCAGTCGGACCTAAGGTATGACTTACTAGCTATGTGTAAATGGCGAAGACTAAAAAGAAGTCAAGTTAATTAAAAAGAGATGAAAATGTGAATTGATTGTTTTTCCATGGTTGTAATTTTTTTACATCACCTTCAGTGCTCTTCTGTGAGGCACTCGTGAAAAATAATGCTACTACTTGAATCAGTCTTCCAAACTCTTTTCAAGTCTACTGTGCACTTCAACCTTTAATGACAAGCGCTTAAACAAAATGTACTGTGCCACTGGATTTACTGTGAGCATCTTAAGAGATTCTTCTGGTCAGCAAACTCACTTGAAAACTTGACAATCTAGCCCTTTTTTTAAGTTGAAGGGGAGCTAATTTCAAATCACTGGAGAAATGAAATGGAGGAAATTAAAGCAGCAAATCAACAAAGGAAAGATTAATAGAATTAAATGGTCAGTGATTTAACTGATACCATCTCTGATCACAGATATTTTATGTGAACTTCACCCCGCTTACTGCCAGTACTTCTGTAAGACCACTATAGATGCAAACAGCATCCTAATACACATATTAAGAGTAAAAATGATCTTAATACATTTTTTATATAACTTCATAACTCTGTAGTGAAATAACTGAATATAAGCTATATATTTAATGAGGTTTCCATGTAGAATGATTTCTGATGTGATCACATAACAGGAATTAAACAATAACAGAACTGTGTCTAGATAATTTTTTTTCTCTTGAAACCAGTTACGAGCACATTTATTAAGCCATAACCCTGGCTTCATGGTCCTGAAACTAGTTACAAACTAGCTACATAATTTTTGACTTTAAAAAACCAGAACAACAACCTAAACCCAAACAAGCAATCTTCAAAGTAGACTTCAGAAAAACAAGGAAGAAATATCTATGGTACATATGCCCCTTTTCATTTCGTGGGTTGGTGATATGCATGCCCAATCCAGATCAGCTCTCTTCACCCACAACGGGGATTTCACATGACATCTCTTGCAGCACACTGCCTCTGTCAGCATTCCAGGGTGATCAATCTCCCTGTTCATATCTTGTCAGCCTTACTGCTGTCTTGGCGTAATGGCTCCCATTCAGTCACGTGCAGAGGAATAGTGTCACAAACAAGGCTGGGAGTAGTGCTGCCTCACAAGCCTGGCAGCGAGTCAGAGGCAGCAGCACTCCCTCAGGGACTCCAGGCTCTCTGAGTCTTCTCAGAGAGAGAAGAGGATTGAACTCAAGCCTTGCCTGAGCCATTGAACAGACCAGTCTGCAGACTACTGGACGAATGAAACTACTGCTGCAACTACATGAAAAACCTTCCCAACAAAAGTAGACTCCACTCAACTTGAAGCAGAGCACGTTAAGTTTTTCTCTTTTCACCCCTCAGCCTCCAGACCTGCTTACCCAGACTGTAACCCAGAGTGTGTTACCCTTTGGATGCACTGTCTCAAATGACTGTGGTTAATGGACTTTTTAAATACTCCAACACCCACTGGCTACCCCAGGTCTCCAAAGTCAGGTTTCTACTGCTCGCCTGGATTATCACGCTCGTCGATCTTTTAGGGAAGTTGTTTCTTTGATTCTCACTTTATTACCTTTCAATGTAGACATGTCAGGATGGCAAAGCCCTATCACTTGATTTGTCTAAGGCAAATAAAGCACTGTTTGAACAGGCATACGAGGGTCTTTCACACCTATTCTCTCTGATAATGCTTTGGAGACAAAACTGTTGCACTAAGCAGGGGAAATGCAGAACTGCAGTGACTTTGTGAGTGACTAAAAACAGCATGTCAGGGGACTTCCTTTTTTTCCGCCATGTCTGGTAAAAAGAGAGAAAACTAATCATAAATATGCTGTCCTGCTTTACACAGGACTAGATCTCAGCCCTGAGATATAGTAATGAACTCTCAAATCACACATAGAGGTTTTCATAAGATACAAACCTACAACTCTCTATTTTAGGTCTTTGATTTTGCTTTTAGGTGTGGGCTTTTTCTGCCTCTGTAGGTATACTGACTCCCATGTAAAAAATAACCTTAAATTTTATCTTCCTTGAAGAAAACAGTAATCGCTTAATTTTCAAATAATTTAAACAAGTTTTCATACAGTTTTCATGCAGTTTTTGTACTTGACTTTCTCAGCATCTCAGCCCCGAGATAGGTATATGAAAAGATCTTCATGATATCTTGATCTACTACCAGTTAACAGCCTGAGCAAAATCCTGCTCCACTGAACTCAGTGGCATTTTAAGGTAGATTGCTATGGCATTAGACTCCTTACCTATTTACAGGGACAGCCTAGAGTAATCTACCAACATATGATACGCTTTGAATCTAATGGATGAAAAGTGGTTAAGGGCAGACTCAATGTCGCTGGCTTCCTGCTTGTTGCTGCAACTCAATTTTAATTCTGCAGTTTTTATTTTATAGGTTCCATGCAATGCCAACTGAAGGTTACCATAATAAAGCAGAAAAAAAGATGAGGACTGCAAAGACATTGGCAGTTTATTTTAATTCAGCTGAAAAAAGTGACTTCTGCTTTTATCATCCTTTCTATTTGGCAAAGGCTAGAGTTTATCTGTTTCACAGGCTGCCAGAATGCTGAGAAGATCTTGCCATTGTCTCAGTGAACATTGAAATGCATATTAATTGAAGATCTAAGGGTCTACATCAAACAATGGAAGTGTAACCAAACATTGCAGACCAGGGACAGGAATGCCTCTAGAGCTAGATGGGAATGTTTAATTTAACAAGGCCCTTTAAATATTTCCTTCAGAAACATTGCTAAATCCTTTGAAACTTTATCAGTGTTTTGCTACCAGCTGCAGTTAAAAATTATTTTCTGGAGATCAGTCCAGCATGCTTACCTTATGGTCATATCCAAATGACCAGAGTTAAGAACAGCCCCAGCATCCCAGCCTAGGGCTGCTTAAGACAACACATCATGAAGATTAAACATCTCATCCCTTGCAAGGCCTATTGATCACACACACAGGTGTGTTCTTACCACTCCTGTGTACTGGATTTGCAAGGCCTGGTTTTTGGTAGCAGGGGGGCTGCAGGTGTGCCTTCTGTGAGAAGCTGCTAGAAGCTTCCACCATCATGTCCAGCAGAGCCAATGTCTGGCTGGCTGCAAAGATGGATATGCTGCTGTCCAAGACTGGGCCAATTAGGAGTAGAAGTAATGCCTCTGTGATAACATATTTAAGAAGGAATTCAAAACATTCCTGACGGCACAATTCTTAATTCCAGCCAAGGAAGAGGGGGAGAGTGAGAAGATGTGAGCAGAAAAGAACATGAAGGCACCAAGGTCAGTTCGGAAGGAGTGGGAGGAGGTACAGGAGTCAGAGCCAAGATTTCTCTGCAGCTGGTGGTGAAGACCATGGTGAAGCAGGCTGTCCCCCCTGTAGCCCATGGAGGCCCTACGGGAGTGCAGAGATCCACCTGAAGTCGTGGAAGAGCTCAGGTCAGAGCTAGAGCAGGTGGATGCTTGAAAAGGACTGCACCCCTGGAGGAGTGACCCATGATGCAGCAGTTTGAGGGGTGCTGCTGCCTGTAGGGATGGACTCATGTTGCAGCAGTTCACAGAAGGCTGTTGCTCGTGAGATGGACTCATGTCAGAGAAGTTCCTGGAGAGCTGTCTTCCAGAAGGGACCCCACAGAGTAGCAGGGGAGGATGGCTCCAATTCTTGAGCAGCAGAAGAAGCCACAAATGATGAACTGACCAAAAACCCCCATTCCCTGTCTCCCTGCACCATTGGGGTAGGAGGTAGAGCTGGGAGGAGGGAGTGGAGGGGGGAGAAGGTATGTTTTTTAAAGGCCTCATTTTACTTCTCATTATCCTGTTCTGTTTCTGTTAGTGTAATAAATTTACTTTCATATTTTTAAGTTGGAGCTTGTTTCTGCCTGTGATCTCTCTCGGGTCCTTATCTCAACTCATGAGCCCTTTGAATTTTCCTTCCTCTCCTCTGTCCAGCTGCGGGGGGAGTGAGTGGGTGCTTTCCATGGGTGCCTGGCATCTGGCCAGGCTCAAACCACAACACTGATGAAAGGAGAAATGAGGGCCATGAGAAGAGCTGCCTCTCATCCTTCTAGGAGATGTAAGAGTGTCGAGAGGGTAGAAATCAGCTGCCAAGGGGGAGATGTAAACCAGTCAAGGGATATTTGTGCACTGCTTGAATAACAGGTGAATTCAGCCACACTGTAATGCATTAAGAATTTCTATCAGACACAGACAAGAAGACATCTCCTGGCTGCCATATAGTATATGTATATACATAAAATAGAAGTAGGTAAACAGAACTGAACATTTGTCCAATAAGAGGCACTAATAATATAATGTGTATCACCAGAAGTGGAAAAAAGGAATAATGCCAAGGAATTTAATGGATTCAAATCCATATAAAAATTGGCCTAATAATGATTACAACATACTTGAGTTGCAGAAATTGATTAAAGCTCTTTATCTGAGTAGGTTGCTTCTTTTATGGAAACTTGCATTGGGGCTGAATCCAGCTTTGCTGTTCAGTCCTTCTTTTATAGTGCTCCTGATCTAAACCACAGAATTCCAGCATTTATAAGTTTACTTGTTTATGTATGACCCTCCTCAAGCATGATTTGTTTGTTCTAGAAAACATTGTGACTTAAATCTGCATTTAAACAATACAGAATTAACTGGCAACAGTCAGTATCACTGTGGCTACTTCAGTCCCTTACTTTACAGTAATAGAGGTTACAGTGTGGATATGGTATCTAATTGCATGCTAGATACCAATGTTCCTTTCTGGATCTGATTCCACCTAACTGTCCGCTGTGTACTCTGTGCCATTCATACAGAATATTTTGCTGAACAAATACCTATACATCATTTTTTCTCATTATATTTGCAATGCAAAAGGTAAATAGTGCATAGATGTAGAAGATTTGCAAGTATAAATGATTCATGATAACACATGTAGTTTTAATGAACACTCTTTTACCAAAGAATGGACGATAATCTCCAGCAAGCAATGGTGTAATTTTAGATGTCATCCAGAAGCCCAAGAATCAGACACTTGAGTAGGAAATAGCTTAAAGTCCTAAGTATCTGCCATAATTTTAGACTCTGAATGCTGAAAACTGCAGTCAGGAAAATTTGCGTCCCAGGGTTATATATCACCCAAAGAGGATCATCAGGCTCCAACAACTTCTTACAGACTTACCATGGCAACTTCCATCTCTACGTGATTCATACAGCTGACTCTCTCCTTCTGCCCAAACTTTGGGGATGCACTCATAGATACTTCCAGTAAATATACAGGGCAACTGACCCTTAAAACTGCAAAGGATTGGTGACCTAAAAGATGCTCAAGCTCTATGTCCATATTTAGTAAACATACTGTACATAACAGAGGTTTCTTGAACTTGTTTTATTTCTTTTCTTGTGGGCCTATAGCTTTGGACTTTGTCCAAAACAAAGAGGTCACGGTTTTGACTAGGCATTTAACACCAACTGCCTATTCTATATAGTTAAACACACATAAAACCTGTGATTCTAAGATATAGCAATAAAAAAGGGGAAAAATGTAGAGAAAAAAAATCTGTGAAGTAAGGCAGGTAAATTCAATGAGGTAACACCTGCTCTGTATAAAATCTCTACACCTTGCTCCTATCACTACAGCAAAAGTATTTTGACTGCTGCCTGTATTTCATTGAATTCTTCCAAATGCTGGTTTACTTCATAGTTACTATTTACAGACACTAGCATTGGACTGGCTATATGTTCTAAATAAATCATACTTAGAGCTGTTGTTGAAATACTCAGTTCCATAAACAATGAAGTGTGTTCAAGAGCATCATTTCTTAAAAAAAAAAAAAGTTATAATGTAAAACTTGAGTACCTGAAATAGAAAACACTATTTGTGATTTACCAGCATGTTCAGAGGTGACTAACAAGCCCCTCCCTGATTTAAGATCTAACAATAAATTAGTTCTTCCTAGGTAGTTCTTCCAAGACAAATTACAACTTCAAAGGAAAGAGTAGCTCCATTCACAAAACAGATCACCAACAAGAGCTGTCAGATGGAAGGAAACATATCAAGCAAGAAGCGTGGTAAAATAGAAAATAATTTTTTTCTCAGAGGGTGCTATATACAGTGCAGAGTCAACTGGAACATATATTAAAATATTTTATGAAGTTTCACCTCCATGTTGCTACACAAAACGCAAATAAGGACTAGACTGTATTTAATCTCCACTATTTTTTTAAAATTCCCTCATTCACCACTACATTCATAAAGTCCTGGTATTCCAGTCACATAAATTGAATGCCACTAGTTATGTACTGGAATCCTCTCTTCAACTCATCCAAAAAAGTGAATTCTTTAGTTTGGGGATAATGGTTATATTGAAGTCCCACTTGCAAAAATCTGCATCCAATATATTACCTCTTCTCCAGAAATTGTTGTCGTCTTCCTCTTGAGTTGCTTGCAAAACACGTTAAAAGTGCCTCCCACTCTTGTGTGCAACCACATGGTGCAGATGGAGCTTTGCAAAGAGGTGGCCATCTTTACTTAATTACCTGTGCAGTTACACAAGCTAAGCTAATAAGGTTGAGTTTTCCATGTCACACCATAAACTGATGTGTAGAAGGGATCAGTCTACTGATCTAAATAGCTGGTAAATTCTGCCTGTCTGCTAACAACTGATAGCAAATACAGCAGTCACCGATTTTTAAAAGTCCCCATTTATTGTCAGTTTCCGTACAGTACTTTTTTTCATTGATTCCCTATCAAACTTTATCAAGTGAACACAGGGCATTTCTTATAAAGCATGGTCATATTGATGTATTTTATTTATTTATCATATTTGTAACATAAGACTCTTCTCAGGCAGCACAGTATATACTACCATCCTACATCTAGAAGGCTGAGAATTTGGGTCTATCATTTAAAAATTAGATGTGGATATACAGGACTCACACAGATTTTCTTTTTGCAGCTATATATGCAGCACTGGAATACCCAGCTTGCTTGTTTCATTGTATTTCCTCCCAAAGAGGAGCTTTAAAGAGACATTTCTTTGGCCGCTAAATGCACTGTGTTTTCTCTCTTCACTAATCGTGCATACTGTGCAATGCAGAGTTTGAACTGCTAAGCATAGTGTGATTTACTTTCATGTGAAAAAAAAGCAGGACTGTTGCACTTCACATCAAAATCAGTGAGTTTGTAACTGCTGGGACTTTTAATGATTGATGAGAGCTTTGGCACGGTTTCTATTTGGAAAAGAGGTCTTTGAACTGGTGGAAGAAATACCCAGAGGAGAGACTTATACAATGGGCCCATCTCCTCTAATCTCCTCACAAAAGAATACACGAGGAAGAAAAACAAGGAGTCCCTTGTAACTCTACTGTGATGAGCATCTCATTTAATGTATTCAGTTACTTATTAGCAGGCCAATATAAATCTAGCACAACAGTGTGCAAAGTCAGCAGGGGGTCTGAATCCTGATGTTATTTTTCCCACCACTGAATAAATGATCCCAACCACCAGCTTCAGAAGCTCATCCTCATTAGTATGTATAAAATGAGTGGAATAAGCACTGAGAGATTTATATTGTTCTGTATTCAATTTAATTAATAAGAGACGATACTGATTTCTGGAAGAAAGAAACAGGCAGTGTCCAGAGATTACTGTTTACCTTCCATTGTTTTGGTGATAGAAATCTATCACAGCATGGCAACCTTAAAAAGTGCACTCATTATTTTCTAATCCTACTGGCATTCATTAACCAGACCTCTTAGCAACATGCATATTAAATCTGCCACCATCACTAAGGTCACTGTAGGGTTGTCATTACAAGCCCCCTACTTATAAGGTTTTGTAACTACTGGAAAATTTAAGGATAATCAAGGAGTACTTTTTGTAATAGTCTTGTCTACTTTTACATTCTGGAGAAGCCAAACCAAAAAAGAACACAAAGTCCATTTAAAAACAAAACAGAAAACCCCAAGCAAACAAACAAACAACCAAACCAAACACCAATCAAACAAAAACACATGCAAAAAAAACCCGAAAAAAAAACCCAACCAAACAAAAAAACAACCAAACCAAACCAAAAAACCACCTGTCTGGGTCAGACACTGGCTTGAAAGCAATTAGTACAGGTAAAGTCACTGGAAAACCAGTTCCTAAGAGGCATGAATTATATATTCATTTCATTAGCATGAAGTAGATTGTGGGGAAAGGTGGGTTTTGTGTGTCTTATCTGACATACACAAAGACCACAACAAAATCCAGATTTAAACTTGAAAATTGCTGTCTCACTACACTGAGTTCAGCTTCAGTTTTGCTACTGATTCAAGTGAGACCAAAACTTGAACTGGACTTTACAATTTAATGCCTGGGGGGGAGATGGGAGTGGTGGTATTTTATTTTACACTTACGATTTTCCTAGTTGTGTGCTTTCACAGAGTTAAAAGGCATTCTTATGTACTGGTTAATGTTACCGATTTTGCATTTTGGGTGATGTTCTGGTCCCACGCCAGTCAGTGACAAAACTCCCAAGACTTCTCCAAGTCCACTTCTTTTCTCCAAGCACTTTAGCCCACATCAAATATACCACATTTATAAATATACTTTCATTTTTATTTAACATCCAACTTAATGATTTCAGTTAAACATAGACCCAAGAAAAATATTTAATACTCTAAAATCAAGTTTTATTTGTTTCTTTGACATAGGGTATAAGTAGCTATTAAAATGCACGTATGTTTTCTGCTGATTTTCTGTGAACAGTAATGCATATTCCACACAGGGCTGAAAGAACAATTCAAGAAACATCCACAGGAAGTTCTTGCCAAATATGAGGAACAATGTTGTCTTCAGGACAGACCAAATAAAGAGTTAGTCACCAAGAATATAGCTATAAATGATATCTTGGGCAATAATATGTTAATTTGTTTTTCAGCTAGTGGGAGTTTCATTACTGATGCCACATAAATGAGGATGCCTGTGGTTTATTGCATGCAAGCTGATGTTTTCCTCCACATTTCTTCTTTATGCACAGTCTTGCACTTCTCCAGCTATAAGGCATTCTTTATCTACTAAACTTCCACACATGCACTGGTAAGTAAACTCTAAAAGAATGATAGTTTACAGAAAGGACATATGGAAATGGTTTGAGTCAGAAATCAAATATGCATCTTCAAACAGTGGAAATCCCGTTTTCATGGTGAGTTAAACAGACTTCTCCCAGCAGTTTCTGCGTGGTCTTTTTGTCCTTTATGTTGAAACAGTGATGAATCTTCCAAATGGCTTTCACTCACTTCCTCTCAATTTTTCTGCACTAATATCAGGGCAGCAGAGTGACTGAAACTCAGTTAGGCAGGACTGGTATGTCTAGACTGTGATTTACCTGGGAGAGTCACAGCTGGGAGCAGCAGCTAGGTAAAGATTGCCAAGAATGAGCAAACACAGGAAGTCTCTGCTCTTTTTCCCTTGTTCCCTGGTAATAGTACAAGCTTCATTAGCAAATGCTTTTCAGGAAACTCCAGACTCCAACCAGCCTAGAAGGAGGGAGAAAGGGAGGGGTTGCACCTCTCAGTAATGCTGTTGTCATCATCATCCTCAGATGGATCAGATGCTATCACATCTGTACACAGTAAGGAATATCTAAATCCTCAGCTACCTGTTATTAGCTTGAGTGCAATTTCTTGTTGAGTAAAAACCCCTTTTAAATACAAGTACCATTGGCAGAGTACAGATAATTACCTGGAAAAATCCAGACTACTGAATATGTGTCTCCAGAATTCTTACTATTACTTTCCTTGGCCTAATGTAATACAGGGAAGAGAAAAAAGAGAGCCCTCTCTACACCAGTTACTTGAACTAGAGCTAGAAACATCATCTGATCAATTTTCCTCTTAGGAAAAGGGATTACAGACAAGCAGACAAAAGAAAATATCCATTTCAGTTCTTTCTTCTGAATAATATCTTTGCTAGATTGAGCATTCTCAGAAATCACTCAGACGACCCTATCAACTCCCCACTGTAACCCATAAAACCCACACTGTGTTACAAACAGATGACTCGTCCCATGTTTTCCATTTGAGACTAATAAATTTCTGCTCTTCCCTGTGAAAGACCAGGGTCGTTACCTCAATCATGGTGAGGGAAGGTGCACAGGCAAGATATGAAAGACACGTTTCCTTTTGCCTTGCTCACAGATGTGAGCCAAGAGGAGCCAAACTCCATCCAGTCCACCCAGAAACGATAATTGTCAACCTGATGCCTTTCTAGACTGATCCACCATTCGACCCATATCCCGGAGCACACTTATTTCCTGGTTATCCTGTGCCACTTTTGACACATAGAATAGGGCCCAAATAGCTCATCAGGCTGTGTTAGGAGGTGACCGACTCTGATGAAAACTGCTTTGCCAATAGCAGGACACACACTTCTTCCCAAAGACTTTGTCAACACATTTTCAGTCACTCATCTGTATCTCAGCCAGCCATAATGTGCTTGACATTAATTTCTCCTTTAGTATGTAAAAATATTCATATTCTTTAAAAGCAGATGTAAACCTAGAGCAACTCAGCCTCTTATTTCCTGTTTTAATTCAGTAATCTTTCAGGATCAAAGGATAAAACCTAACTAAAAAGATAATTCTCAATCAGCTACTCAATGGTCAAGGTTTAACCAGTCCCATTTTTCCTGCATTGCTTAATCATATCTCGCTACTCTTTTGTTGCACATAGAAATTATTTGCTTTCCTGTCTCTTTGGTCATCTTACTACCTTTCTTCTTCCCTGGTTACTTATCTCTGGTTTCCCTCTTTCTTGTCCACTGCACACTCGTAAATTTTCTCAGCTGGAGCCATCTTCTAGTTTCTTCCATTTTATCCTGGCTCCTCTCTTCCCCTCTGGTCTTCTTCCTCTTTTTAGTTTGTCAGTTGCAAACCCTTTTTTCTACCCACTCAATGTGAGTGTTAAAAAAAAAAGAAAAAAAAGTAAGCTGGATGAGACTTAAAGTTATGAATTGAAGTGTGTGTATTGGGGGAGAAGGATGGAATAAAGCCTCTTTATTTCAGATACTAAAACTGTTAAAGGTTTCTCTTTGGTAGTATTGTATTGCCTGGCAATTCCACTTACTGAGTGTTCCTAAGGGCTCAGTTCAGCTGAAGGAACACTGAAAGCAATGATTTTGACTTATTAAACTAATAATTAACTTATTTAAAATTGAGTTTGCTCTAAGTTTGGTGCTGTAATTGTATTTAAAACAATTTTATTATAATATTTACTTATTTCAGTGCTGTCTTTTCAATTATGATACTTTTACACTTAGTTACCCCATGTAGATCTGATATTCATTGTTTTTTTGGGGAGCCAGTGAAATGGTTCACTTTGGACCCATTTATCTACTGCAAGAACACAGGCAAAGACAAAAATAAATCTTTCTTCACTATTTTCCTTAAGCTCTTGATCAAGCCTGATTTTAAGGAGTCCTGATAAAAACAGAGAATTTACCCCAAGAAAAATGTATGAATTTAACTTCAGTTTTCAATCAAAACACAGGTCACAAATTTTCAGAGTCTCTCTCCACCTCTTCACTTACTGTCCAGACAACTCAGTAGTCAGTGTCAAACTTTAATCATATGAAGAGTAACAGCATCTGAGAGAAACGATTTATTCTGTTCAGTTGCTCACTGTACTCAAAAAGGATGCAATACCTAAGAACAGTGTTGGAATAGCTGGGGGTGTGGATCTTTTGAAAGACTGAACTAAAAATGTAGAGTGCAATACTTGAAATTAAATGATCATGAAGTAACTGAGGAGCACGCTGTCTTCTCCCTTAGAAAAGCTGACGGTAAAGAAAACTTGAAAACTCTCTTTGGATGTTCTATCTATGGTTTCTGATTAATTTTCCTCTCAAAAACTCTAACTACAAGAGACTAATGTGAGCTCATCAACATCCAATGTGTGAAGAAATTAAGTTTCCCTTTATGGACAATCCAATGGAGTTCAATAGCAAATAATTTTTCCAATGACTTAAACTTAAGTGCCTATGGAATACAACAGATCAATTATATTCCTGTGGTGGAGCTCTCCAGGCTAGTTAAAAATTACCATAAAATCCC
This sequence comes from Atrichornis clamosus, assembly GCA_013400975.1. NCBI lineage: Eukaryota > Metazoa > Chordata > Aves > Passeriformes > Menuridae > Atrichornis > Atrichornis clamosus. Next base: position 60,634 of record WBMZ01010540.1, on the reverse strand, counting down.
TTCCTAGTGAAATTTAACAAAATAGATAATTAATAGGTGTAATCATGATTGATGCCCTAACATTAATAAGGTTATGTTGAACAGGAGGATTTGGCCCTTGTGTGTTCAGAGCAATTTGATAATGAATCACTGCAAATTTCTGTTGATTTTAACAACTGTTAAATTCTACATTACTTTCCCATATTGATCTTACATCCTCTGTTGTTTTGTCTGGTTTTTTAACAGGCAACCGCTCCCTTCACCATATAGTCCAGCTGCTATCCACAGTATTGTCTCCTTATTTCACCATCACGTAACACGCTCCTCTTCTGGGAACTAGATGACACAGTGACATGTGAATGTTGCTCACAGCACAACATGAATTTCTGCTGATTTTTCTGGCACAGTACAGCAGGGGCTGACCAGGGCAGCCTCCTGCATAAAACATCTGCTCTGAAGACTTGTTTGCCTTCCAAAATCCTCTACAGTTGTGAGGACCAACCTGCAAAGAATTGGCACAGAGACACTCCAGGTTCCCAGCAGAGGCAAATCCTTTAGTGGAGTTCCTGGTATTTCCAGTATTTCAAATTACTTTGCTTAACTTTGAGTACTTTGCATGCCCCTTGTAGAGCACATCCCATGTCAGCCTACAGTCATCTGAGTATTCATTTGGATGATGTCTGAAGAAAGTGATTAAGAAAAGCAAACAAACCCATATATGCCATCCAGCAATCTAAAAATGTCACATTTCTGGTAAGGTCCTTAGTTACTGAAAGGATTTTGCAGACTTTCACCAACGATTAAAAATCACATCCATGGAGGAAACTCATTGTTCTTAATCTCATCTCATTTTACATGTTCAGAAAGATTTGTAAAATGTATAGCACTCATATTTTTAAACTATGAGCCTGACTCTGCAGGAGTTAACTGGGCAAAAGACCTGTTGCCATTTTACATTAAGAGGCTGAGAAGTGGGTTTATGCTGGTTTCGTAAGTCTTCTTTCCTTTAGTTGCACTAAGTCCGGCTATGAGCTGATAAAAAATCTGCCCACTTTCACTCACATTTTCAGAGTACAGCTGAGTTTGATTAATTTCCCTGAAGTAGTTAAAAGAAAGATCTTATTTTTCTCTGTGTAGGAGCAATTACTTTGCCAGGCATTCAATAATCCTATCTTGACAAAAATCATATTAGCAGTTTGATGAGATTTCAGTATTGCTGAATTATAAGATTAAAGAAGTCGACACTTATTTTAAGCCTGCACTCAACATTTTATTTGTGCTGAGATATATCTTCACAGGTAAAAGCATCTGCTCTGGTGCCAAAACAGGAAAGAGGAAAAAGGAGTACGAGTCCTCCCAAGATTACATGCTTCAAGTGTCTCATGGACATCAAAACTATCTCATACCTTCCTTGAGGCAAAACTCCCTAACATTTCCCAAACAGCTGTCAAAGTCCTCAGCTCTGCCATTCATGTTGTTTCCTGAAAATGTAAAGCTCTTCTGCACTTTGAACTTTTGAAACAGTGACAAGAACAAATTGAACTGAATCCAACAGTAACAACTGGAATTGGGAATGTTGCATATATTGCATACAGTATATGTTGAATATTCTGGTGTAGGAAGATAAAGAATGGAGATGAGCTCAGCAAAGTGCCATTGCACCCTTGCAGTATCCCAGCTCCTGAGAGCTAGATCTAATAGGATGCTGTTCCTATAAGCACATGGCTCTGGGAAGATAGTACAGTAGAAAATACATATTGTACAATGTGAGGCTCAGCATGCAAATTATCATTGAACTTCACACATCCTGACTGAAAGAGGCAGCTGCTGCCAGTGAAGGAGATTCAAATGCCCTCCCCCCATATAGGCCAGGTATCTCACAAACTTCAAGTCAACGTATCTCACAGGTAATTAGGAAGGAGGGGTAGAGGTAACATTTTCATATGAATGAAATTCAAATCTTTGGTGGAGACCTACTCTGCAGAGAGGTTGGAAGGAGTTGGAGAAGTTCTCTATAGCTTTTATTAATTGTTCAGATAGGGCTTTTAAAATGCACAGCTCTATGGAGACCTCATGAAGAATTCCTGACTGGAAAATCCACTGCACTCTACCGCTGCAGCTGCCAAAAAGCATCCAGTGAAAAAAAATATGTTTTTTCCCACAGGGTAATAATTCCCTTCCCCAAGCCCATGTGAGTAGACCATAGCTGTTAACTAGTCTGGGCAAAACAAGTAAGGTTGTGCCTGTTTTCAGAAAATCTGACAGCATGAAGAATTGAGATTGACATTAAAGCTCCACAAAAATTGCCTTAAAAACTTGGCAGGAGAGAAAAAGATGAGGAGAATAGTTTATTGGATTGAGTACTGAGTGAGAAAGGAAATAGGGAGTCAGGTAGAAGAAAAGAGGGTGGGTTTTTAAGTCATGAAGATAGGTCTGAATTTGTAGAGCAAAATAAGCAGTAACAAAGGACAGAAGAGCTGGCAGGGAGAGGGAGNGAGAGGGAAGAAGGGAGGGAGGGAGGGGGGGAGGGGGGGAGGGAGGGAGGGAGGAAGGAGGGAAGGAAGGATATATATTAGGTTTCAGTTCCTTTGGTTAGAAAATTATCCTAAGTATACATTCAGTATAAACTGTTAGAAAGGAAAGAAAAAACTTTTCCTTGATAGAGATGAATGTTTTCACTTGTCATCTAACAACTAGAAATTGAAAGGATGCATGGTTAATTTTAGAACTCAAATCAAATACAGAACCAAAACCAGTGTCTCAGAGCCTTTCATTATTTGAAAACAAAAGGCAGAAAAAAACAGCTGTAATAAACAAGTAATTATTTTAATTTTAATGCTACACTTCGTGACCTGATAGCAATTCTCTTAGTTGCATTCTGTCCTTTCACTTATCTGGTTAGGGGAAAAAAAGGTATAAATCATGTTAAAGCAACTGCACATGTAAATGAATCCCCTGGAAACAAGATACCTTCGCGCTGAAACAAGTAGAGGATCTCCTGGCAGCCTTAAGTCCGGTGCGATCTAGAGGGTGGAAATCACTGCTAAAACTCTTGAGGAATCGCATGCTGCCGTAGAAGAAGCGAGCATGTGGATTTTCATCTCACCGACTCTGAGCTGTTCTGTAGGGTTTATAGCATAGTTCGCTTCCGCAGCCTGTCCGTCCCAGCCCTGATGCTCTGACAGCTCAACAGGGAGCGGGAGGGGTGGGAGACCAGGCAGAGCGGGAAGCCCACGGGCGCGGGGAGCCGGATTCACGGGTGGGCGAGTCGGGCCCCGCGGCAGAAAGCCCGTGGACAGAAGCTGAGCCCCCCGGCCCCGGCGAGGTCTGCCGGCCCGGCGGAGGCTCCGCACCTCCCGCCCGCGGCGCGCCGTCCCGGGACCCCGACGGCGGTTCAAGGCCCCTTGCACCCCGGGTCGGGAGGGGTCCCGCCACAGCTTCGCATCGCCCCGGGACCAGACCGAGGGGATTACCGCCGACGGCAGCAGCGGGAGGCCTCTGCGCGAGGACGCAGAGAGGGGGATTAATGTATTAGCGCCTCTTGCTCCTGCTCCCGGCTGAATAGGCTCCGAGACAGGGATTAGCGCAGTCAGCGATCACCGAGGCGGTGGGAAGGGGGAAAGGCTACAAGAGGACGGCCAGCCGCCAGCTGCGGTCCAGCTCCCCCCGAGGGCACGAGGGATGCGCCCAGAGGGTACGGCCCCCCTTGGGGCCCGCAGCGGCCCCTGCTCCCGCGCCCGGATTCCGCGGGCAAGCGGCGAGTCTTTTGAGGGGCTGCGGCCGGCTGCCCTTGTCCCGCACCGTGCTCTCGCCGCTGCCGCGGGCGGCCCAGCATACTCTTGCCGCTCGTGGGCGTCTCCGCGCCCCTTGGAGGCGCGGAACAACTGTGATAGTTAGAGGCGGCGACAACTCCGAGGGCACATGCGAGGGCCGGGAGTCCCCTCCGCAGACACCTGCTCGTCATAAGCCCAGTGACGCTAAGTACCGGCCCCGAGTTATCGCTAGGAACAGCGTCGCCGACAGCTACCGCCTCGATGACGAACGGCCCCACGCCACCGCACCACGACCACCCGGGGGTCTCGCACGCCCCGCCCAGCGCCGCCGCAGCCCCGCCCACTCCCGCGGGGCGGGGCTGCTGCGCGCGTGCCCCGCCCGTGGCGGAGGGAGGGGAGGGGAGGGGCAGGGCGGGGAGGGGGGCGCGCCCACCCGTTCACTCGCTCGCTGGGCTCCAGTCCGCATTTTGTCTCCGCCTCCTCCGGCAGAGCCGCGTCGTTGAGGCAGCGGGTGGGCGTGCGGCGGGAGACAGAGAGGGAGCGGCGGAAGAGCAGCGGCAGAGAGAGAGAGAGAAAGCTAGAGAGGCAGCGGCTCCCACGTCCTCGCCACGCACAGTCCAATGCCCGGCAGCTCGAGGCAAGAAGTGACTACGCTTTCCTGCCTTGCCGCAGCGAGTGCCTCCAGCCTCGGAGTTTTCCTGAAGCAGCCGTCACACCGGGAGCACTTTTTGTAGAGAGTGAGCAGGAGACCCCGAAATGACTTGGCTCCCAAGGCGCGACTGAAGGGGACTTACTGGAGTGGAACCGTCGTGGAATTCGGGTCTGGAGAGGAGTTGCTAAAGCTTTTTTTCCTTTTTTTTTTTTTAATTCTTCTCCCTTATCACTCCCCTCTTCGCCGTCATTGGAAATGAACAAATTGCTTTTGAAATTCAGAAACTAGAAATATTAAATATACCATCCCCTGGGAAGCACACATGTAGTAATGACAAAGGATTGCAAAGGAGAGAGCGGCTCCAGTTTCCCAGAGATCCCTTAGAATGGATTACTAAATGGGATACTACATCAGCTAGTTGTCCTCTAGCTGCCCAGATACATGCACCGAAAAGGTACAGTACTCCCCTGTCCGTACCCCTACCTTATATTTTAGAATAGCTCGGAAGGGAAGGCTCCCGGGTCTCCCTGCAGGCTCGGAAGGAGTGAGGGTGGTGTGTGGTTTGAGGCGGGCTGCTACCTTGTGTCTCGACATCGTTTGCAGCGCGTAGGGAGGAGAGCCGCCCGCAAATGCACACGCTGCACTTGCTATTCTCACTTTGCCAGCATCTCGTGGCTTCGTCTTTCTTTTTCTTTTTTTTTTTCCCCCCCTCTCTTGCCCTAATTGCCTAACATGTTATCCTCCCTCGCCTAGTCCTTGGCACGGTTGGCATGCGCGGTGCTGGGGGTCCTTGCCTGCCATCCCTGAACCCTACTCCTAGGGGTCGCGCCCGCCGGGGAGCTGGGCGGCTGCGGGACGCTGGGGCCGAGGCCGCCGGCCGCTTACTCCGGGCCGCCGGCGATTGTGTGAGGCTGGGTGGTAGGGTCTTTGTTACAAGAACTGTGTGGGCGCCCCGTGTAGAGGCGTAACCCTCTGCTCTTCCCGCGGTGTAATTGGGTCGCGAAGCATGTATTTATTTATTTTTTCCAAGGTTGGCGCTGCTTTTTGGGGGAAGTGGCCGGGAACCGAGGCAACTTCTTCCGCGGAGCAGCGCTAGATGCAGCCGCGGGCTTTGTTCACGATCGTGGGCTGGGACCGCGGGCTCACCTCCCCGCCCGCTCCCCACGGACAGTGGCCGCTTTTCTCTCCGCCCTAGCTCCCTGCGAAAGGTGGACTGCCAGCTGCCCTCCCGCAGCCCTCCAGGGTAGGGATTCTCCCCGCCCCTTTCCACCGGCCTCCGCAAGCTTCTTTCCCCTCGGGCCAGTGGCTCTGCCAAGGCACTTCTCTTTGGCTGGGGAGCGCAAGCAGACGGGCTAGAGAAGGCCGGACCCCTAAGGGACGGCTCGGCGCACAGGAAGCGTTGCGAGACAGCCCAGCTCTTCTCCCTCCGCCCTTCACTCGCCCTGTCGCTCCCTCAGCCCCTTTCCGCCATCCAACTCCGGGGCAGATGGGCGAAACGGCGGAAAAGAGAAAGTTTTTTTAAAGGAGAATAACAGGGCTGGCCCTCCAGGAGGGGCTGCGGGCTGGCGACGCAGCGCGTCGCAAACGCCCCGCGCCGCTGCGGACCGCTGGGGCCGGCGGCGGGGCGCAGGGAGGCCAGGCAGGGACCAGCAGCGGGGCTTCTTCGTGCCGATGATGGTGAGGTGGGGACAGGATGATGCTGAGGGGAAGGGATGCTGAGCAGGGAAGGGACTTCCCCCTACACACACACACCCCCACACACCCACCCACCCACACACACCCACACCCCCCCTGTTCCCTTATCTATACGGGCAGGGAAGACGGCCAGCTAAGGGCAGGGTGCGTTAGGAGGCTGTGCCTCCGTCTGTGGTGCGCTGGCGGCGCACGCGGGGAGGTGGCGGGGACTCGGGCAGCCCCTGGGGCGGCTGAGGGTCGGCACAGCCCGTCGCTTCTCCGCCAGGGAGGGCGGTGAAAAGTTTGTCTCCATCACGCGTGAAGAAAGTACCTGCTTTATACGAGGGCTCAGCTGTCTCACCGCCACTTTCTTCGTGCCTATCTGCCTGGCTGTCCAAGGGAGGCGTTTCCCGGGGGTGGCTCGGACGGCTTGCGGGTACAGGGGTGGAGGGGAAAACGGGGCTTAGACGGAAGCTGCAGCCCGGTCAGTGGAGATGCCCTTCTGCCCTTCGTCGCCGCCTCTGTCCTTCCTGGCTCATCCCAGGGTGAGTCGTAAGGCGGTAACTGCTGGGTTTTCGTTAGGCAAACGTCTCTGTCTTTTTCTAACCTGCACCGCTTGTTCAAGGGATAATTTGTTCTCCTGTTCGTCTCCCGAGGTAATTGCTGCTTTTGAAGTTTGTAAACATACACGTTTGTGCCAGAGTCTGTGCAGCGCGCCTGTTTAGATGCTGCGGAGAATTATTTAACTACTAGAATGGCAAAAAAATAAAGGCTTTAGTTAGCTATGTAAGAGATGGTAGTTCCTGGCGCTGCAAGCAAAGGTGAATGCTTCATTTTCTAAAGGAGCACACACAGCATGCAGATGTTGTAAATAACGAAGTGCTAAGTGTCCAAACCATTTTCTGTCACAGAGCTGCACAAAGTGGCTTTTTATTTGACATAGGTTCTGCTAACTTGTTATGTATCATCCAGCAACGATATTAATTATTAACCTCAAAGATGGTAGCTAAAGATGTGATTTCACCGCTGTCTTTGCAACAATTAAGTCAGAGATTGCTTTCAGTGTGCATTCATTTAATTTGTCATCCAGTAATTCATTCTCATCCAAGTCATCTTTACTTGGTGAGTAAATCCTTTGGCATCAGTATAACAAAGTCCAGTAGAGTCAGGCTCTTTTAATTCAAAATCCAATTCTCAAAATTCATTGAAATGTTTTAGCATTTCTCTCATGGTAAGATCTATGCAGCTGTTACCATGCTGAGGGTTTCCTTTGCCATTTGTTTTCAGATTAGAAAAGCAAAATGATCTTGCTGTGATTAGCTTCTTTTTTTCTTTTTTTTGTAATGAGGCTGTTCTGGGTGTACTGTGAGGAAATTCAGGTCTGCTCCAGCAACCCTCTTTCTTCATGGAATTGCCTTGTACGTGGTTAAAAGCAAATACGTACTTCAGTAGGATTGGGAAGGTTTGTCAGTATTAAAGAAGGACAGTTGCCAAGGTGTTTCGCTGTCTAGGGTATCACTGTATCTCATAGGAGCCTATTTTTAATATGGTAGCTTTTCCTAAGTTGTAAGACAGAGAGAACTAACTTTCTTTAAAGCCAAATAATTTCATATGCATAAAAAAGTTGATTTCGGTTCTCCAGCACTCTTCACTGGAGAAAATCCCTGGCTTTCATGGAAGTTTAGTTCAGGAGCAGCAAGTGCAGATGAGATTTATGTGTAAATGCTAAACAGAATTTAAAATAGTAACTAATACCATAATGTATATTTGCAACATTTGCTTTTCATGTAGTAGGAATCAAATGCTTGAAGCATGGGAGAATGCTTTCAGGGACTAGTAATGATGTAGTCACAGATGTTCTGTGTGTTCTCAATTAGTCTACTTGAAAACTGTATATTCTTAAAGGCAAACCAACCTTATCAACTGAACTTGTACTACTTAAACCAAAAAATAATTGGGCACTGAAATCTATGAGAAAGATGGCTAGCTAGCATTTCTAGCTATTTGAAGATTAAAGTGAATATTAACCATAGTCCCTTCTTAATGTCTGTAAATAGTAGGCTGGGTTAAACTTACTGATGTTCAAGAGTGAGGAAGGAAGTGGATTAGGCTAAGGATGAGGAGTTGCCTTCATTAAATTTTTGAAAAGAATAAAAAAAAAGAAAAAGGGAAGGGCAGTGATCAAATTAATGACTTGTGATAAATCCAGACTAAACTCTTTGCATTAGAAAGGAAACAGGTGATTGTGAACTTGCTTGCTCTTATTTTGTGAAGTGAAAGGGAAATTTGTCATCTAGTTTTGAAGAGCCATACATAAATACAGATGAAAGCGCTCGCATGGTTTACAGCAGAGAAGACATAAAATGTTTTAGGATTGAATTGACCTGAGCTAATACATGTCTCGCATCCAACTTGTTTGCAAGAACGCATTGTTATACTACCGAAACAAATGTTTTGTGTGTAGTACCTGATTCCTATATGCTGTAGCAGAGTGCTGAAAACAAACAAGACAGTAAATTCTGGAAAACAACATTGAAATTGTGTTAGATGCAGCCTATGCAAGACAAAAGTTGCACTGTACTAAACTAGAATTTTCACTATACTAATTTGATACAGATACTGCTCTTCCAATATTTGACCTTCTGATACTCATTTATTGATGAAGTAAATCTTTAGCCTTCATCTTTCACAGGCTCATTCATCCAAGTAAGCTTCGCTGACCTAGGAAAGCCTTGCCTGCCCAAGTAATTTTCTGAGAGTAAAGGCAGTTACTGAAATAGTACTTAAATGAGGACTTTTTTTCATGTTTAAGCCCCAAACTGATGATACTCTTCTCTACTGAGAATCAATACTTGTTAAGGACATGAAGCTATCCTGTGATTACATTTGGATGAATGGATTCTTAATGTTAAGTCAGACCTAGATCTGCGTGTCACGGAGCAAGTCACGTCTGATAAATTATGCCAAGCTTAGCTTGACAAGGCAACACAAAAATAAGAATAATAAGCAGTGCTTTTTACTGGTGACATTTGAGCATTTTGTGTTCATAAATTCTGAGTATCAGGATTATTCTGAGGTGGGTGAGACATTTTGACAGTAAGATACAGTCAGTAGCACAGTCTGACTGCTTATCAACAGCCTACAGCAACCATGAACAGTGCTCTAATGTAGAAACAAGCAGCTGGGGAAAAGCCTGGACATGAGCCGGAGAGGCCTCTAAAGGAATATTTTTATTTTTGGCCTGTTACACCAGCCACTTCAGTGAGGAATAGCTTAGATGTGCACAAGGTCTGTGAAGATAGAAGTGGACTACCCCAGTTCAAACATAAACCTGGCAGAGCAGAGTTTGTATGTCTCTGTTTTCTTTATGTGCTGTTTAACCTATGGCCATGGAAATAATGGAATGTTTATGTTTATACAGTGTTAAGAGATCTTTAATTATCCATGGTGAAGGATGTTTTGGGATTTGATTGCAACATGTAAATATGGCAGCACAGCCCCAAGGTACAGCTTTAGGTTTCAAAGGGAAGAGTGCCACCTACTGTGTTATAATTTTCAGTATTGCAGCTCTTGTGTGTCATGTGGAGTTCCCAAGTTTCTTGTTTGCCTATTTTGTGTTAGCCTCTGGAAGATGTGAAAGGATTCAAAATTAAATATGATATGGGAACGGAGGAAGAAAAAAGTAGAAAAGAAGTAAAAATTAGGGTATTCTGGAAGTCTTAAGAGGGGTTCTTTGAAAGACAGGCATACATAGAGGCATTTGCAGTTTTTGTCACTACAGTCTTATAAAGGCTGCTAGCACTGGAAATAGGAAAGGGAATAAGTGATCTGTGCCTTCCCCCATAAAATAATCATGTTCTTAGCTTTCATGCTCCAGATGAACATAAATGAGGCTACCAGCTTTATGCCCTCTGAAATCTAAAGTTTAACTCTTGCTATAGTTTGATTTAAAAAAGTAGATTTCACTTTAAAAGAAGAAACAACACCCCAGCTTTCAGAAAAGGAAAAAGAAAATGAGAAAAACCCAGCATGAATTTTCCTATAATTTGCTGTAAAATCTCATGAAGTTTTTCCCAGTATAGAACTGTAGTTATTTATCAGCCAAAAGGAGGGGTGTACTGTGCTCTGTGTGAATACAGAGTAATTTTTGTATTAAAAGAATATTCCCCCAAACCCCAAAGTGTTTTTTTAGTGGCTGAAATAGAGATGTAAAATTAAGTAGATAAACCAGCTATTAACAGAACTGCCAGTTGCTGTATCTCTACAGTGAAGACATATGGTAATTCACTACATTCAGTGATGACCTTTCCTTTAAAAGTATTGTTAATTATAGGCACTTGTATGTAGAGTATTTATACTACATACTTGAAATTCATATATCGTGAACTACCCAATGCCATTTTTGTGGCTTTTTTGGTTTGTTTTTTTTTTTTAGCTACTGACAAAACTGCTACTGAGGAACTTTTTACAGAAATACTGTTTTGCAATATGCCTGCAGTTCTGAAGTTACTTCCTGGGTGCAGATGCACAACATTGCTGCACCTATGCAACCGGGCAGCATGTGTGCTGTCCTCAGTATGGGAGGCCTTTGGCATCAACTCTCTAACCTTCCTCAGATAGAAGCATGCCTTCACTGCAGCATGATACCCTTTCCATGAAGCAGGGAAAAAAAAAAAGCTTTCCTATGTTTTTGTGATCTCTGTAACCAGTTGCCTTTAGTGAAAACTTACTGTCTATGAAAGTAGAAAGAAATAAAGTATTTTTTTATGCTCTTTCACCTTAGTCTGAGACCATCTAGTTGGATGAAAACTACTATATAGTATTTTTACTGGACATAATAGTAGAAGTTTCATTTTGTCCTTAAAAAGAAAAGGTATTCCTAACCATCATTGATTTTGCAGTGACTCTGAGAGACCCAGGGACCTTCTAATAATGAAAATGTGTAGAGTATGTAAAAGATATGGTCAGGTGTTCCAGTTCAGCGATGGAAAAAGTACACTTCCATATGAAATCCCAACACAATGGGAAAAAATGCATCCAAATATATTCCTGACTGCAGCAAACGTTATTTCTGCTTTCCTAGCTATATCTGCTCAGCTTCACTCAGATGTTCTATATGTTGAATATTCCTCATATGGCTTTTACTGTTGAACAGGAAATTTCCTATGTTGCTTCCTTCACCATTGTTCATGAACATTTATCAATTACTTTCATTTGAGCCAGCCATTCATTGAAATGTTAATGAGATTTTTAACAGTTTGTAGTTCCCTAGGGGGTGGTTTTGTTTGGTTTTGTGTGTGTATGTATGGCGGGGGCTGTTTTTGTTTTTCTGCAGAAAAAAATTGTCGTTTTGTTGATGCCTTTCAAAATCTACTTTTTATTGGTAGATTGAGATGGATTCCTGCATTCCTGAATTAAGGCCTAGCAAGGCACTGTCGATGGGATCTTCATCTATTAATCATGGAAGCTGCTTTCTTATTCGGTTGCCATAGTTTCAAGGCCTCAGATAGTGTTGGGGTGCCTTGGGAAAGGCTTGCGATACATTCGGACTTGCAAGCCTTGCAGTTATTTTGGCAGTAGAAGAGCTCTGAAGAAAGAGAGGACAGAATCCAACATTATTTAGAGTTGGATTAGAAGCAGAAACATCTGGATATGTCTCTCTGGACCCTGTTATATGTATGCCCAGCTGATACTCCCAAGATTTGCTTTTTATTTTGTCTTGCTGGTAAAATTGTACACTTCAGAGACTAATGGCTACCTTTATCCAGTGCAAGAACAAAAAAGGCTTTTCATTAGTTTTTCTGATAAATGTTTGGGTAAATTAGGGCATTTAGGGTTTCCTAAGCAATCCAGGTAATTTGTTTTATGTTCCCTTTTAACCTAGCTACATACAGAATGATATAATGCTGGAGATGGAGTTAATGTTTGTTACCTTAAATTTAATAAGACAATAAGAACCTTTTTGTTAGCTGCAAAGCATCTTGAATTACAAAGTAGAAAAGGGGAAATTAACTTTTTCAGACAGAACTAGAGCTCTTTCAGCACTGTGTTGGCAGTGGCAGTATTTTTTCAACGATGTTTCAATATTTGTTCATAAACTCAGCATTAAAACATACATACTTTCAGAAATGCAGAGCTGTGAGAAGTCAGCATATTTGATCAGTGAGAAAAATGGTTAAGTAGTAAATATGTCTAACAGGAAAATAGCTGTAAGACTGACTTGTCAATGTAGTACTCAATATTAATTGACTTGTCTGTGATACATAATATAAAATAATGAAAAAAATATTTCAGTAAGCAAATCGTGGTTTCCTTTTTCTGTTCCCATTGAGAAAAAATCTTCATCACTTCTGTGTGGTCAACAGTAAGCCACATGTTTGACCAGATATTTAAAATCCCAATTCTTCAACATGTAAGAGTGTCTCCAGAATGATGTGGTTTCCCTCCAGTTCTAATAAAGAAATGTATGTCTGGCACAGATAAACTTGCTATGTGTCTTCTGTTTCAAAAAAAAAAAAAGCCATCCTAGGCTATTCATATCAGTTAAGAAAATTGATTAATTAATTAAAGAAAAATAAATTAATTAAAGAAAATGTTAAAAAGCTGTACAGTTGAGAATAAAGAATTCAGTACAATTGGAATTAATCAGGAAAATTAGCCACTTTTTTGCTTTCAGATGGTTAGCTTGCACTCAAAGATTAGTTTTAAAGCTTCAGCTTGGTACTGTACTACCCAATCTTGTCAATTTTTTGAGTGAGATCAACAAGCAGATTGAAAACATGTGCCTGTTAAATGTAATCCTCAGGAGCCCTACAAATTGACGTCCAAAAATTTGACATGAATTTTAAACCTGCATTTGTTGGTAGATGCACACAAAATCTATATTTGTAATTTTGTACTCTCACATACTATGGAAATTTCTGATTTATAACCTAGTTTCTGCATACTGTGTTGTATTAATATATTTTACATGCAATTAATCCTAGCCTTTTTCCTGGTAAACTCACAATGTGCATGTCTCTAGCAGACTGGCAGTCTGCCGGGACAGAATAATATACCCTGCTCGTTTTGTATTTTTCTTTGGAAGGGAAGTGGTGATTGAGTAAGAAGATTGTAATAGTGGGGAAATACCTTGTGTCCAAAGCTGTAGAGGTACAAATTCCGTTGTGCTTTTCTGCTCACAATTTATTATACTCCATTTAGTTTCAGTTAGGTATAGAATCACTCTGTATAGAAATTAATTTGAACAGTTCTGTAAGGTACATTTTACTTTCTTTAACATTGATGGATTTTTTTTACTTGCTCTTTATTTTTTGCCTCCAAGAAACAGAGAAGTGAGTGATAAGTCAGTAGTCAATATAAAGGGCCACTCTTGTTCCTGTTGGAGGGTAAAAATTAATTTCTACTGAACACCTCAGCAACAAGCCATTACTCTATTTGTAGTTGAGTATAAAACTACAGAATAATTTAGGTTGGTCCTTGAAGATCATTGAGTCCAACCCTTAATATAACACTGGTGAATCCACCACTAAACCATGTATGTAAGTGCCACATCTACACATCTTTTATATACCTCTATGCATCTTTTAAATACCTGAGTTGGTGACTCAGCCACTTCTCTGGGAATATTTTTCTTTCCATTTTTTTATGGTAGATGGTAGAAGGTCTTCTGCATCCCCAAGCAGCTGAATTTTAGCATCAAGTGTACTAATCTTATCAAGAAAATAATTTCTGTGAAAGTATTTATTATAGTTGTGTCTTTTAAGCAATGTCACAGTATTTGCTTTGCAAATTTTGTACATGTTCAATAGCATCTTACTGCCTGAACATTCCTGGAAGGCTGATGCTTATCTTGGTCTGTGTGCTTATGAACAGACCTGGAGAGAGAGGAGAGCTGTCTGCTGTTCAGCCTCAAAGCTCCCTGGGTGCCTGCAGCTTGTCTCCAGGTGTAGGCAGAGCACCCCCATTCCACTGGTCCTTAGGAGCTGGTGGATGGGGAGGACTGATTGGAGGGCTGTTGGAGCCCTGGCCTGCATGCCTGGGTTTACATGGGAATCCTGTCCCAAAACACCATAGCAAGGAAGAGGATGAGATGACACACCTTTTCCAACAGTTACTCTACATGCAGAGCACAGCCTGGTGTCTGCTGTCTGATAGCAAAGCAGAGGCTGAGTCCCACAGGATTCTCTTTATTGAGTTGTACTTCATGCAATCAGCATGGCTAAATACAGACTGGTCTTTGATTTAAAAATACCTTTTTTTATTACATAGAGGGTTTAGAGGCTGTTCAACTGCAGTCTGGAACTACGGGTCATAGTTTTTATATTACAGGCTTTTAATCAGAGTTCTCTAATGAAAGAAGGGCATTGTGCAGTAAAGTCAACTTTTGAATTTAGTTTTCTGTATGAACAGAATTTGGTACTATGTGTATAAACTTCTAATGGTATTCAACCCATTCCACTTCTGAATAATTTGTACTCATTAATGACAAATGTATAGCTTTTGCAATTACAACTTACTGATCCAAACTATGTTAAATCAGAATCACAGTTAAATTGTTGGGTTTTTTTAATTTGCTGCTGTTTGTTTATTATTATGTAACTTATCTTTTAAGAACTGTGTCCCTGCAGTAGACTTCATTTTTTCTAGAAATACATTGTTCAGAATTTTGTTTGTTTGTTTGTTTTGGGTTAGTTGGGGTTTTTTTGTTCTTGGGAAGAAATTTAAGTGGAGAGTCATGTCAGGTTTCATGAAGAAGTAAAAAGACAAACTTCTTGATTTGGAATAGGAATCTATTTTTCTTTCAAAAGCAATTAAGACCTAAATCCTTAAAGATCTGTTGTGGGAAAAGGAAAGGTATTTGCGTGAGCTACTACACTTTTTCATTATTAACAGCAAGGTGTTTCCTTTTAATTCTATTGTTAGGAAGTTCATCATGTCCAGAAACACTGATTAATTCTATCACGAGATGAGTATATTTCAGGGTGGTGTTGTCTTTTTTGCTTTATCCTGTTCTAAGCATAAGACCTAGACATACTGCCAGAACACTTCCTTTCCCAAGATAAAAATAAGAAAAAAGAGATCCTGTTCTCATTCAACAACATGTGTAGCCCAAAAGGCAGGTTTAGCCAACCTGAAGCTAATGGCTTGAAGGTGTGAGATGGCCTGAAGGTGTGAGATGAAGGCTGGTGACTGGCTGGATGACGGTGAGAAAAACGCATTTTTGATGTGTCAGAACATTGTTAAGAGCACTACATGTATGTGTTAAAGTATCTGTCAGGGAAAAACTTTGAAAAGATAAGGCAGCCTGTGGAATAGAATAAGTTATCTGACATGAGTTTTAATTCCTTTTCAATGCGCCTTTTACATTTGTTACTATTTGTTTTTGTTTGTGTTCATCTTTGGCATAAGCTCTCTTGTGTAGCTGCAATCCTAGAGATAACACCATTTGCAAAAAAAAACCAAACAACAAACCAAACAAAGAACACCCAGCTCAAGTGTTGTGTATGTGAGAGAGGCAATTCAACCAGACCCTTCCTGGTAACATGTTGGTACAACTAAATACCAGTGGTGTTCTGAAAAAAGGTGGAATATGTAGCCTATGTATGTAATGACTGCTAATGTAAGAGAAGTGGTCTGTAAGAATGCTTGCATTGAATTACCTTGAATAGCAAATCAGTTCATTAGACATTTTTTTTTTTTCCATAAATGGTCAGTAATCTGTTTTAGGTTGAAGCAGATGAAAAATTATTAATTGTTGTCACAGTCAAAGAACTTCAAGAACTCTTGACAACCTGGGACATCTACACATGCTTAACCACTGTATTTTTGAGAAGGTTCCTCCTTTGTGCCAGGCTTCAAATATCTATCTGGATTCCCAGCTGTCTACTTAAATGAGTGTTCTTAATTTACGTGAATATGTCATCAGAACCAATTACATTGCTTATGTGTATAAGCGAAGAGGAGCTGCATGGTGACAAGAAAATATGAGTTAGCAGGATCTAACTTTTGATTTATAGCATCTTACAGGAAAATGAGGGCATAGTTTTGCTTCAGATTGCATCGCCATATTTATTTTACTAGGCATGAAGTTTTTCTAGAAAAGGTAACCTCTGGCTTGTTTATGTTGGTGATAGAAACCTTGCTGACTAGAATTTGTTAGTTACTGATTTTTTTTTTTAAATAACTCACAAGCTCAAAATATCAATAATAAAATATCAAAACAATCAGGAAGGCATTGTACTACAATGGCATCTGTAAATTGAATTGGTATTTTAGCTTTAAAGATTCAAATACTGGAAATTTTTCAACAGTAAACCAGCAGAGAATGTGTTAGTAGGGGGGCTGGTGTGCTACTTCGCAGCTGCACTGCCTACTTCTAGACAGCCATCGTATGACGGCCTACTCTTAACAACTACCCACATTTAAATAGCATAGCTGTGTAAGAATGAACACAACACATTTACCAAAATACATTTATGGTGGGGAGAACTTTAAATATTTCAGCAGGTGGAATACACTGGGAGAAAGTCTGTTGCATTTTCTTTACGCTGCAGATCCAATCTTTAAAAGAGGGAAAGTAACTTTTCTTAGGGTTATATATTGGCTTCAGAAATTGCTACAGGTTTGAAGAGAATAAGAACGTTCACTTTTTGACACAGTTTCTAAATGCAGAGGTACAGCTGTAACAGTATAATGACTGGAGAAACGGAAGAGCTTGGTCACATATTTTTTATGCTGAATGTGAGAAGCACTTCTCTAAATTTTAAAGTTTGCCGACAGCCTGTTTGACATTGGCTATTGTGTTATGAAAACTCTTGGGGAAATGTGCCAGGTGCATGTCGCGTGCCCTCTTGTGTTTAAATAGCTCAGTGCAGGCGCGTCAGGCATCCGGGTGACAATGGGAGTAGTGAAAAACATGGAGCAGAACCAAGTGATGATGGGCACAAGCCATGCTATTCAAAGGTACTGGTTTTGCCTCTGTGTGTGTGTTGTCTTGCAGTATAAAAAGTTGTGCTGTTTTGTTTGCAGTATAAAAAGCAATATAGTTTTCAGCTTTCTTATGCAGAGGTAGAAACATAAGTGTGTTAACCGATGTGCAGACAAGCTCTAGGAATGAATTTGAAGTGATGGATGAAGGCTGTAATGCATACGATTAAAGTGAAACATGCTGCCTACACAAGGAATTGCTAACAAGAGTCTTTCACAGCTTCCACGTCTTAGCCTAGCTTTTACAGAAAATAAGTTCATGTTTGGTTTCAGTGGGTGTGCCATTTTGCTCAGCCCTACACGATAGATAAGACAATCAAACTATAAAAATGCAACCAGTTGAACACAAAGTAGTACAATTTGCACTGAGCAGAAACAGCAGCTGTGCTTATTAGCAAAACAGTGTCCCAGATTAACATTCACTTGGCCTATCCTGAGCTTCTTTTCCCTTACTGTTTTGCTGTTCAATACTCATAGGGGAAGGAGGCTGAAAGAACAGATTAAGGCAAGGCAAATTAGTTGGGTGGGGTGGTTTGAGAGAAGAGAAGATAGAAGAATATTCCGTGTCCTTTAAACATTTTTTTTTTCTTCTCTTCAAACAGAAGCTTGGAAATTGCTTCAAGTCATTTAATAGTTTCTGGTAGTAATTCTACCACATCCTCTTGCTCATATCAAGTATATTTTCTGTAGCTCAAAAGAGTACTTTAATACTCTCTCATATTTAAAGAGCTTCCAGAATTATATAAAGTTTTTTGCAAGAGGCAGAAAAATACATTGCAGCAGTGTGTGTTTTCCCAGTGTTTAGAAAAAAAAAAGTGGTAATTCAACGAATTCTTTATTTTAAAAGTGGTTTAAAAATCAGCTAAAAATGGGCTTCATTCACAAATCTAAAGTAATTTTAACTTTCAATTTTCCAGTTATTATTATTTTTTTAAATTTTATTTTCTTGAGAAATACTGCACATTTGGATTGGGATTTTACCTCAGATCAGTCCCACGTGAACTCAGTGTTTATTGCAAACCATTTCATTTGTGTCTTGCTTGAGACATAACATCTTTCAGTCTTTATTTTCTTAGCAATAGTCATTATGGATCTCAGGAGGGTAGAATACAGATTCAGGAAGTGGTTCTTTTAGCCATCTAAGAGTTACTTATGCATTAAGGACTCAAGTCCAGGTATTGCAGTCTTAAAAAAGGACTTGCAGAAGTTAGCATGTTTTGGGGTTTTGTTTATTTATTTAGTTGGTTGGTTGGTTGGTTTTTTACTTCAAAGCAAAATACACATGGAGAAAGTTTTGTGTTTTGGACTACTTCTGCTCACCGTCATGGTGGTCTCGTCAGGTCCACACAGGCTGAGAAATCAGTTGAAGGACACAGCTGCCTGATCAAGATGCCTATTGTCACACATGTTGATTTTAGGCCTCTTGTGGCTTTAAACATGTGTGTAGCGTGTCTCCTCCCCAAATCCGTTTTGCCAGGGTACAGTGGATTCCTATATGCAGAAGACCTTTCTGAATATGTGGCATGTTTGTACTTGCATCCTGTGATTGCTCTATGGACAGACGCTTTCTTCTTACCCAAGTTCACACCTTTGCCCATCACTCAATCCATACCTCAAGTTTTAGATCTGCAAGCCTGCAGGTGTTTTTATGCAGAGCCTTGAGTAGAAAGTTGCTGTCAAGCACCTGACATTGTGTGTAGAAGGAAGGCACTGTGTTCACAAAGAAAGTGCTAAGTTCTTCAGTCTCGTCTGATCAGGTCTCACTTAAAAAAAAATAGCAAGTTTTGTGTGTTTATATGTATGATAGCTAAAACGCCTAGAGACATTTTACAGATACAACTCAAATGCATACACAAATAAACTAAATGTGCCAAATGAATTATAAAATACTCTAGCTTTCTCTTCCTGGGTACATCATGAAGATGTTGCAAGGGAAATGCATTGGTGATGCATGAAAATTCATCTGCAAGTAAAGATGTTTCCTGATTTCTTCACTCACACTTAATACCTGATGGTAAGCAAAACTTTGCAGACAAGGCATTTGTTCATTTAAATTTCTGCTTTGTGCAGGCTCATAATTTCAGGTCTGTAGAAGCCTATAGTTTGGAAGCCTATAGTTTCTCTCAGTACAAACCACAGACTCTTAGTATCTGTCCCAAGTCCATCTCAATACTCACTGAATAGCCTGGAAAATAGAAAAGTTGTATATTGAAGAGTGCGTTGGATTTTTGGGACAACAAATACAAGACATGAAGAATGTGTTTTAGCACCAAGTCATCTTTCCGAGAGTGGTGTCTCAGTGGCCCTGGCTCTGCAGACAACATGCTGCCATCTCCAGCTTAGGTCTTGCTGATTTAGACAAGGAAAGGTGCTTTCTGAAACAACGTGGTGAAACCAGTTAGAATGAAACAGAAGTACCACTGAGTGACAAGGTGGCTTATACTAACTAGATTGATTATCTTTTAAGAATCCAAGTGGGATGCTCTGTAAAATTTTATAATGCACTCTCATGATGATAACTGTGATCTCCTAAGAATATACAGAGTATTTCAATTGACATCAACAGTTGTGAAACAGAGTCACTGTCTTTGGCCGTGGTGTAGACTTAGAAAACACTAGGGCATCTTAAAGTCAGTGCCACCATTCTCTGCTTAAAACTGCATTGCAACTTTTTTATAGTGTGAGATATAAAAAGGTGAAACATGTTTCTGGAACCTAGAAGAGTAAATGGAAAATTAAGGACAAGAGTCTCCCTTAACTGCAGGAAAAATTCTCACCTTTTGTCAGTTCAAATGAAACCCTTTCCTTGGACTGAATACATCACATGTAATGCATATTCTCAGCCTTAACTTAGCAGGGAAAAGATGACAAGCTGTGTTGTCCTGCTCAAGGATACATTGGAGGAGAATAAATAATAGAGAATTTATCTACTTCATTATTTGTGGTGTCTTTTAATATATGTAAAAGTTTATATGTCAGGTTAATGCCAGCTCTGTGAGGTTGCAAGAGAGATTACAAGCAATGAATAATTTGCAGATTTTTTTTTTCCCCCATAGTAAAACCACTGAGATAGTCCCTCTTGAGGTATCACTTCATCTTGCCCTTTTTTTTTTTTAACTGAAGCTTCACACAAAATATTTTAATAATCAGAAAGTTGTTTTTGATAGATGCTCCCGGTTAATTAGGTTGAAGTTAAATGTATGGAGTCATATTAGTGCTTCTGTTATGTATAATCTTTAAAAAACATTATATTTGAAAAAATAACACAATGACTAATTCAACAAGAAACCTAAAAACCCTGAAATTATGACTGGATGCAGCAGTGGTACCATACTGCTCTTGGTAGCTCCCATCTTTCCCCCACAAGTGGTAGGGCAAACACAGATACGTTAGAGGAACTTTTAAGGAAAGAATAGTTATAGGTAGCAAGGAAAATAGCTGTAAGGTCAAAGCTGAGGAGTGGAAGTTTTCTAGAAACAGAATGATTAAGTGAACAACTGTAGGTATATAATCAGAGGGGTACAGAGGGATAGCTGCAGTGGCAAAAGAGAGGAGGGGAGGGTGGAATGAAAATGCTCTCTCTGCCTTACAAACCAGCTGTATGCCGTGGGATGATTCCTATCTGATGAGCTGTCACTAGCTAAAATATAAAGGAAGCTTGGAGTGGAAAAAACAGATGGCACATGGGAGATTAAGTGACATCATTTGTCTCTCTGCCTGATTTCTCTACCCTTCATACAGAATTTGGTAGGTGGTGGAGGAAGAAAGCTTAAATGCAATTCTTCTCCATCCCCACATGCTTCTTCTTGCCCTTGGAAATCTCACAAGACTCCAGCTTCTCTCACAACCTATTGATAAAGAAAGTTTTCTGTCACTGCCAAGGATTTCAAGTGATTGGCTTGGAGAAGTGTTTTTTTTCTGTGGGGAAAAGAGATTGACATTTAGGAATGCAGAGATAAGAGACATTAAAAAAAAAGTACGGTAAGCAATTTTGTTGTACCAAAGAGGTGGAAGGAGGCTTTACAATGTGTTGCTAATAGACTGTGCGATCTTCTTGCCAGGCCTGTGGTGAGTTGACATGTTTCATCCATGAGGAAAGGGCATTGACATCACCCTTTGCAGCTGACTGGTCAGCTGTCTAGAATAAGTTCATGGCTTTTGGCCAGTTTCCACTGAACTAGTAAAGCTTCCTTTAAAAAAATTCCTGCACCTGACACTGTTCAGGAAAATAGTTGGTAGCCTCATCAGAGAAGAAAAAGCCTGGCTGAACACAGAGATTAAAATCCCTAAAGGTTACATTTTGGTATATTATACCTTTCTAAAAAATAGCAGCATGTGTTTTTTAAAAGAGGGTATTTGTGGGTGTGGAAGGGAAAGGGAGAATCTGATGGCTGTGGAAGCAGGAAGTCTCTGCTGGATCCAAAATTGTTGCTGAGCAGGACTTACCTTTGTACAGACAACCAGTATAGGGTTGATCTGTGTAGCAGGGGGAGAGTAACACCAGTGCGAGGATCATCATTTTAAGATGTGATTGTGATGCTGTGGCTGTAACTGTGGATGTGCCAGGAGGCATGTGAAGTTCAAAGCCACTTTTCCAGCACCAGACCTGGATACTTACAGAAGGAAAACCTGCTGAGCCAGCTGCTCCAGAGTGAGCCAGAAGTGGGTAACACTGGTGGGGTAGTACCAGGAGGCAGGGCAGGATGTGTGGTAACTCTGCCTGTGTTGTGGCAAACGTGAGCAATCTGGTGTTTATCAGAGGTCTTAAAAATAAAACTGAGCATAAATAAAGAACCCTACAGCAACTGATCAGGATTTTTATAGGGGTTTCCATGAATGAAATAAAACCTAAACTGCAAGGCAGATGTTCTCTGCCATACTCAAAGTTTGTGTAGAGAACATTTTAAATAAATGCTCTGTAAAAATGATTTAATTCTGCTGTGATAGTGAACTTGTGCAAGCATGCTGTTTCACATTACTCTCATAAATTTGATTAGTAACAGCTGTGACTGCACAAGTCCCCCAAATTTTATTTTTTCAATAGAAAAGGGTTGAAGAACTCCTCGAATTATTGTAAATGAAGATTTTGTTTGTATTTTAAGCTGTGTTTGACAACATCCCAGCAATAATAACATGGACATGCTCCTTCTTGGAGAGGCTGCAGTGAACTGCTTTTAGTTCAGACAAATAGTCTTCTCAGTTCCTGGAGCACTGTGAGTATTAGCTGCTTTGTGCCGAACAAGTACTAAAATCTAACCAAGTAATAAATGGTGCTGCTCAGTGACAGGCTCTTTGACCCAGAAGCAGGCTGTGTGGCTGCATTGTGAATTATCCCCTTACACCATGCAGATTGGATGCAGACAGTCATCCCTTCCTACACACACACATATATTGCATATGTTTTCTGATGGTAGTGTTTGTTTATCCCCCGTGACTGTGTTGGTTTATTCACTATGGGGTGCTCTGTAGGACAAGGCATTATTTGCATGCTGTAGACATCAGTTGTCTTACCTGCTCCTCCCCCATACAGAAAATGTGCCCAGTTGGTGGAGTAGGGATGTGCTCTGCCACTTGTGGTCTGTGCTGTTTGGGTGCCCCCCAGAGATGCCAAATCTCACTTTTTGGTACAGTGTGCTGCAGAGTTGCACCTGCATTAGAGGACAGACATCCCTGCCCACAGTTCTGCCATCTACACTATTGCTGCTAGCACTGACTGGCTTTCTGCATGTGTGACTGCAAGCCTATTTCTCTGCAGTCCTTGATGTGAGCAAGGGATGCAAGCAAACTCCCCTCTACAGCTCTTCTGCTAATGAGCTTGTCTGCTAATTAAATAGAAATGCATATTTGGAAATGTCTTTGATATTTATTCTCAGTGTGGCCCTTTTGACTTGTTTAGGATTTCAGGGTGGTCTTAAGGGAAGAGATATGGTAAGCAATTGCTGAGTTTGTATTATGTTTTATCAACATTGAAATAAAGTTTGTAAAATACTGTTTTGTTCCTTCTAAGCCAGATAATTCAATATAATTAAAAAAAAAAAAAGCAAAAAAAGTAACATTTAAACCAGACCAAACTTACAATTCAGAAGAAAAAAAAAGTCACGTGGAAAAGGCCTTTTTTAATGTTTTCGTGTATGCCACATGTGCTCAGTGACATCCATGATGAATGACAGTCAGAGGTTAAATAGCATTTATAACACACTTTTGACAAGCTGACATGTACTTTACTTCCTAATTCTCCAAAGATTACTTTTGACCCTTTCAACCTTTTTGAACAACTTCAGGCAGCTGCCATTTTCTTACAGGAGAAAAAAACCCAAACAAACAACCCTGTCTGGGACAGGAAGGTTGTCTTTTTACCCAGCAAATGAAGAGTGTCCTACCTGGATGTACATTTGCCAAGGGTAAAACACATTTTTTTGCTGAGGCAGGAAATAGGTTTAAAGCTGAGATCCTCTGATCTGGTAGGATGAGATGCAGATGGCTGGACCCCCAGGTAATTTGTATCTGCTCACTTACTGCTCCCTAACAAGCATCAGTGCTCTGCAGTATGCAGAGACAGAGATTTCCGTACCTTCAAGGAGAAACAGTGCTGCTTGCATCCTAACCATGTGACTTAGGTATCAGAATGTCACCAAACAGGACAAAAGGAACTTATCTAACACTAATTTGATGCGAATAAGCAGACACTTCTTTATTGCAGAGAACACGGGGGGATATCTCCTCCGAATACGTGTCCCGAGCAACAAACACAACACATCCCTTTTATACTGTTTCTATGAATCATTATTACATCAGTTTCACATACTATGCATACTATGCCCACGCTTAATTTTAACCTTTACATTGATTGGTTCCAGTATTTAATAACCTCATCAATATTCTTATCCTAAAACAATCATTCAATATTTCTTCTAAGGTCTACTGATTAGACTCCTTAACACTAAAATCAAGGTGGGAAAGGTAGTGGCTTTCCCAGCAGCATAACTGGTGAGCATGATGATCTCCATAGTTTCTTGACTGAAACTTAAAGGTCCAGTAACTTCTTGGCAAGGTTTCTACGGTTACACATTCCAAACACAGCACTCCTAAAATTTCTATACCTTAAACGTAACAATTTTCTACTAAGAATTATAGCTAATCCTTTTATATGATTTAATCAATTATTTAATCAAAATATTCATAACAAGAACATATAGCATTAGTGTGCCTGAAAAAATGGCTAGACTGACTAATTTTGAAGTTTAGAATTTGTAATTAGTTACAGGTTTTTCCTTCTTCCCCTCTTTATCCACCTCTGTAGATAGATGCAAGGTAGCTAAAGCACCAGATCTGGATATTCACAAAAATAGGTAGAAAATGGCACAAAGCCATAACAGTTTAAATCTGTGAAATACTACAAGCATTCAGTAGTGCTTCTGTTCTTGGCTCTTGTCTGGTGGTTTGTTCATGATTGTGGCTAAAGATGGGATACCAGGGTAGGTGAACTTTTGGTCATAATGGCCACTCTCTCCATTCCAGTGTTCTGACAGTATATAGTGATTTGGACACGTGTCTTTGTCTGCTGTACAGCTAAAGATTTACTGGTAGAGTTTTGTGCGCAGATTAAATGAAAAAAATACAATGTTACTACTATGGCTCTTTGCTGAGAACAGAACAACAAAATTATAAAGCAAAATTTGAGGTACCCATCAGCCACCTTGCTAACACAGTAATCTCCATGGACTTTCCATACAGCAGAATGATTCTGACTTCCCACAGTTAATTTCATGATGCTAATTTCAAGACTGAGAAATAAAGAGCTTCAGGTCTAGCAGTATAAAGTAATACCTGAGAGAGTAGAGCTGTTTGTAACCTTTTGGCAGTCCTGGTAAGTGTTGCTAAATGTGTGGCAACCATCAAGCTTGATGGTGCATTGCAGAGATTACATGGAAACAAGTGCTGTTCAGCTTTGTGTCTTCTGTGTGAAAAATTGCAAATTCAGAAATTGGCATTAGGAATAGATTGCATTGAGATTATGAAAATTTGAAGACATTAAAAGTTGTGAAAGGTGTTGAAGGGTATATGTATGCTGTGTAGACTGAGCTTTCTATTTTTAGGTACTTCATTAATATTCAGTATGTATGAGGATTGACCTAGACTTCGCAAAGTAAAATGGAAATCTGGCTAAATAATTTTTCTTTGTACAATCATGTAGAAGAGGAATTTGAGTTAATTATCTGAGATCTATTTTCTACCTGTGCATGGGAAAACTGGAGTGGCAGGAAAGGCATTGTGCCTACAGTTATTTTCATTCTGATCACTCCAGTGATCTTGGCCTGGTGCTGACCACTAAAAATACTGTCCAGTTTCTTCAAAACATAAAAAAATATTCTTTTCTATATAGGGATGTGAAGAGGTGCACTATTAATTGCTTGCTCTGTATTCTTAATTGAAATGATAAAGAACTATAGGTTTTATTATTTTGCTTAACAGTAAAGGTTAATGCTGAAGGGAATGTTTTACTGGAGATGTAGTTGTTCATTTTACATCTCTTACAAATAAAGGGTTTTATTTTCTCCAGAGGTCTGCTCTTATCGTTTAGCTTCATTTGCATTTGTGGAGGCTTAAGGGAGGTGTCAAGACTTTCAGAACTGCTGATTATTCAAGAAGTCCTGATGGCACTGTAAGGTGCAGGATGCTTTGGAAGGGCAGGCCACGGACCTGTACTTTTTGCTTACAAGAATAGGCAGCACTGGTCTTTTCTTTAAATGGATCCTGCAACTTCTGTTGATGCAAAATCCCAATGAACCGTTGGCATCAAATAGAATCAGCCCATCTGG
This sequence comes from Atrichornis clamosus, assembly GCA_013400975.1. Lineage (NCBI taxonomy): Eukaryota > Metazoa > Chordata > Aves > Passeriformes > Menuridae > Atrichornis > Atrichornis clamosus. Next base: position 34,748 of record WBMZ01010540.1, on the reverse strand, counting down.
TGCTGCCATTCCAGCCTCCCCTGCCCCTCCAGGCACTGCTGGGTTGCACTGAGCTCTGCCCCTGGGCCAGAATAAGCTCTACAGGAAGTGGTACTTGGAAAGCTCATTCTGTCAGTGGTTTGAATTCCTTAACCTGGGTCTCTGATGAGTGGTGATAAAATATGTCACAGTCTTTCATAGGAGTGTTGTTTTTCTGGAATCTCTGGAAATGTGAAGTGACATGGTGGTGCTAAGTTTTCCTGATCAGATATTCAAAATGATGAAATAAAGAAGCTTGCAACATCTCCCTAGGGAACAAAAATTTCACTTACTCCTGAAAAATTCATTTAATATCTTGATTTCAGAAGCCAGAGCATCAAAGAAAATACTCAATGTTATATAGCCTTGTGCTAAAAAAATTGTAGGAGTTAGCAACACTGGAACACAGGAAAACTTTTCTTTAAAGATATAAATATACATTGCATTAGCTGGCAAGTAATTTTCTGGTGATCCTTAAGTTATCTTCAGAAAAGTGTACGTCTCTCTCAGCTACCACTTAACACAAAAGACAACTTGACGAATAAAAAAATAGAGTTTATAAACGTTGATGTTACTTTCACTAATTGTAAGGTATGTCAGAGTAATAAAGGAGACATTCTCTGTGAACAGACAGTGTGTGAAACTATTAATGTACCTTCAGACTCCAAGCCTGTTTAGTGACAGGTTTTTGCAAATCAATAATTGGATTTAAGTCATGTTTTAAACAGCTTTATCCCTATACTAGGGAATGGGAAAACAGATCAGTGTAGAGTCCATCATGTAGCTAGTTATTAAAGCAGATGGTTGAAAAATGCAAGCAGACATCCGCATCTGCTTTGCATATTTAAATGAAAAATAAAACAAAAAAAGAAAAAGCATCTTAAGTTCTGTGGGTCTTTTAGTGAGTCTGTACTTCTGAAAAGAAATTCTTAGAATAACTTTAAAAATTCAGAATTGCTAGGGCAGCACGAGAGGGAAATTGGGAAAAATATGACTTATGAAATAGTTTTTTGCAACTCATAAAGAATATGAAGACCAGTGACATTGCAGTTAGATTCTTGAAATTTTTATAAGACATTTGTCTTCAGCAGTCCAACTGTCACTGGGGAAAGAAGTATCGTCTGCAGATTGCCCTTTTTTTAAACAACAAGAAAGAAAACCGGTTTTCAGGACTTGTGTCTAATTGTCAATCCTATTGTATTTGAAAGTAGGAAGCTACTGAATAAGGGCTGACAGAGGAATAAAAGAGAAAAAGTGGCGGTTGCTCTGAATAGACTGAGGGTTGTTCCACAGTCACCAGCACATCTAGCAATGACACCACTAAAACAAACTGCTAAAGAGTTGTGAATTGGTCTAGTAAATATGTCTGGTGAATGAATTTATAGCAATCCTGTGCTCACAGCAGCAAAGTGCTCTTACAGAGCAAGTTGACAAGGAACAGCATTTTTGCCCCACTGCATGTAGGAATTGGAGTGTACAAATAGGAGAAGCATCATCACAGCTCAGTGTGCAGAGGTTTACCAGTCGTTGCTTGGTGATTTTGTGCAGAACCTTTATGGCTTTGTCAGCACAAGGCTCTACCAGAGTGATAGAACTGCTTTTCAGAGTCTTGTAATACACTCACTCCCTTGCTTGATATAGGCTCACTGTTGTTTTAGCTTATATATGAAGCTCACACAAAGAGATGCTTGTTGGTGCTATGGAATATTTCGGGAAATGAACTAGGTTACTTGAGTATTTTTGTATAGAAATTGAAAAGGAGTATAAAAACTCTAAACATAGGTATTTCCTGGTAATGTTCACAAAGGAATCAGATAGACTTATAGATGTTAGGGATATTAAGATTTTGCACATGATTTCAACAACAGGATATTGTCTTCTGTTAAAGTAGATACGTTAAAATGGTGCTAAATGGTATTTCTGTTTCTTACGAGAAGACCAAATATTTGAGAATTACTTGTAATTGAAAAGAACCTTGCCTCTTCAATTCATGTAGAAATCTTATTTGGAGCCAACCATTTAGTATGTGAACACTTTTGAAATAAAGTCAGTTAGTGGGAATTAATTTCCTACTGGAATTCACAGTGGTTTGAAGGTATTATTCAACCCAGTCTCACATAGCTAATTTTCAGTGCTTTGGAACTCCTTCCTTAGAGAAGTAACAATACTGTAATTTTCAAGGTCTGAAAGGAGCTAGGGGAAGCTATAGACCTTGACTGCATACTCTATTGAAGAAAGTTTCCATTGCCCATAATAGCTTGTAAGATTCCTGAGAGTAGCAAAAACCTGCACATGACATGATGACCCCTTAGAGCAGCTCTTGGTTATGAAAGCCTGGCTTGTGGACGTGCTGGGGTGAGGTGTGTGAAAACCGTGTTACAGCCAGGCTATTCCTGGAAATCGGTAGGATACCAAGAGGCATTGTTCACAGCCTCTCTCCCTTCTTTATTTCCCATGCAGTGCTGTTTTGGAAAGCAATCGTTAAGGACACAACCTGGCAGCTCCGTGCCAACATCAGACAGTTCTTTTTCTGAAAATAATCTCATTACAGCTTAACTGCAGAGATCTGTGTCCAGTTTACCATCAGATCCCAGATGACAGAACTGAAAGGGTCTGAACCAAAAAACGTTTATGACCTGGACAAAAAGGTGCTGTTTATGATTTGCAGTTCAGAAGCAGAAATAGTTATTGTGAAATAAGAAGGGTTAAAGAAATATTTCTTAGCTTGTTTTCTTTTCCAACTCCCTTTAATTTTAGAACACGTTTTTTATTTTTGTTACTCACTGCACATAAGTCATGCTAAATTGCCAAATTTAATCTGAAAACCAATTACAGTAGACTTCAGCGTTTTTGCATGCCTTATGGAGTACAACACCTGCACTCCACAGGACTGAATTCTCACTGATAGGTCTGGAGCCGTCTTCTGTCAGGGTAAATAGAGACTCCAGACATGACTGGCTGGAAATGAAGTTACTCCACATCAGACAGTTGTTTGTACTGGCTGTATCCTTATCAGAGAATTACACAAGTTACTTGAGTAAAAAGAACTTTTTTTTATTTGTTCGGTGAGCTCTTGTAGTTTATAGTAGAAAAATATGCCAAAATTTTGTCTGAAAGGAGCAAGAGAAACAACTTTTGTATCCAGGTATCACATGGGTGGCTGGGAAGGCATTAGTGGTACTTGCAAACTGCCGCTGGCAGGACTGAGGTGGGAAGTGGGTTTGTATGTGAAGGAACAGTCCATTGCATGTTAAAGTCCAGCTAAATTTTTAAACAACAGGAACAGGGGAGGTGAAATATCTTGTGCTCTTATTTGAAATGCCTTTGCTACTTTCATGGTTTCCTGTAGTAATGCACAGGATATCCAGCTGACTAGTCACAGCAGGTTATGTGACCTACACATCTACAGGAACCTTCTAGGATGTAATCTCTTGCTGAATCTGCAGAATAAACCTTTACGACTTGCCAGCAATGCATATACAGGTTTTGGAGAAACTGAATACAAGTTTTCAAGGGATGAGGATAATATTGGTTAGAATAAAGTCTTGCCGTTATTTTGCCAGCCAGACCTTTTCAGGTCTCTTATTTTTTCAGGTCTCATATTTTCTCTGTGTCTTACCTTCTTATGTCTCCATTTCTGTACGTCATCATGTGCTTATTCTCCAGGATATAGATAGGTAAGGCTCATTATGTACAACTATATTTTAATTAAAATGCATTGAACCCTGTATGAATTATCTTATTCTGAAGTAGTTTAACCACAGCTTAACTCTGCATGCTTTTGAAGATTAGCATGTTTTAAGAATTACCTTTGAATTCACATCTTTCTTCAATTGTCTTGACTTTGCTCAGTATCTAAGTATTGACGAGCTTCTAACCTTTACTGCCATTCAACCAAATCCTTTCTTCCTCTGAAGGATTAATATTTCAAGCCTTCTCCTTTCCCCTCTGTAATTGCAACTGCCTTTCTCTCTACATCTTGATTGCAGTGGTGCCTGCTTCTTCTTACTCTTCTTTTTTTTTGCTTGATTTCTGACCCTTTAGCTCTTGATTGTTTGCCCTTGTCTTGTAGTATGTGACAACGTCTTATCTTAGGAGGTCTAATCTTCAGTCTCTTAGAGCCATTGTAGCATCAGTCTTTGAGGAAAACTTGAATCCCCAGAGTTTAGGAGATTGTGAGAAGAGCATTTATTTGCTGATCCCTACATTATATTAATAAACATACTTGCTTTGAAAATAGTGAGCCCAGCATAGAAATGAAGTATTATTCATGCAAAAGTGAATAAATATGGGTGGGGTTCAGGATTTCAGTTGAAGTTCCAATTGCAGCTTGTTCATCATTTTTCCCAACATAAGCAACTACCACTAACTCAACCAAAAATTTACTGTTATATTGAAGGAAAAGACTTGTGTTCATTTTTCTGTATCTGTGAAAATAATTGGACCAATAATTAACTTGCTAATATGAAAATAATCATCACTAGCACAGGTAGTTTGGTAGTTAAATAGTTTTTAATGATAGTTTTTCTTGCCGCAACAGAAAGTGTTAGCTATGGTGTGTGCTTGGAAATGAGTGTCAGAGGAACCAGTCATCTGTAGGTCTGTCTACATGAGTAACTGCAAAACTTGTATCTTTTTCAGCTTTTGTTTAGGTTATGAACTTTGTGTACGAAATAGGCAGAAATATTCACCAACATATCTTCATATTAAAAGAATGGGTGCTTTCCAGTTCTTCATCTTAAAGAAAAATGGGGTGCTTTCCTGTTGGCGGCAGCATGAATGTGAGCCTCATAGCAACAGACCAATACTTGTTCTTGTGAGGTCAGCAGAAAACTCTCACTAACTGTAATTTTGTTCCAGGTTTCTGACAGACTATTCTGAACATGTGTAGATTTATCCAGAGATTAAACAGGAGGAGTGCCCTTCACTAGTCCCTGTCTGTGCTCACAGCCCTCTGAACTGGCAGCAGACAGAACTGCCTCTGGTGCAGATCCATCTCTTCTCGGTCACATCTGGGTAATGGCTGCCTTTTTCCCTGCTCTGAAAGCTGGAATTCAGAAGAAGTACCAGTGCACACATCAGTTGTGTGTATCTAAGAGCAATATATACTACTTATATACTATGTGGAAAGCCTGTAGTAGTTTAAGCATTTTTATATTAACTTTGGTATGTACAGAGTTTGCAGTTTCTTTTGTTGATTTTAATGATGGCCAAAGGCAAAAGCAGAGGTGAACATAACCCTTCAATTGAAAACAAATTCTCAAAAGAAAAAGAGAAATAGAGGATGAGAAAAACTGAAAGAGTCAGATGACCTTTGATATCCCAGGTTCAGCTTGCAAGTGGATCCCAGAAACAGTCCAGCTAGTGATGGGGGTTTGTTTCAGTACATTAACAATGAATGTATCCAAGGTACGGTTGCTCAGGTCGAGCCAGAAAAAAATAACAAGCACACCCTTTGATACTCTAAATTTGAGCCAATTGCAGCTGGCGCTCTTTCAAACCTGTCATCACCTTCATTGCATTCAAAAGAACTTTTTGGTAAAACGTGAAGGCATATGCCTTTCCCCTTATATCATCTGTACAACTTTTTATCATCTTCAAATAAATAAAAGCGTCACATAGGCTCAAACAGGTCTCTAGACGCAATCTAGACAAATCCCAGATTTATCAGCTTGTTTTAACATGTTGATTATTCATCACAAGTTGAGTCAATAAATGTGAGTGGAGAAAGTCTTGAGAAGGGAGCCTTGTAACTGGTCAGCTGAACTTTTTAAGAAGCAAGGAATAAAGTACAAATCCTGTCAGAATAAAAAGTGAAATTAAGATACTCCGAAAGTTCCTTGATGTGGGAAATCCATTACCTTCACGTATGGGACCTTTTAAAAAAGTAATTCTTCATACTTGGAACTTACATGTTCTACTTAGCCATTTTAAAATCAGGTTTTTTAATTCATTAGGCACAGAGAAAAATAGCAAATAAATTGGAATATGAGGGCAGTAGACAATATGGTTTAAATATATTATTATTTCAGGGGGAAGGGCGCCCAAAACTGGGCTTATCAAAACACGTTATTAAGTACTGCAAAGGCTAAAAATGTGTGGTTTTTAACAGGAGCTGTGGAGTTTAGCTGTCCATTGGATTCTACTAAAAAGTATGTTATACCTCATTTCATTCTCACAGCAGAGGAAGTCAGGAATCCTACCACTGAAGCCAGTACTGTTGTTTTGTATGAATTAACCTGGTGGCAGTTAGGTAAGAATCTTTTGCTTCAGTGGGAACTTAATGGGGAATTTTGCTGCAGAGCAGAATTTGAATAAGGAGAGTTGCTACGTAGTTTTCATTACTGCTAGCGTAGTATTCTTGGCTAGGACTAGCAGGTTGCACATTTTTGGTAAACTGAAGCTTGAAGGACTTTGTTTTGTTCTGCTAAAAGGAGCATTATGTCAGTGAACTAATGTCAGTGAGGGCTGAAATTGCCCTCAGAGCCTCTGGTCCCTCAAAATCACTTTCTGCAGTCCACCAGAGTAGGGTCTATTGCACATTTTTGAATGCTTTTCTTGTGACTGAAAGGATTTTACGAAACCTGGAAGAGTGAAATAACTCATTGAAATAAGAGAACACTCATTTTGTAATAGGGCTTACAGAAAGCAGAAGAACCATGTGAACAAGGGTATGATAGAGCTACACAGAAGAATTCTCATGTGGATAATTCCGTTTTCTTTATGGCTTATAGAATTTAGAGCTTTTCCTGTCCTAGATATCCAGCCACATGTAAGATAGCAGCAAGTGTGCTAGAATTACTATGGTGTTTGAGCTTGTAATGACAATAATGTGTTAAGTACTGGAAGACAAAAGTTAAGTGGTGGATTATCATCTTCCATATGTAATAATTAACCCTTTCCTGTGTTCATGACGATCTCCTTTTAGCAGTTACTTCAACTGTATTTTTAGTATATGTAGTTGTATAATATGTGTGTAGTATGATTTGTGTGATCATACTATGTATGATCATACAAATTATTTATTCAGAACATCATGGCTTGCAAATGAAATCTCTGCATTTTTTATGTTTCTTCCAAAATGGACTCCTGGTTTTTGTAGGACTGATAGATGGAAGGACTGCATTGTCTGGTTTCACTTCTAACGAGTTCATGACTTTTAAACTGAGCTAATTTAAGTTAATTAGTACTTTGCTTCATCAAGGCAAGCATATAATTCAAGCATTCCTTTACTGCTGGGTTTTTTCTCACTACAGACTGCACCTGCCCTGCACCCCCAGATCTGTGCAAGTGTTCAAAGGGATGTTCAGCCTTCAGCCCATATGGCACAAACCCAATTGTTGACCTTCAAGTACTTTGTCATCTTTAAGAGAGCTCTGTAAAGAGTTTTTGCAGCAGAGATGAGGGAACTGAATTTTTATGCTACTGTCAGTATGGCATGTTTGAACTCCTGTAGTTTACCCTAAAAATTTTGACCCTGACTCAGCTTGGCTAGTAGAAATACATTTGCAAAGAGGTTTTTGGCCTCAGTTAAGAGACAGCAATAAACTGTAGCCCAAGGGCTAAGAGAGACTAAAATTAAGCAGGGAAAAGGGAGAATTGTGCCAACTAGGAAAAGGGAAGATTTCTAGGGCACAATAACATTATTGTACTCTTGCCTGGAATCTTTGATTATTTTGAAGTACATTACAGGAATTAATGGAAGCTCTTAACTTCCTTGTGAAGCAGGTGCTGCATTATAACACTGATTTGCAAATATGTAAACAGAGGTCTTGTGCAATCCTGGAATTCTTAGTAAAGTCGTAAATATTCTTAAGTGAGATTGTGAAGCGTGAGCCAAAGATGAGCTAATGTACTGGTGGACTGATGGCTACCAGTAAGTCACCCATACATTGCTCAGTCTTAACTAGGCACATCTGCCTGGCATCCCTTTCCTGTGTAAAAGTTAGCTTTGACTGTTTAGACGAGAATGTTAAAGAACTCCCTCCCCCTGCCAAAAAAAGAAAAAAGTTTTGAGATCTGATATTTCATTTGGCTACTAGCTTTCCTCCTTGAAGAGTTGTGCCACTAGTTCTGTCCTGCTTTTATAATCTGATTCTTTATTTTGTTTTGCTTCTTGTTCCTCAAGTGCAATTCAAATGAGTTAGCAGTGGCTTAACTGTCTGCTAACACAGGGTTGGACTCATCAATCTTAAGGGAATTTCATCTATCAGTTATTTGGCTATGATTTATTCTTTGGGAAGAAAAAGTTTGGAACTGGGAAAAATCACACTTTTCCCAACCTTTAGAAAATAAGCTGCAAGACCACCAATTCATGACAGCTTCATATCTCTTGTGTTTGTTCCTGTTGAGGAGCATTGGGCAGGGGCAAATGCTCCACTTAATAACTCATTATGAAAATCAGACTTGACTTGCACTGTGACTAAGTGTGTGATCCTTGCATGCCAAAATACATACCTTTTAATTGACATGAAAGCAGCTTTTGGCTTGGTATTTAGGACATAACACAGCTCCCAGCTCAGGCTTGATTTCCAGAATAAAGCACATTCTTTTCTATCACGCATATTAATGCATTGTCCTTCTTCCTTCTCCTAATAGCCCGTGGGATTTAAACTTGGAGTCAGCAAAGTAGGGGCTTTGTGAAGCACAAAAGAACACGAAGTTTGTTTCACACCATGCCTGTAAAAGAGTTGTTCAACCATTCAGCTGCTGCTCGTATTGTGCAGCTGTTATTCTGCTGCTTTGAACATCTTGCTGTCGCCACTGAAGTAGTACCTGCAGGAAACACTGGCAAATTGAGCTTTCCAGGAGAAGCTAGGCTTGGGGCTCTGCCAGATCCCTGTGTGGAGAGATGAGCTATTTTCTCCCCCTGCCTTTCTCACTCTAAAATTTTTGTAAGTAACAAATCTTTATCTACTCACCAGCATCTGTTCTGCGATTTTTGCATGATGACCTCTTCCCAACATAATGAAGGTCCATGTTTCTTGTCTTCCAAAACCACCTCTTCAAAGCTGATAGTGAGGCTGTGATGGACAATGTGGTCCTTGCTGAGGGAATGCAGGTCTCACACAATGATCCTTTCCTCACTGAGCTGATGGTCAGTATCTGATCAGCCTCATCAATTTAAAGTCAGCCAAGCTGGGATTCCAGTGCTGTTGGAGAGGGTGCTTTGCTTGATTGCAAGTTAACAGGAAATTCAACTGTTTCAAATTAAGAACAAACTGTGTCAGGACAGGGTGAAGGAAGTATCTGAAATCCACAGAAGAGAGGGGGATCAGAGAAAAGCTCAGCCTCATTCAGTCTCCATCCCTAAATTTGTCTGTGAAACAAAGGGTAGAATTCCCACTGTAGTTCAGAGCTGAAATTCTTCTGAGTAATTAATGCAAATGACTGTACTTTTAGGCTGACATCCTAAAGAAACAAGACTTGTGTGGTCACATTGTCTGTGTATTGGTGGTTGTCAGCTCCCAATCACTTGTGAATTTTTGAGTTGACTTAACTCAGTCTGCAAGATAGTCATATTCCAAGGCCTCTCCCGAAGTCAGGTAAGCAGGTGAAAGAGTGGCTTCAGAGAGGCAAAGGGCTTGTGGCTAACTATCCTTTTAAAGACATCAGCATCAGGACACAAATTCCTAACAGCCAGACTTCACTGATTCCAGTGCTTGTTTAGTAATAACGTTTCCCTATAAATAAACAGAACATTCCTGCTGTAGGGTTGTGTGAGACTGAATTTGCATTTCACACTGCCTGACAAATACTATGACATAAACTGACAGCCTAGCTAGTGCAGAATATTAATTTCATAAGGTCTGACTTGCTGACTTAGTCCCATTGACTCTATTAAATTAAATGGCAGTTTTGTCTGCCTATGTTTTTTAGGATTCAGGTCCACAGTTTGCATATTTTTAACAGTGTGAAAGTGTAACAGTGCATAGCTCCTGATCTTTGCCATGTAGGATACTAACTTTGTGTGCCTTGTATTGGATATATAACCCCATTAGAATAAGACACAATTTTAAAAAATTCATGGAAATTAATGAATGTATGCAAGCAAACAATGAGTTTGATAACATCATGGCTAGCTGTTAAATGATATACCAGCCTCAAAGGACCTAAATGTTCTTGTCTTAAATATCTGTGCTTTTCTTTGTTGGTTTGAAGGCTTTTTTTCAGGGGGAGGGGGTTGTTTTGTTTTTGAGAATAAAAATTCTGAATTTTCTATATTTATGACTGGATCTTTTTAATCTTTCTACTCACTCTATTGAAAATTAAACTGATCCCTCATTTGAAAAATTAACCTAATCTTTCTTTCATTTTGTAGTGGTTTAGAAAACATTTTAAACCCGTGAATGTACAATTCCAGGCTGTAAAATGGAGCATTGTAGGTCCGCTTCTCAGCTAGAATTGATTTGGTGTCTGAGCTTGCCAAATTCAAGTCCAATACAAATTGCAACAGCTGAGTTACAATTTTTAAATCAACCCTGAAGATGAAGAGTTTGTAATGTTTTCATGGGAAGTACACTTCTTTGCAGCTGTATGAAAATGGAGGTCTATTCCATTTAGATTCATCTACCCAACTGTCATGCGGCAGACTAGGTACATATTGTGTTGGGCTTTCTGTATATATCCTGGCTGTCTCTTATTTCTTGCAGGTTCCCTTCACTCTGTCTGTCCTTCTGCCCCAGTTCTGTCCTTCTCATCTTGCTCTTCTTCTATTCCACCTTGAGGCTTAGAATTCTTTTTCTCCTCCTTGTGGGCCATTTGTCAGCCCACTCCAACAAAGCTGCAGATGGAGGTATATGATAGTGCTCTGCCGGATAATGTTTTCCTGTGTTTTTATAACAAGTGCCAGTGCTACAGGCAACAGACACAATTACTGTATAAATCAAGGCACACATGCATACACATAGGGAGCTCGGCCCAGACACCAAATCCTTAATCTCTTAAGTATAAGAACAGTTCTCATGCAGAGGCAAAATTCCCTTGGCTCAGTAAGTCTCCAGGTTTTTCAGTGTAGATCTCACAAGAGTGATATTGTTATCTGGTGGACCACATGTCTTCCCACCCTTGATTTAAAAGCTACTTTTCCTTTCCTTTATGATTAAATTGCATCTCTGATATACACTGAAATACAGTGATTGCTGACATGGAAGAGTGCATTTAAGAAAGTTTTTAATGTATTTTAATGCATTTAGGTAGCTTGTGACCAGCAAGATGCTGACAGAAGTGTTGAGGAGTTGTCTTTCATTCTGTAGTGAGTCACAGAACATAAATCTTGAATGTGTTTTGATGTAGCCATAGTATTCATACCTGCAACCTTCCCGTGAGCCAACTGCTGGGAGGGCAGTATCATTGCCTCCTGTAATACATGGCATCAATCAATACACAGAAGACTTGCTTCTGTCCTTTTCTCTCTTTGAATACTTCCGTGAGATTAAAAAGTTGATGTGTTAGTAAGGGAGCAAAGATATCACACACTCAAGAGGTCAAATTTCCAAACATGGACTCCGAATTAAAAGGAGTGTGATGTACAACAGTGGCCTTAACAATGTGGTTTTTTACTTTTTTAATTCCTTCCATGCTGATGTCCTTTTCTTATTTCCATTTTCATAGGAATCCTCTTAATCTTTTCCGTTTCTTCTCCCTTTGCCAATAGCTGCCTTCCTTCACTTCTAGAGATCCATCTACATGTACCTGCATCTATCCTTTTGCCTCATAGTCTTTTTACAGCTATATTAATCTTGAAAGATCCTTCTCATCTTTGTATTTTTGGCTGTCTCCCACTTGTCAATCATTTCTCTCCCTCCATGTGCAGATGACATGACAGCCTTGGCCTGCTTCACCTGTCTGAACCTCCAGCTCCCAGTTTTCACAGCCTTTTTTCTCTGCTTCCCAGGGTCTGTACTCAGATCTGCTTTCTTTTTTCCCCCCTCTTTACTCCTGCTCTTCCCATTTCTTTTCCAGATTCTTCCATCCACTGTGTGTAAATACAACTGTACTTTCAGTCACTTCCATTCTTTAATGTGGGAAATCTCTGTAGAAATCTAAGTAGTATTTCATCTCAAGTCTAAAATACATTTTCAAGATTGTGGTGATGATTCATGCCTTATTCTCACTCACATTAGGTCTGTTCCCAGTGTTTAGCTAGGAGTCCTTACAAATCCCTGACTCTGGAGGATATAGGGTATCCATCTATTCTTCCATCACTGGATGTTACTGGATTAGAATTGCCTTGAAAGGATTATAATATGAGAAAATACTAAGACAGCAGCCACACAGTAGTGGGACGTGGAAGATGCAGCCAGCATAAGCACAAAGGATTGTTGGGACACTGCATCATCTTTTTGCACCTACATAATATGTTTAAGTACATTCCTTCCTCTATGTGTCAGTCTTCACAGTAGTTTCCACAGGGTCTAAAACATAGTTCCTGTAGGAGCACAACTTAAGTGTTAACTCTCACCATACCTATCAGTTGATACTATACTGGGTTTTACAAATGCTTTTACAAATATTAAGATACCTGCTTCTGCAACTGCTCCCCATAGTGAAGTCAATGGGATTTCTGCAGTCAGAACGAATGCCAAACTCCACTGGTTTAGACTGTAAAAGGTTCCCAGGAGTAAGGAGCACATATCTCTGTGTCTGTACAGTGCCAAGCACACAACTGGTGCTCAATGAATAATACATGTATGGGCTTGGTAGGAGTGACTGTTCATCTAGTGCAACAGAAGTGAAACATCTTTTTGTAGCAAGAGGCAATGCATTATCCCTTTTACTGATCTATGTTATAATTTAGACTTTAAATGGTGAAAGTATATTAGCCAGCTTCAGGGGAAGCTCATTTATACTGCCTTCACACAACATGTCCCATGTTTCAAATGACAGGAATGATAGCTAGTTCTCGACATATGAATTCATAGTGATTAAACTGTCTGGGCCCCAGCAGTAGGCAGCCATTGAACAGATCATTATTAAGATGGCTATAATTACAGAGTCAAAGCAGGCCCTTGCAGCATACTGGTAATCTGCTTTGAAAACTGGAGGCACAAAGGTATATCTCCTTTACATGTTGAGGCCCAAGCTGTGTAAAGTAACTGCAAATTTTTATGTTATATCACTCATGTCTTAAGCTGTTAACTGCTTCTGTCTGCTGTTTGGAAGCTGGTCTGTTTTCCTGGACAGGGAATCTGAGGTAGAAATACATGCTGAGTAAAGGGCTGTTTGAAAAAAAAAAAAAAAAAGAAGTATAGCTCTGACATCTCCACAAAAGCTCTCATGGTATTGCTTTAGTCATTAGCTGAGTGGATACTTGAGCTTAATCAGTATCAAAGGGACATACTCAAAGTCATCTATTTCATTAAGCTAATTTGCATTACTCGGCTTACCTAGAATCAAATTTTCATGTATTGTCCATCTTGCTGTCAGCAAAATAAAGGGAGTGGAAGGAGTAAATGCAGTGCAAGACTGAGGTGTGGTGGTGTTTATTCCTTTTTTCAGAGATACATTCTACTCTCTCAGGAGCCTTCATTGCTTTTGGATACCGAAGATACAGGCTAGTAAGCTATATAAAGTTTATTTTTAGTAACTTCTACTTGGAAATCAAACTTTCAGAGCTTTATTAAGTGCAAGATCCTTGAAGCAGTGCATAGTTAGGCTTTTAACTGCTGCTGTTGTTGAAGATGATGCTAAGTGTTGGTTTGGAAAGAGGTGATGGGAGGATTAGAATAGTTGGCTAAAAAAGACCTTTATGCTCCTCTTGTCCCCAAGAGACATCAATTAAGTGTTTTGCCAGAAGCTTCACACAACATTGCAGACCCAAGGGAGTTACTGCTGTTATTTATGTTGTACTCTTTTGTCCCTGGTGCTCACGACACTCTCTTCCTTCAGTACTGAATCAATCTTTTTCTTTCTTTCTTTTTTCTTTCTTCTTTATTTCTTTCTTTTTTAAAGAAAAAAATTGTATTTTTAAAACAAAGGCAGACAGAAAGTAGTTTACAGTCTTCTAGTTTATAGGAGGGTCCAGCTAGCAGTAGAAATGATAGCCTTGACAGTACAGTGTAGTGCACTATTTTGTTCAGCTTATGCAGGGAATTGCTTGACTGTAGATGATGTATGGTTGGTTTTGTGACAAAGTAGCAATCAGTAATTAAATTGCTCCTGTAGGAAATCATCAATTCATCCATTTATTGTATCAATAGATCTATTTGCAGAGTCAAAGAGAAATAGTTGTAAGAAGAAGGAAGGGCGGAAGTCTGCTTGCTGCTGAATAAGCTCAAAGGAAAGGTTTCTTATCCTTGCATTGCAAATTCTGTTACCTCTAATGCTATTAGAACTGCTTTATTTCAGGCTTGTCAGAAAAGAGAGCATACCTTTTGTCTATGTTTACATTATAAATACCTTTCCATATTGGAAATGACATGTTTTTTACAGTTTGTGCATGTTGGTTCACACAGTACATTTAATCCTACTTGAGAACTGGGCAGGAGGTTGTTACAGGGGGTGTATGGCTTAGAATTTTTGTTCTAATGTTTGACCTTGTATACTTCTGTGCATGCATAGCAAGAGAGGAGATTGAAGTATAGGTTGTGCTGAAACTATTTCTGTCCTTATTTTCATTTCCAGCCAGGCAAAATTATTCTGGATGAATGCGTCCCACCTTCTGGGGAGCACACAACAGGGCAACACACTTTGTTCCAGGCAGAGGGAAACAGTTGTCTTTGGCAGGTCAAGGGAAAGAAGGGTGCCTAGCTCTGCTGACTGAGAAAGAGCATGGGAGTTCATCTGTTTCCATGACAGAAAAGGAATATGCCTGGTGGGCTCCAGGTAGAAGGAGCTTGCTGTCCATCTTCTTCATCGTCCAACACCCGGGAGAAAGCAACCACATCTCTCTGTCCTGGTTTTTCAGAGCTTGCCAGTATTCAGCTAAGAGAAATTAAGTCAGAAGTCCCCTTTATTAAAATGTGCATTAAAAGATGTATTCCAAGTTTAGTCATCTTTTGAACATCAAGTGCTGGCTTTTTATTTATAGGGAGCACAAGCAATCTTCTTTAAGCTGTACGAGAAAGGAGTGAAGATACAATCTGTCCCCATGAGCTTGCAGTAGTAATAATGTTCTCAGCTTTTGGGAAACGTAAGGGGGTGTGTGAATAAGGGAGTAATCTGTTCCAGTATTAGGAAAGCCAAATCTGTTCTTGTGTGAGGAAAGCCATGTCCTTTTCATGAGAGAGAGACCATATATGTAAGTGCTGGGAAGGGATTGTGGGGAGCTCCTCAGGATTCAGAAAGGAAGCATACAAGCATTCCTCACACCTTTATCATGGAGGCATCAGAGTTTTCAGTCTCACAGACCAGGCCTATTCTTTATAAAAGCACTTTATTGTGGAGCATTGCCAGTGTGCACTTTCATCTTGCTAGTCATAGGTTTGTGTTCCCTCTCCTGTCTGCATCCTTCTCTATGCAGTTTCTGTGTAGGTTGTTTCTTCCTGCCTGGGACAGTAAGTAATACTTTTTGGATCCCAGGGAAAAAAAAGCATTGTAATTTTCTGACAGAAAAAACCTGCTTTTTAGCTGTAAATGGGGGTGTGGTGTTGTAGTAGGCATTGGTATTCAATGAGGTAAATTATTAATGAATTCCTACCTTTTTTCCCCTGTGCTTTAAACATGTGAGAACACACTCAATGTTCATATATTGGAGGGAGTTTTAATAAAATTTTCTTCAGCATATTCTCAGAGTGCTGTTTGTTCTGTAACTGGACATGTTTCTGACTTCATGTGCAGTAAGTGTAGCTTACTGGTAAGTGAACTAAGTAAAGGCCTTTCTCCTAGCTGAAAAATTTGTAAGAGCATGGAGACACTCTGGTCTGTTTTTCTCATCAAGGTACCTCTATGGCTGGTGTCCAGGAAAAGCTGTTGCTAACAGCCCTGAGGTGTCAGATAACAAGGTCCTTCAGAGCTTCTAGAAAATATATTGTAGGTTAAGTGCTTTCTTTAAAAGTTACGTTTTTCCATCAGAAGAGGAGAAATGCCTGAAATTGTGTTCTTCAGATCTCTTTGTTGCAGCAAGTTATTGAGAGAACTCTTCCAAATATTCTATTATTATTGAGCCATCATAGTACACTCTTTGGGCATTATTGGTCATGTTGTTCAGGATACCAAAAATTATACATATATATGGTCATAGACACTGCAAAATTGACTCTTTCACAAGCATGTGTTGAATACAGGGGCACTCATGAGCAAAGAATCTCTTTTACTTCAAGCTGGTGTAGTTATGTTTACCACAGAAGAATAATTCTGTTTTGAATTGTTCACAGGAAAATTTTAACAAGAAGAAATACAGTGTGGAATGTGATCATGACAATCTGACTTGCTTTCTCTAAGAGGGCAAGAATTCAAAAGAATTTATTCTTTTAAAAGATTAGATATAACCTCAAATTTCACAGGGAATTTGGATGTGGTTATTTCCATTTCCTAACACTAGATGGGAGACTAAAACCCATGTAAAGTTAGAAGAATGTAATGATTATTCATCTAAGTATGTGTACTTTTGTGATGATGAAAGTGTTAAATATATACAATTCTCTATAATTGGAAGGCTTATAAATAGGTAAAGCAACCTCGTGCATGAGCTGATGCAGATGGTACAAGCTGTAGAGAAGCTACAGGTCTTTCTGAAGTCCAGTGGGCATTAGTACTCCAGAATCTAGCAGATTTCAGTGTCAGCATTTTCACTGGCATAAACAAAAACAAGCCAATGCCCTTTAGCTGCAAGTGCTGAGTGACTGTGCTGCAAGCTGGAGAGTCACTGCTCTGTGGTGCAGGGAAACACAGTCTGTAAGACATCATTCATATATGTATGCAAGACTTGACAGGGGGATGCCAGAATGGAGTCCAGTTGAGAACATTGCACTGTGATGCCTACCTAGATCTCCTCATTCTTTCTTAGTGAGCTCAGCATAGTCTGTGCATACAGCCTGAAAAGTAATTTAGTTTTCTGGACTAATGTTTTTTGTGCAATTTTTTCCTTCTAAATGCTGGCAGGAATTTGAGTCTTTGCTATAGATCAGCTCCTGGCAGCTGATGAGTTCAATGTCCGCATTATGGAGGCCAACCTAGAGTTAGAGGAAACTCCCTCTGCAGCATTTGATATAAATCACATAAGCAGCAGAACTGCAGAGTAATAAATAACAGCAACAGTTCATCAGCTATGCAGTCATTTTCCTCGTTCTTGCACAGGAATTTCAGTTCTTTTGGGCAAGCTAGGAAGTATTCAATTGGGGTAAAAAACACCTGGCAGACCTGTTAAAAACCCGTAACTATGTGTGACTACTCATGAAGCAGTTTTGCTGAATTCACTTAGATGCAGTTAGCTAATGAATCTTTCCTGTGTCAGCCACCATTACAGAGTGAAATTGCAGGGTGTGGAGAAGAAGAGGAAGTTTGGGAATACATCCTTGGTTGTCTGAGAAAGCCTTGGTATTTCAGTTAGAGTCAAACTTTCTGCAGTGAACCCCAGAGCAAGAGTCTTCCCATCCTGATGCTGTTGGATGTTATTTCATTGCTGGGATGATGCTTGCAATCTGTCTTTTGCACACAGAGTAGGTTTCTTCAACTTCATAAAATAATCTGGAATACTAGAAGTGTTTCAGTTTCAGCCATTAGCTGTGTTCTGATGGTGTGAAAATGACTTCTCTTCCTGTGTATCTCATTATTTGTTGTTGGAACCTGAATGCACCCAATCATTCCTAAAATAGCCATAGGAAGTGCAAGCAGTATAGAAATGTCTTTGTTTTACTTAAGGGTTTTGGCCTGCATAGCTGAGCCTGCCCTAGTGTGGGACCTGGAAACAGGCTGCAGTCTCATCTGGGTGACAGTCTGGATTGTCCTTTGCAAAACTCTGCATGTGGTATTGAAAAGGCAGAGGTTATTTCCCGCAGAAGAGAATGACTTTGCCTTGCTCTAGCAATGAGCTGAAGAATGTATTAGAGGCTTTTCGTATCTGCAAGGAAGCTCATCCATCATGCCCAATTCAGGCAGTCATACTCAGTGGGCTTGTTCTCTCTTGCTACACTGAACCTTTTTCTCCGCAGGTTGTCCGAAGAAGCAAAACAAATAATAACAGAGCTACTGCTTTTGTAACTTGTACTACAGGCATTTGTCAATGCTGCTTTGACTTCTTTTTCTGTGCTGCTCTAATTCCCTCATGCTGTGCAAGGTAACAGGTGTGAACAAATATGTAAGGATGCTTGTATTCTTCAGTAAGTGGGTGAATGTGTGTCAGTGGTGTATTTCTGTGGTGCAGGGGCCCATCATAGCCTAACTGTATTTTAAGTTTGCCCCTGCAATCATATCAGATACTTCATATTTCCTGTCACTAATAGACTCTTAGTAATTAAAATGATCTTGCACTATTCTATTAGTTACAGGAATTGTGATTTTTGTATTTGAATATATTATTCACTATATCTGCATGTAGCCTTTTCCCTCTAAATACACTGAATTATAGTAATTAACCTTATGTCCAAGTTAACATACAGTATCATTTGTCTCAGCACTATCCTGGAAATAGGTTTTTTTCTGAGGTATCTGTTGACTTCTTGCTATGTCTTCTGTATTCTTCATTATTCTGAAGTGGTGGAATGAAGTGGAGAGTGAAAAATGTGTCATGTTGGCATATTGAGGTGATCTCTTTACTCAAAAGGCTCTCACTATTCATGAGGATAGGGTACTTTCTAGTATTAACTTGTCCATAAAGCTATTTGGATTATAGATGATGTGAAATTTGGGAATTTCTTTGGCATGAATCTAGGCAGAACAAAGCTCAGAGTCTGCCACTTGCAACCAGTAATTACTAGCAAGCTGCAGGTACTGCAGATTGTTGTAAGCATCGTGTTCATCTCAGAGGAAAAGCAAACTACACAGATTTTCTGTCTCAGAGTCAGATTTATTATGCTCCTTTAAGGCTGCCAAAAATACCAGCAAAAAAACAGTGGCAATGAAGAGTAATCATGAAAGGTAGAGATCTATGAAGATGCTCTGAAGTTTTAACAAGAAAACCTTTCCTGTGATAGCTGAGCCTTTTAAATTTGGGTGAATGTTCCTGTTTATATGGGCACATGGGAGTGGATGGTTGTCTGAGGGGGAGAGATTTCAAAGGTGGTGCTGAGAGTCAATATTCCCAGTTAATTTCTTTTCTTAGTACTTGGAGTCTTCTGGTTTTTCCCCTTACCTGTGACTTTCCACAACTATTTAAAATTTTTGCTTAGGGATTATGTTTGTTTTGTGGACATTTTTCATTGTTCGACATTCTGCTCTTTTGTGTTAATCTATGTCTTGCCTTTTTGAAATGCTTTTCTGTAAGGTATAGAGAAACCTGACAAAACTAATTCATAAACAAATTAGAGGCTAAAATTATGAATACATATTGAAAACTCTTTGCTTATCTGGATTTTTTTTTAATCTGTCAGGGACAAACATAATTTTTCTTGAAGAGTTTGCCAGGTTGCGAGAAGGAAAAGCCTTTCCCTTTATTCTGCCTGTTGTAAGTTGGATTGCTTGACCACATTGTGTCTTTGTCCTTGTGCTGAGCATCCTTCCTCAGAAAATGGTGGTGAGATTTGGCCTGAGTTTTCCTGCCATAACTAGACTATTGCAGTGTGGATCAACTGGTGCATGCTTCTGTGGTGACTGTCACTTTTGGGTAGTGTGTTGTCCACAGCTGGAGTAATTAATATGTAAATGGTAATGTTCTTGAGCATTTGAAGTGCTACAGTAGATTTAAGTCACATTTTAGGTTAGGTACCTAGTCTGATGTGGTATCAGTCCACTTCAGGACAAAGCTGATTGGTTACCTCTTGAAAAAATAACCTGAGAAAACTTAGTATTTCACTTGAGGTAATGAAGGCATGTTAATGAGTCAATTTTTGCATAAATGGATTTAGGGGCAGAACTGGCCGAATTGCACAACAGCTAAGCAGTGTGCCTGATTAACAGCTGACTTAAATGTGAGGATTTACATTTTTCTACTGTTTTATCATATTAAAACAACAACACTTTATTTTCAAGTAATGGGACAAGCGTCCTGAAGAATACAGCCGGGCTTCATATTTAAGTGCTTGAGTGTTTCTTGCATTAACAAAAAGCAAAGAAGAGTTATTTGTGATTACACTGAGCTTTAAACACAGTGATATTAAAATCACAGAATCATGAAATTGTTTAGTTTTGAAGGGACCTTAAAGATCTTCTAGTTCCAACACTATTGCAACGACACCTTCCACTAGACTAGGTTGCTCAAAGGCCCATTCAACCTGTCATTGAGCACTTACAGCAATGGAACATCCACAAACTCTCTGGGCTACTTGTTCCAGTGCCTCACCACTCTCCCAGTCTAAAGCCATTTCCCCTTGTTCTGTCACTACATGCCCTTGCAATGTTCTATAGAATCCTAACTTTTTCTTCAAAGTTAAGTTGTGCCATTATATATCAATCTCATCTTTTATGCAAACGTAAGAGGACTGGGAATTAAGTTTCTCCTCCTGGATACAGGGTGAAGAAGGACTGCAATCCATTTAAGTATGTACCAGCAGTGAAAGGAAGCAAATACTAAGTATCTGAGGTAAACTGAATTGGCTGAGCTGTGGGGATTGTTTTAGGGTTAATACCTGATCCCATTGTTGTGTTTACAGCAGGTATGTAGCATCTGAGATAATGTCTGCAGGGTTATGCTTAACTTTTAATCAGTGACAGTGGGAAATGTTTTTGTGAAAACATACCAGACTTTGTGTTTTACCTTTGCTATCCAAAAGGAGAAGAAAATAAAGGGAAGGCATATTTTTTTCCCATTACATCTTTGGGTCACCTGCAGCTGCATAATTTTTATTCCATGAATCAGATGAGGGAATGGAAAGTTGGTTGACTGGCACCGATATTTCCCAGGCAAAATGGGGTTTGGGGAGAGTAGTGGTGTTGCTGGTAGTGTCTCTCTTTCCTATTAAGCATGTTGAGACGAAACAGCAAAGTATGTATTAAAGATGGTGTTCTCTCCTGTCAAAAGGCAGTAATTGCTACATTTTGCTCTTAAGTCAATTCAGAATCTTGACAGAATTTTGCTGAAGTCCCACAAATAACCAATAGAGACATTTTAGTGACTTAAATGAGTGAGACTTTCAAAAATAATGAAGACATTTTGGTAATGACTGACCTAACTGTTCCAGTGTTAGGTCTATTTCTCTGTGTGATTTTGGGTGTGGAGTGAAAGTGGTTGTTGAGGCATTGCCTTCATTCCATTCTCCAGGTTTATAACCCGAAAATAAAATTGCAAATGTTTCTGGCAGTCACTCTCCAGGCACAGATGGCTTTTCTCTCAGTTTTGGCAAGCCTGATTTCAGTATAAAACGGAGCAATTATTAGAAAATGAAATATTGCATGATATAATACCACTACCACGACCATCAACATCACAACAAATGGGGCATTTGTGGTTTTGGAGCTATGTGAAAGAGCTAGTGCCACTGCATTAGCCCTTCCTTTAAAACTGGTGATGCACAGATAGATGCATCTTGCTAGATCAAATGCTATGGCAAAGAAATATAGCCATTTTCTCATTTCTGTTGGCTCTATATTTCAATGCAAGTATCACTGAACAGGTGCCTGATGAGGCCCCTGTGGACTGTTTACAGTAAAGGTTACAACCAAAATTGATAGGCCTGAGATGCTTCTAATTCCATCTGGGAGATGGTCATCTTCCATCTGACTGTTCCCCCTCTGAACAGCAGCATCCTATTAACACTGCAGTCATCAGGCATGTCTCACTCAGGTCAGCAGAGGGTTTCTTCTATTTAGGCCTCCATTTGTTCTTTACATTTTCTTTTTGTGCTGCACTGGATGGAGCAGCAATGTGGATCTTGACAGGACAGGTTGCCAGCCTAAAGCATGCTGAGTTTTGCCTACTGACTTGACACCTGCTACTCTCATTCAACAGACTGAAGCTCATCACTGCTGCCTGGGGGTTGTCCAGATCTTTTCAGTTTATCGCTTACTGAGGCAGGAGATAATGATGACACATTTCATAGGTGACATTATTGTGCATGAGGTATGGCCTTGTAAATGTTCAGATGAGGGGAGAGGAAAGCTGGTGTAGACTCAGATTTGCATAAAACTGAACAAAAGAAGCAAATACCCCTGAAACTTACATCAAAATACTTTGTATTTTGGCTGAAATTTTATTTTAGATGCATTTTGGCAAGTCTTTGTGTGAAAATCTACATGGTCCATGTATCTGTGTTTCATCAAACTAGTAATGAAGAAGGTAGGTGCTGTTGCTTACTATATGAGGCAAAATCACTCTTACTGGTGTTCTTCTCTGGGGCCTAATTGTCATGCCTGGCATGCAGCCCACAGCAGCTGGGCAATGAGTAAGCAATACTGAATCCAGTTAAAATGCTAGTAAAGCCTGTATAGCAGAGGGCAGCCATGCAGTCCTCTTACAGTCAGGGAGAACTTTTTGATGTGCACAAAAGATGAGAGAGAGTGGTGCTTCATACACATAATTTAGGGTCAACAGTGTGGCCAGACAGGTGTGGGCTTCCCTTAGGCACTGCCTCTCTTCCCTCACCAGTGTTCAGGAGCAACTCCTTGTTACCAGGAGATCTGAATTAACACTGGTGATTACCCCAATGCACTCATGCACCAGCCTCTGGCATAAGGGCCAGCTACCTGGAGTGCAAGAGTGCTTTTTTGGCCACGTGAAATGTATGGCCAGCTGTAGAGACAACAGGAGCAGAACAAGAGAGAAAAGATGAATGATGGCTACACCGTCGCACCATTGGTCACGAAAAGGTGTTGCAAGTTGGTAGTGCTGATGGGCATGGAGCTGGCATTAAGTCTCTTTAGCCACCTGCACCACCATTCAGGTGACTGAGCAGCAATCAGTAGAGAAAGGACAGTATGAGTGAAAAAGCTGTCAATCCCAGGCACTGACCTGCCATGTGCCAATTCAGTTGTAATGTCTGGCACTCCCTGCTGTGTCTTGCTGATAGCCACTTGTGTCTCAACTCTCTTGAGTTCCCAAAGCACCTGCTGAGCTTCTGTCCACTCACATCTGTTTAATGCCCTTGGCACCACTCAGCCTGGGCATTTTGCATGATCCCTTCTGCTGCCTGGTGCAGCCGTGCAAGCTTGCTGAGCAGCAGCTAACCCACCACACAGACAGGCATAGACAAAGGATGCTCTCCTAAACAGGTCTGCTGTGCCGGCCTAACTTTCCTCATTCTCTGGAAGCTGCAGTCTTCAGGTTGTATTCCTGTCTTTTTGTTTTAGTTATTGCATTATTCCTAATTCCTTTCTCTGACTTGCACAGAACTCTTCTCTTTCACTTTCTAGGAACTGTGAATTTTAAAGGATTAATAGCAATGGCCATGTTTTCCACTAAGAAAATTTCAAAGACTTAACCAAAGGAGTTGAAGTATGCTTGCCAGCATCTCAATGGCAAATCTGTGCCATAGAACAGCAGGCAGGTTGGCCAACTGGTTTGTGTGTTCTGCCTTCAGGACAGCAAGGCGTGTGCTATGTAGATCAATACATGGTTTTCTTTTTTGGATAGATCTTGCTCTGTAAGTCTCTTTTGATGAGACACTGAAGTAGGACTTCATTTCCTAAATCACTTGTATGCCTTTAAAGCTCTTACCATAGAAGAATCTCCAATCTTTTTACCTCTGTTATGAAATTCAAATCAGTTTCTTCCCTGCTTTTTAATGGTACTTATTCTTTTGCTGAATGTGATTCTAACAGCTATTTGCTGAGTATTTCCAGGACCAGTTCACCTAGGCTGCTGCTTTCCCTGTCATGCATTTTGCATTTTTCCTTATGCAGTAGTTTAAATTAATGTGGTTTTACATTTCAGTTTCCTCAGTGTTTGGTTAAATGCTGTACCTTCTTGCTAGACTGTCTTTTTGAAGAGTAAATTTTTTCTACATATTTGTAGAAACAAAAGAGTTTGTTGAAGACAGTCACAGGTTTTTAGGGCCAGGGGGTTTTCTAGTCTTGGTTCATGTATAACACAGACCATTGAATTTTGCCTGGTGAATCTCACATTTAGCTTACTAATTTGTGGATCAAAGTGCAGCTGTTGTGTATGAACACAACCCATCATGGCAAAAAGAAGATTTGTAATAAATTAATATAACAAGATCCATTTATTACTGAGCAGTCTTACTTCACAATGGGAATATTCTGACATGGTAACATACTTTTGATTTTTCTTGGAGTTAACGCTAGAATGTACAGTGAGGCCAAAGCAACAAGATGGGAGGTTTACTAACGTGGAAGAGCACCCCTTTCGATAGATAAAGAAGTGCCTGTGCAGTCATTGCTGTTGCTGTTGAATTTGTTCCCAAGATCAAACCTGGTCTTGCACTTTTATGGAGTTTACCAGGAAGTTCATTCTTCCATTTAGATTTTTGATTGGATTTGTGTAACCTTTCTGGAAAAAATAAGCTGCAGATAAAATAACCTGGTTACTAGGGTATTACAACAGGAACCATGTAATCCTTTCCCTAGGCAGACAGCTATTCTATATGCATTTCCATTCAGACTGTTGTAAATGCTAAAAATACCAGACAGCAAAGAGCAAAGCTCATCGTGCTGATTTCTTGTTGGCTTGGATAGCCATGGATAGCCATAGTGAAAAGAACTTGGCACAGTAAAATTGGACTTTTCTCCTTATTTTGAAATGATCATTACTTTCTTAGCTTCAGAAACTCCTTAATGCCATCAGCATGAATTTTACAAAATTAAATGACCCTATGTCAAGCGTCTGTATGTGGGTGATATGTGTATATTTTATTTATATGTATCCATAGACTACACCTAAGTAAAAAAATAGTAATAACAACTACATTGTACTAGTATCCAAACATCCTATTTAGAAGTGATTCATCTTCGAGCTGAAGTGTACAAACAGAGAAACCTACACCACCTAAGAAGGCAAAACATTGATTTCTTTATACATTAAAAGATCATATGGTTTATTTATACTTAATTACAATATGACCAAAAAGAGGGAACACAGAAGTAGCCAGAACAAGATGTCTTATGTAGGCATTTGAAATATCAGCTTCCGAAAGAAGAACTGGACCACCAATGTATCTTTCATAAAGTTTTATTTGCCTTGGCTTAGGAATGCAAAAAACAGATTATTTGTGGGATTTTTGAAGCTTGGAAGAAATCTGATCTGCTCTGCCAACTCAATGGCTACAACTCATTGGATTAGACATAGATTATAAAACATGCTCTTAAACATTTGCAGGGCTGTATTTTAATAGCATGCTTCATAATAAAAAACCAGCAAAACTTACTTTTCTTGTTACCAGTAGCTTCCTTCAAGAAGAGTAGTAACAATATTTTGAACTGGGAGAACTGGAGTTCTCCGAACCAGGTCTCTCTCCAACAGTAGGGCTTAATGCAGGCCAGACTGAATTGCAGTTCAGATCTCTCCATGAAAGATGGAGAACTTTCAGTTGAAGTTTGCAAAACTTTTATTTGGAGACAGTGCGTGTATTCACTTGGCATCGCTGTCAAACTACTCATGCTTCATCAGCCACTACATTCACAAGCACTTTGGATTAGAAAGTAGTTTCAGCACAGTTGCAAGTGAGAACATTTGCATCACTCCCAGGGCCCAACCAGAGGGAAAATTGTACTACAAATAAATGTGACCTCAAATCAGCACTTTTCTGAAATTCCACTGAAACAGTATAGCTCTTTCCACCATTGTAAGAACAGCAAAAGTACCACTATGTTTGAATAATTACCTCTGAATAAAAAGCTGCTGTTGGATGTAACTTAGTTCTCTTCAGTGTTAATTTATTGGCACAGGCATTGATATACATGTGTAGTCCACCTGAATCATTGACAGATCAAAGATATTTTGCATACACATGGTGTGAATTTGGACAACTGTGTTGGCTCCAGAGCAACAGAAAATTATGCTTTTTTTTCTCTCTTCTCCCTCATTTCTTCCCCAAAAGATTCCCCTTAAGAATGACAGAGAATTTCATATGCTTATAAGCGTACCAACCTATGTCAATTCATTTGCCAGTTAATTTTTTTCCAGGTAAAATAAAGCAGATCTGGCCCAATAACATGTACATGAAATCACAAAGTAAGCATGCTAGGCATTGTTCATTTTCCTGAAAGCTGACTCCCGTACATATTCACATGAAGCAGTGCACATGTCTGAATGAGAAGTAGGGAGTGATGGTACAGAATCACCCATGGGAAATGTTTTTCAAGCTCTAAAGGGGAGTGACAGAGTTATGTCTGCAGTACTGTGATGCTTTCCTCACAGCATAGACATTGTTAGTGGATTATGTGCTGATAGGGAGTAATAGAAAGCTATTCTTATGCTCCAGAGTCTCACTGTGAGCCACGTGTTAGCCCGCAGACTGATACTATAGTGAATTGTTAGCCCGCAGACTGATACTATAGATGAATATAGTTTAAGTGGAAAAATTGGATTGTTTCATAAGTTCTTCCCCATTAAACTGTTGTTTCTCATGTATATTTCAGAAAAGATTTATATGTTGGATTGCAACAATTTCAAGGAGAAGATAATTTCAATCTACTTGTGTATTAAGGCATTTTATTTTGTCATTTTGCAGTGTGCTTACAAGGGCAACATTTTTAAAGCAGCAAAGAGACATTTTGAAAAATTGCATAGAGACAAAGGAATTAGCCCCTTTAATGTGTATATTATATTTTTAATTAAAACCTTTTGAGGGAACCTGTTTTTCCAAACATGCTGTTTATTTCTGCTGCTTATTTCTATTTTGGGCATTCCTAAGAGCCACAAATGACAACAAACAGAAAGAAGTAGTTCATACCCCAGAGAGCTAGCAGTCAAGAGAAAATGTAAGAGGCGACTAAAGAGACAAATGGAGAAAACGCATAAAGAAAATGTCGGCACGCAGACATAGCTGTGTGAGTAATCATACACAGCCATTGGCCTAACCAGCACTACATGGAAATGCTTCCCTTGGGGTTTGTATATACTGTCTTTTAGCATGCATTCTCTTATAAGGTATAATAGATAGTGTCTGTATTGTACTGCATTTATTCATACTATTTTTAGCCTTTGCTGTCCATCTGACACTTCGTTCAGTTAAGCTGTCAGTCATTGCATTACATTAAATTTAAATTTTTTTCTAGTCTTGGTCTAACTCAGTCCCTCAGTTATTTTGTTAATAGAAATAAAGAATCAGCCAAATTTTCAATTTGTGTGTTGAAATAATAACAGGCTAACACAGAGTATAATAAATCAGTAGTCCTTATGGACTCTATCGCCCTGCAATAGACACCCTGTTCCAAACCATTTACAGGAACTGCAATTTTATTTGAAAGCAAATATCTGATGAGGCAAATTAATTATTGTGACATTTTTCGGTTGCGTAAAAAATGAGGAATTGGCTGTGTCTGTGAAATTACAAATGAAAATCCAACAGTCAAGACTTGTTAATGGTTTTTTTGGCATCAAGAAAGGAGACACAATACCTAATATTAAATAGTGTTGCAGAAGGGCAAGTTAGCACTTTGTCTTCCAAATTAAGTTTCAAAGACTTAGTAGGTTATGAAGTTTGACTTTCTGCCCATAAATCTTGAATGACTGTCAGACCACTGTAAAAGAGCTTTGTTCAAAAGGAATCTTCAGCAGGCAGCATCAAAGGTTTGAAACTCTGGAAGAGATGAAAATTCCACTTTTGCACTGGTTTCCCCTACAGATCAATGTCTCTGTGAAACTTGTCTGGAAATTATGAAGTATTTACTATATAACATGCTGTTTTCTTTCACTGTATCCAAAGGCATCAGTGGTTCCTTTAGTCTTTGAGATTTGGGTATACTTTTGTACATGAAATCTGAACGAATGGATGAATGCATCCGTGGAACATGGGAAAAAAATGCTGGGTTTACACAATTCTTTTCTCCCTTATTTTATCACAAGTTGGAGTATTGGGTTTACAACACCTAAATTTATGGGTACATATTTTTATGGTAAAGCCCAATGACATGTTCTAAATGCTCCATCAAACTCTCACAGTGTTTCTTCATTTCATTCACAACTCTGCAGGGTATGAATCAGTCCTGTAGTACAACCCTTAATCTCTTTTTAACCTGAATAATGTCGTGTGGGGTTTTTTTTATTTATGGTGTGTGTCATCATATCATGATCTAATTATGTAAGCAATAGAAGGGGAAAATAAAATATTTCTTGGAAAACTCTCATCAGCTAACAATCAGTGCAGGAGATGAAGTGTCTTTTTTGCATATAAACACCAGAGGCAGAAATTTTTTGTATCACATAGGTATTTAAGTCTATCCTCAAGCAAGATGTGGCACTGCTGGGACATGGGCTAAAGAAGAACTGGCCTTGTAGGGCAGTTTCTACTTAGAAACACAACATGCCCCCTAGGTACAATGAGAGGCTTGAGAAGAAGAAAAGCTCCCTCTACTTTCCATTGACTCTTTAAAACTGATTCAACAAAAGGGGCTTAAACTCTTGTTTTTCTTCCACAGGGTGAAGTGTCAAAGTGAAGCCTCACAGCTGAACTACTATGAGGTCAGAAGCCTTGCTGCTATATTTCACACTGCTACACTTTGCTGGGGCTGGTTTCCCAGAAGATTCTGAGCCTATCAGTATTTCGCATGGCAACTGTAAGTATAAGGGGCCAGAGGACTTCATTTAATACTGAAGGGGACTTCAAGTCAACTTTTATTTTATTACAGTTGCAGTGGATAAAGTTGTTTCATCTTGATTTCTCCCAGATCAGCCAGTTTACATTCTCAGATACTAATATAGGAACATTACTTTTTCACATGGTCTTATGTTTGTTGATCCAATACTGATAATTGAACTTATTTAATTAAGCTCAGATGTATTATGCTTGAGCATTAGGCACTTTTTTCCTAAGCTGGAATTGTAGCTAAAATCCAAATCAAGACTAAGAATCTTTTATGACAGAAGGTCTTTCCCTTCTTACCAGTAGAGATTGCAAACGCTCCAAAATCTAGATTAACACCAACAGCTGGAAATCATATTGAGATTTGCTGGCTAACAGGTGGAGAGCTTTCTGTGCATTTCACTGTGGACATCAGGCTTGGCTTAACTGATTCTTCCACATTTGCTTCAGCTCAATTGCAATTACTGCAAAAAAAAGTCTTCAAAGTCCAAAAGTTTCAGATGTTTATAAGGAAGTTTTCAGCATCTGGGCCTCTAAAAGTATGCTAGGGAGTAGCAAGTCAGCCAAGTCAGACTTGTGTTGAAGCCTATTTTTGGTCAGGAATTTGATTTTAAAATGAATCTCAATTGTCCATGTTTACTCTGCTTTGGGATGGCCTTGGCACCCATAAACTTGTCTGTCTTGTGTAACACCAATGTGAAAGGCAAGACTCCAGGGCACACCTGATGTGCTGCAAATGCTAATAGACATCTGGTATACAAGAAAGGGAAGAACTGCTCTGAAGGAAACCCTGGTGGAACATGTCTAGTGTGACCACCAGATCTTCAGCATCAATCATTCTGGCTAGTGCAAAAGTAGTCAGCCTTCATCCTTGTGGAGAAATAGAACATGGGATAATTTTTGCTCTGCAGCACAGCATGCTGTAGTGGACGTAAATGTACAGGGCCCCAGCTCATGCTAGATCCATGAGTTACAGAGGAAGCATTGCTGGACAGAGAACAGCCTGACAGTTAAACTTGGCATTTTGCATGTAGGACATGGTCAGAAGGATTAAGCTGCTGAATGTAAATCCTGCCTGGTGTCTTAATTTATTACTTTAAGAGTTCTCAGCACCTGATTTGGAGAGAAGTTCCTGTTTCTATCCAGTTTTATCACTAGACTTTCTGACACATGACACTTTCAAATGCTTTACTGATGCCATGCTGTGAATCAATACTGTGACCAAGCTTAACAGGTACAATACTTTTAGAAGATAATAGCTGAAAACAATAAAGTGGTAGGTGAGTTTCTGAAGAAACAGACTCCCTCAAAGAGCTGGAGGTTTCTGGGAAAGCTTATTTATGGGAAAGGGCTCAGGCATAGCTAGATGCTAATCAGCTCTGTGTAACATGTACTTGCAGCAGTTCTCCTCTGATGATGATGTTCATCAGAGTATCATCCTCCTCCCATCTTCTATCATTTTATTTACTTAATTAGCTTCTTGTTTGTGCATCTAGATGTCATGATCACAAGTCTGACTGTAAACTGGCCTTTGATCAGAAGTGTTCACTGTTATAGGTTGTACACACATCTGAGGAGCAGTGGCACACCCAGTGTATGCTGAGTTCTCATCCCCAAAAAATCATGAGAATAATGAATAAATGTTCTTGCTGACTGATAGAGTTGCAGGGGGAAGCTGACTTGTTGATAACATAAGCTCAATACAGGGTTTCCAATCAGTATTGTTGTTCAGTTGCCAGAAGAACTGGAGTATCAGACTGGTTGCTAAAATAATGTGCAGTGACTTTCACTTCATAAAGTTCAGTGGTGATTTCCCACCATTTCTCAGAAATCCCCCTGTTGCTTCTGCTTTTTATCAAGGCAGGAAGGGTGTGAGGGGGCGAGGTCCAGGCGCAGTGACCTTCCAGGAAGCGCCCCTTTTTGAGCCACTCCTGCAGGATTCGCAAATCACACACACACACACGCTCCACGCACCCAGCGGAGACAACGGGCAGGGAGGGGCACTTCATTTAGCATTCCGAGGTTTAATGAGGATCCACACTCAGAAGATGCCAGTGACAAAGAGCCCCCAGATAGCTCATGCACAAGGTTTTATACAGGGGTAGAAAGGGGCGGAGAGAGCATCAGGGTCCGATGAGGTGAGGGTCCAGGGGCGGAGATAAGGTGGAGAGACAGGGTTACAACCAATAGGGGAAGGAGAGTGAAGGAGAAAGGGAGCCAGAGCCAATAGGGAACGAAACAAGGGAGAATTTTCCAGAACTGGGGTAAGGGTTTACAAATGATTGACAGAGGGATTAATATAATGGGGTGTACACCAACCGGGAGATAAACCATTACATTAACTTAGGGGGAGAACCATAAGGCAAAACCATAGGATACACCAAAGGGGGGGAAAACCTTAAAACAGTGGCAGTTTCAACCATCGCAACATCTCCCCCTTCTTTGTTTAAAAAGAAAGTGTTTTTTACTAAATCAATAAGAAGCTTCTTAAGACAACTAAACAAACATAAAACTATAAGAATGGTAAACAAAATCCATAAAATTGAATGAAATAGAGAAATTCCCCAACCCGACAACCCCCAACGTCCCAAGGTCTCTTTAAGCCAGTCTTTTCCTGCTCTTGGATTTCCTGGATCGTAGTGTGGCAGCTTTGAAGGTGCAATGAAAAGTTAGTGCCTTTGCCACATTCCACACCAGTGCCTGGATTGCACGTCTGGGTTACCCTAGCAAAAGCACAGGCAAGCAGCAGGAGACAAAAACAGATGTTAAAATTCATGCTGGCTATTTTCTTTTCAGGGTACAGGTTAGGCTCCTTCTAGGGAAAAACAAAATGTTAAAGTTCTGGAAGAGTTCTCAACAGTTCTCCCATCCCCTGGCTCTTTGATTTTTTTTTTTGCCTCCCCCCGCCCCGGCCCCCTTCCTCCTTTTTCAAAAACCTGGGATTGGGGATGGGTAAAGGGTAACAGTAACAGGGTATGGAAACACATGAGGGAGAATCTGAGGGATGTAACAGGGTTGAAACTGAAGCTGTCTGGAGGTGATGCAGTTCCTTTGTTTCTGTGGCCTGTCATCTCCATCTTCTCCATCACCAGGCAGCACTGGTCTGGTCCTTAGGGTCAGTGTGCTTTTCGCGCTCCGGGTCTGCGTCTGCGAGAGTTGTCATTGGTGATCCCAGGTAGGGCTTGATGTTTCTTCTGGGTACCCATTTCAGTCCTGTTGGGGTTGAAACACAAGCATACCCCCTCCCCCAGGTAATCAAGGGAAAAGGTCCCTGGACCTGCTGACTTTTGGGATCCTCGATCAACACTGGCAGCTGTTCTTTTAATTTGGCCTGGGTCGAATTAGCAAAATGCCGGTATAGGGCATTTTGCTAATATATATAATATATAGGGGGTGTCTTGGGTTGAGCATACGACACCATTTTGTTATCTCATATCGCTGCTGTATACTAAATGTGAATTCTGTGCCTCTGACTCGATTCCAATAATTTTCAGGGACAAATACAAATACTCCCGTGCTGAGACTCAGACGGGCTTGGGTTTTTTTCCTTCTCTCACTTACTCGTAAGCGCTCGGCTCTGCCACGGGCAGCAGGGAAAGGAGAGTTGGGTTTTTTCTTTTTTTCCTTTCTTTTTTTTTTGTTTTGGCCAGTTTTGGGTTTTTTTTTTT
>WBMZ01010539.1:0-47236 GCA_013400975.1 Atrichornis clamosus | reverse complement strand
CGGTGGCACCGGGGGCGTCCCGGCCCTGCGCCGGCTCCCGCCGCGTCGCCTCACGCGGTCCGCACCGCGCCTGCGCGCCGCAGGGGCCGCTGGGAGATGTAGTCCCGGGAACGGCGCCCGCTCCGGCCCCGCCCGCTGCCCGCAACACGCGCGGGACGAGGCGTTCACAGAACCGCAGACTCAGGCTGGAAAAGCCCTGGAGATCACCGAGTCCAACCTTGATCCAACACTACCCTGTAAACCAGACGGTGGCACTAAGTGCCACATCCAGTCTTTCCTTAAACACGTTCAGGATGGTGACTCCACCATCTCCCTGGGCAGCCCATTTCAGTATCTGACCACCCTTTCCATGAAGAAATTCCTTCTGAAGTCCAACCTAAACCTCCCCTGGGGGAGCTTAAGATTCTGTCCTGTCACTTGTTACCTGGGAGCAGAGCCTGACTCCCACCTGGCTGCACCCTCCTATTGGAGCTGTAGAGAGTGATCCGGTCATCCCTGAGCCTTCTTTTCTCCAGGTTAAACAACACCAGCTCCCTCAGCCACTCCTCATCAGAGATGTTCTAGACCTCTCCTCAGCTCCGCTGCCCTTCCCTGATCCCATGAACCAGAGCTGTGAGAGGAGAAGGTCAGCACCCAGCACACACTGCCCACAGCACTGCTCCTGCTGCAGCCACAACCTTCACCTAACGCAACCACAGAGCTACAAACCTTCTCGTCTCTGTAAAGCACAGGGGAAGCAAGATTTTCAAAGGTACGCAAGGTACAGTACCACACCACTTCGAGCAACATGTTCTGTTACAGCATTACAAAAAGCCAAGAGCTTCAAACCACACTGCAAGTTTTCCACACTGACTTCTGGCACAAAGAACTAATCAGAGGAATATCCAGGCGTATCCACCTTGACATCATCAGTATTTAAGCATCATAACTAAGAGCAACTGTTTAAAAAAACACTCAGTAACTCTCATATCGGCCTTTTCCTATTGTATATTAAATTTGACTACAACATTCGCACTTTGGCCTTTTCTGACCATAAGCAAAGGCTGGGGAGAAGCTGCAGAGAGCTGCCCACACACCTGGTTAGCACAGCAGAGCTGTTCTTTAGGTAACAGAAGTGAAAATAATCTGCAGGGCTCTGATGGAGCAGAGCCAAAGCCACCACAGCCTGAGCCTCTGCTGTGCTCACACCAGTCAAACACCCACCTCCCCCTTCTTCAGCAAAACACTCCAGAAGTGTCTGAACTACCAGCTCAGTCAGTCATACTCTGGTCAGTTAACTGAAATAGCACACAGATGCTCGAGTGAAGAATTCAATGTATATTTATTATTCACAGTTAATTACTATCTACCAAATGCTGCTGCAGAGTTAAAGGATTAAGTACATAGGCCTTTTTTTTATTTAAACACGGATTTTTTTTTTTTTAATATATATACACACACAAGACATATGTCTGCAAGGCTGCATGATATACACCAATTCCAAAATAAGGAAACAATCAAATGGTCCAGGTGTAGAATGCCATAGATTCCTTTTCCAATCACTTTACAAAGTGGGAAGAAAGTGAGTGACAGCTAGCAAGGAGAGGGGGAGAAAGTAATACTCTACAGGATAGCTCTCTCTTTCATTTGCTGGAAAATTAAAGTGTAAGGCAGAGTCCATCTCAGGAATAAAACTTTTGTAACACTTAGTACAAAAAAAGGCACCCTCCAACAAAAGATTGCCCGTGCTGAGGCAGGGCGGGAGGAGATCTCCGCTGCAGGTTGGGATGTGTTGGTGGGGTGAGGGCATCCAGCCAAATGGCCACCAAAGGAAAAATAACACAACTGAAGCTTGGCACAGAGAGCGGTGCGGGCTGATTGCTTTCCTTCCGTCCAATTTAATGTCACACTGCTCTGGTGAGGAGCGAGGGGCCACCAGAAACGCCCCCGGGGTGCGGGTGGGGAGAACAGTCACACACAGCCTGCTGTGAACGGGAGCGGGCGGGGAGCTACTTCAACAGTAACACTGACCTGAGGAGGGAGGAGAGACTGGAGAACAGGGATGCCAACTCCACTTCTCAAGAGCAACACGACTGCAAATACTGCCTATCCAGGCCGAGGAGACAGGCTGATCACATGCATCACGTAGAAACATTCACTAAGAGCGTAAAGTTTGTTTTCAAGCACTATTTCTTGAGGTTTCTCTGCATTATGAAGCTTTCCATCAAAGGAATGTACATTTTATAGGACATCGCAGGGCTATTATTTCTCAAATTCCCCCCTTAACCCTCCCTCCCCAAAATATTCTTCCTCATTTTCCCTGATCATAATATTCCCCTTTATCTTACTTCTTGTGAGGTTCCTGGTTGCAGCTCTCCACCTCTGAGCAGCCTAAGTTGCCACTTGAATGCCTTGATTTTATTTTCCTTGGAATAAGGGGAGTTGAACAGTAAGACAAATCTGATGATTAAAGCTCCATCTCTGTTTGTAGATTTTTCTCAAGTGTCCATTGATAAAACCACCCTCCTTTACCCCCTTCCCTCTAAGTATTTATTTACACATAGGCAGAAAAAAAAACCCTCTGAAAAGCTCTGAACTGTCCTTTTAACTTAAAAAATAATAAAAAAGAAAATCAGGGAAAGGCACTATGGAAAAACTTACAGAATGTGCTCAACCGTACACCTTTAAGAAAAAACAAAAAAGCTGTCAGCACAGCATTAATAGACTTCAGTTGTACGCTGGAGTTTCTCAAAGCAGCTCTGTGACTCAAAAGAAAAAGTAGAACAAAAAGCCACACAGCTCTTCTCCCTTCCTCTGTTTGGAAGCTGCTGAGCTTCAGAAGAAAGTGCCAAAGGAGAAGAAACAATAAAAATTAGATTAACACCTCATCTTTCCCAGGCAAGAAATGCTGAATGTTGAAGGCAAAAGCAGAGACTGATGATTTTTGTTTTTTTTTAAAGGCAGGACTGTGGATTTGGTTCTTCTCTCATGTCCCTTCGTGTCAAATGAAGACCGTTTGCAGAGAGAGAAAATACCAGCAGAGTTTCTCCCTTTTCCTTTAACTGCATGGCTAGGACTTTATATGGCATTAAAACTTCATGCACTGATGGACAGAGGAGGAGGGGGAAACAAGAAGAGTTGTGGTGGTGAGACCTTAAGTGACCTTAAAACACTCATTCGCAACAAGAGTGAATAAAAGGGGATAACCCAGGAGCAGCTGAGGAAATTTGTTATTTTCATTTTTCTCTCTCTCTCTCCGCTTTTCTTTTTTTTTTTTTCTTTAAGATAAGTTTTGGTGTGTAAGTTGAACTCTTCCCCCCCGCCCCTGAAGTTCCGTACTGAGGGAAGGAGGATCACCTCACGGTGAAAGGTGACTCCACTTTTATCGCCGTGTGATTTTTAGGTCACTGGCTGCAGTTAGGCTCTGTATGTGTATTTACTGTTTCTCTGGTTTCCTTAAATAATCTCTAATATTTATCTCTAGATGTTCCGGTTCACTGGGGTCACGTAGTTGCGTGGAAACATGCCCGTCTGTCCGCGGCACGCTCCCTTCCACCAGTTGGGGTCAGAATTGTCAAGGACTTGGATAAAGTCTCCACGATGGAAGCCCAGCTCTCCTTCCTCTTGGGGATCAAAATCAAACAGGGCCTGAACGTATGTTGGTTGCTGAAAGGGGAAAGAAAAACACACACAGAGTGAGAATCACCCAGAGCACTCCAGACAGCTGCTCCTGCGGGCAGGAGCTGCACTTACACTGCAGTTTATCAACAAACATTTGATCTGTACCCCTTCCCTGCAAACCAGCTCCCAACATCTGCAGCAAGGTGCTGGAACAGCAAAGCACAGGCTATAGAACACCTCAGAAAAAAGACAAGTTTCTGTGAAAGAGCTGAAATAGAGTAGGTGATTCTGATGTTTTGCAGTATTTCTCAGTCTTTGTGACCTACTGTAAATCTCTGCTCTATTGCAGTACAATAGTCCTGCTGCTTATTTGTCCTTTTTCACCAACAGCACAAATGTTACTAATCTACACAAAGTTCCCTCTAAGAACTGGATGTTGACATTTTACACACTTCCCTTAAAACTCTTCTGTCACAGAACATTTTGCCTGATCTGCAAGTACTTCCATTCTGATGGAGAAGCCAACAGTTCACTTAAAATACATTTGCAGTATTAAAATCATGAGGCCAAGATGTCTCTTCATGCTTGTCCTTTTCAGCTAGGTGTTTTCTCACCCTCTGTTTATCCCTGACCTGGTAGTGCAGAGCCAGGTGTTAATTCAGACAAACTGTGACAAAGGTGCCCACAGCACCTGAAGAGCAGCACCAATTCCACACCCCTCGTCCTCAAGCTAGAACCAGAATGCTGCACACTGAAACAAAAGGATTTATCCAGAATCGACAAAACATGCAGTTACATGAAATATAACACTCTGATTGACCTGGGAAACAGAACAAAGCAAAAAGCTGGATATACACAAGCTGCTCTGCTGGCACTTCTCAAGAGTTTTTGGGTTGTCTTCACACTGACTAGATCCAAACCAGAGATGTTCCATCTGCTGGAACCACCTTTTCAGGAAAGCTCAATACCAAAGCCTCACTGGAACCTGAGGGCTGCAGTTCTGGCTATGAACCAGTACAAATCAGAAGAGAATCACAGAATTGTTTAGGTTGGAGAAGACCTTTAAGATCCCTGAGTCTAACCATTAACCCAGCACTTCCCTATCCTTTCTTACTGTGCCCTACAACAGGAATAAACCTATTTTTAAATCACAGGAATCAGACAACCTTTCTGCAACAGAAGGCATAAACATTACAATAAGCATTTAATTACAGTAAATGTTCCAGCAGCAACAGTAACACTTTGTCAGAACTCAAGGGAGGCCAGGGAGTGCAGGTAGGCTTTGCACAAGAATGCAGCTTATTTACCAGTAGAATTCTGACTGCAGGATCTAGAGATACACTTCCACAGACAGAAAAAAATCCCTATCCATTTACTCTAGGATGCAATCCCACTTCAGACTGTGGTTGCAGTAGCCAGAACAATGCACTCTACAAGGACACTTCTCTTACCTGTGGCACCTGTTCAATGTCCCGGAGAAATATTTGCTGGTTCCTGGAGACAGATGTGGATCTGTGATAATCTACCAGCTCGTTCAAAGAATTGAACTTCACCACCCAAAGGAAATACTTGCCAGCCCCATCTCTGAGCACCTTGAAGTGCTGCACATCGTTTCCAAACCTGTGGGGAAAGAATGAGTAACACAGAAACGCACACTGTTAGTCACAGAGAACTCCTCTTTTGGGATCATCAGCACAGAGTTTGGAACAAAATAGTCCTCCAGGTGACACACACTGTCAATGACATTGATAACAGATACGATCCCATAGCTGGCATCCAGCACACACAGTTCTGGATGTATGTTATGTATGCAGTAACTGTGTCATTGAAGATGGTGCAGAGAATCCCAAGGACCAGTGCCATGGACTTTGCAAGGTCACAGTAACACAGCAGCACCCTGGTGCCTTCCACTTCACATCCCCAAGGACAGGATTTCCAGTCAAACAGCACATGCACTTCAGTTTAGCTCTTCACACCCAGCAATTTCACAGCTGACTTGAGCCATTTTCAGTTTGTGCTACTCCTGCCATGGTCCTGTGCACTTCACAGTCCCTCTCCTTCCCTCCCACAGCACCACTGGGTACGTGCAACTGTGCAAAGCATAAGAACCAGTCCCATTATAGGCAAATTCCTGGGAAAACAGTGCCATGGGGAGGGTAGGATTGTGTCTTTTGGCAGCCAGCGTGGACTTGTGCAAAGGACTGTCTCGTGAAACAAAAAGACCTCTCTAGTCCTTAAAAAAAACCCTAAAATGTGACCAAAAACCCCTTCAAGCCCCAAAATGTTCAAAGATGACGCTGCACACAAATCTTCAATTCTGTGTTCACAATTTTTTCTGACAAATGATGGCATTCAGTTGAAGCTACATTTCCAGCAGTTTTAGTGTGAATAAAGAGAAACTCCGAAGAGGTCCATTGGGATTTTCCAGATGAATGGCACATTGGTATTTTTACTTCAGTCTAAACCACTGAAAACAGAAGACAACTGTTCCCCCTTGGCATGCACAGCTCCTGCACATCGTGGGGAAAAGGAGGCCCTGCCTTGGCTACAGAGCCATGAAACAACTCCTGGGTGCTGCCTCTGCTCTGCCTTCCTCAACCTGGGAGCTTCTCACCATTTCAAATCCTACAGATCACTGTTTAGGAAAAGGACTTTTCTAAATTATACACACAGTAAAAAAAAACACCCAACTGAGACATTACCACCAGATGGCAACACAGGGCTGAACAGGCAGGCCCAGCTATGCCATCACAACTTTCTGTTTCTTAAAGGAATGCACTTCCTGCAACTGAAGCTTCCATTCATATCTAATATTCCAGCCCAGATTATTCCATCCAAGACAGAAATATAAACATCTCTAGAATCAGTGGCTTTAAGCCAGTTTGTTGGCATGACTCAGTGCTGCTGTAGAGGACAAAAATTTGGTTACAGGCCAAAAATGACCAGGGAAAAAAAAGAATAAAAAATCTTGTTGAGGCAGACCACTGACAGCCACAGAAAACAGAGCCAGCTAGAATTGCACATGAAAAATAAAAAATATTGTAGGATTCTCAAGAAAATTTTATTTACGGTAGGAAAGGGGAAGATGATAAAAAATAATAATTTTTAAAAAAGCCAAAATCAACTGCAGTGGACAGATTCCCTCACACCC
This sequence comes from Atrichornis clamosus, assembly GCA_013400975.1. Classification (NCBI taxonomy): domain Eukaryota; kingdom Metazoa; phylum Chordata; class Aves; order Passeriformes; family Menuridae; genus Atrichornis; species Atrichornis clamosus. The sequence goes on along the minus strand of WBMZ01010539.1, from coordinate 40,485 downwards.
CCATCCTGCATTAAATTACTTCACATATCCTGTCAAGCTTCTAATACCTCTATTTGACAGTGATTATAGAATCACAGAATGGTTTGTGTTGGGAGTGACCTTAAAGATCACCTCGTTCCAACTCTTCTCCCATGGACAGGAACACTTTTCACTAGACCAGGCTGCCACCAGACCCATCCAAGCTGCCATTTAACATTTCCAGGGATGGGGCAGCCACAGCTTCTCCGGCCAACCTCTGCCAGGGCCTCACCACTCTCACAGGGAAAAATTTCTTCCTAATATCTAATCTAAACCTGTCCTCCTTCAGCTCAAGACCATTCCCTCCTGTCCTATAACACCAGGCCCTTGTGAAAAGTCCCTCTTAAGCTCTCTTGGAGCCCCTTTAGGCACGGGAATGGGCTCTAAGGTCACCCCAGAGCCGCCTCCTCTCCAGACTGAACAGCTCCAACTCTCTCAGCCTGTCTCCACAGGAGATGGGCAAGACAGGAGCAGGGTGTCATGTGGGCCATGGGTAACCAGCAGGAACTGCTGCTGGTTAACAGCTCGTACTTCTAGTAAGGTTACTCAAGGATGAGAACTGCTCCTCTTCATTTCCCTGTTACTCCCCCGAGCTCCTCTACCCACGTGGAATGCACTTGTGAGAAATCAAACTGCCCTCTGGTTTCACAGCTCCACGTCCTCAGTGCTAGACAATGGAAATATCAGCAGGGCACGTGCCAAGCAGAGAAAAACATATCTGCAAATGTACTACACAGAGGGAAGACAGAGTAGTAACTTGCACTGCAGAGAAGGAATGCAGGAGGATGGGAGGCTGTCCACACTGGGTGCTTTGTGGCTGTAAAAGGAGGAATGGGATCCACAAACAAAGCTGGGACCGTGTGAGCCACATGCCACCAGGTCAGTCCTGTGGGCTCACTGCAAACCAGAGCAAAGGTATTTGTTCTATTAGAGAGGGAACAAATGTCCCTAGAAGAACAGAAATGCTATAGGGCATATGGCAGATTATTCCTGCTCCTCAGCTTTGACAATCACCTGCCCTTTACTCACTAGTCCAGAGGAGCAGCAGAAGCCTGATTACCACACAAGTGCTCCTGGGCATGACTTACTTGACTGAGAGGGAGAAGTCCCCGGGAGCGCTCTCACTCTCCCTGATCAGGAAGGCACCATCGTGTCTTTGTTTGCCCAACATCTCTTCAGCCTTCGCTCGGGGAATCTTTCCAAAAAACCACCTGTGTGGGGAGGAAAAGAAAACAATAGGAAAAGTTATGAATTTTAATCCTTTCATGGAAGAGCCAGAAACATCACAGCTGTGGAAACAAGATACTGTCTGTGCACTGACCCGTCCTGCACAAGTGGAAAGTGCATTTTGTATCAAATTTCTAGTCTCTTTTAGATTGGGTGGTTAAGACACAACTACTTCAGCAGAGAGAATCAATATCTTCATTCAGCAGCTGTTTGCTCCTGCAACCCAGAGTCCAATCTCTCTGAGCCCTACCAGAGTCCTATGGCCCAAGACAGGTATCATCTGTCAAAAAGCTGAGGCAGGTGCCAAGAGTGCAGTTACAAGAAGACCAAGTGAGGAAAGTTCCTTCAAGGTCTCTTTGCTTCATTGCAGAGGAGTGCTGAGCCAGGCATGGAATCTGTTCCAGGAAAGATGCTGACGATACTTGTTTCAGGAGCCTCTTTTCTTGCTTTCTCCTACAGGCAGGACAATCCAGCAGCTTTCACAGGAGTCACATGAAGCAGCTGCCTCACGGAAGCCACATCCGAAATTCTCACCAGCCACAGGCTGACCATGACACCGAGGCTGAACCTACCTCGGGCCACCAGATCGTCAGCACTGACCAGCAGCCCAGTCACGGGATCCTTACCCACATTTACATTTGCATTTCCAGACTAATCCAAGATTAAAGGCAAAGAAGGGGTGGGTGGTAGGTCACATGGCATGAGAAAAGCAGAACCGTCTTCACGACCAAAAAGCGGAGCTTTCAGCTCCGAGGAACAGATCACACAGGACAGCAGCACTCATCACACCCACACCCACGCAGATGACTGACCTTAGAGGAGAGCATTTCATAACAAGAGCTCCACTCACACAGCCCACAGTCTGCAGTGAAGGGTTTGGTGCAGCAACAAGGCAGGAGTTGCAGAATCCTTCCTGACACAGTTGTTCTTAAGAGAAGTTGAAGCTTTCATGACGTCACAAAGTCACCAGATCTTTCTTTCTCTCCAAGGGCAAACTACCTCTAGAGCTGAGGGAGAACTGATTTTGATTACCAAACACATTTTTCGTGTTTGAAACTCTCATTTTGTACTTTTTTCCCCTGAAATGGAAAGGAAAAGCTTTCTCCCTCAACCATCCTACTTCCTGTGGCAAAAACTTCACAGCATTTTGTACTTTCTGGGGTGGTTTAGCACCTGTGCTGCTTCTTGATACCTGAGCTGAGGTGGTGGCAGACCACCACGGGAGGCCCACCTGCCCCTCACTGCACTCTGCTGCCCTCAGAAACCAACCAAGAGAAACCACTGTGTGAAACTCCTTCAGAATTCAAAGGTAATATTTTGTTTCCTGGGCTTTTGGCACTACTGTCAGAAAGAGAAGGAAGTCTTGAATTTTGTCCCCGCCAAAAGTTACCTAAAGCAAGCTTTATATTATGGTTTTAGATATCACACCATATTTCTTGTTTACAAAGTGCCTTAATCCTGTTTAGTTCTCAAATAATTCCCAATTACTCACATGTGACTTGAAAATGAAAGTCTTATCTTAAAAAAAAACACAAACAAAAATCAACCTCACCTATGACTGTAAAATAAGAAGGAAAGCCTGAAAGAGCTTAATAGAATCTCTTCTGAAGCCTAAACAGTATACCTATTTTCCCCTAAATTTTATGGAAGCATTACAAAGTAGAAGCACACTATTCTTTTAAAAGAATTAACACTTCCCAAGTGACAAAGCTTTTTGTCAGCTGCTTCTAAGGCACTTTAAATAGAAAGACTAAAAATCTTTCACAATTCTTGAGCTCCCTTGTAGTTTTATGGCTTCACTACCACATTAGCCAGAGTAAAAGAAGCCAACTGAAAAATTGAAAAGAAAACTCCACAGACAAAAAAAACAAAGAAGGACTGCTGTCTACTTAAGAACACAGTTGTAAAGCAGCAGAAGTGTTGTACACATACCTTTGCTACAGAATATTTGAAAAAATTAACCAAAATCACAGCACATCAAAAATCACATATGGTGAATTAGGCAAAGTGACCACCACATTCCCACAAAACTTTCCTGCCAAAGGGTTAAGCCTGATAAGGCTTGACTCCAACTAGCTCCGTAATGCAGGTGAAACTCATCCTGTCAGCACTGCAGAACCAAATCCAGGCATTCCTGCTGATGCTGCACAGCCAGAGGGAGCTGCACTGATTGGTAGAGCACAGGTTCCCATCGCTTCCAGCCTCCTCTCCGTCGGCAGTTGGCAATTCCTGAGGCTTCACTCGGCACAATCATCTCGCTTGGCCGAGTTCCTCCACAGAAATTACAATACTGCAAAGTGAGACTTCAGCAATATCCCCAGGACAAGCTGATAACGAAGACAAAGACCTGAGATAGCCTGGATCAGGCTCATGGTGTGTCTCAAACAGCAGATTCTTCCCCTGCCCCCTTTGAGAGCAAGGTGTGCTGTCACTGAATTGACTGCTGTTCCTTCACAGGAACCTCCCTGCCCAGAGCTTCTTGCAGCCCTTCTCTGTCCTGCCTAGTTCTGTCAGTCTTTGCTTTGTTAACCGGGGTGGCAATTCAGATTAACCCTTCAGGTTAATCCCCAGGTCACTGAGAGGTGCCACATTTTCCTTTGGGCTTCATTTGCTGGTAGTTACAAAGTGACCTGTAAGATTTGCAAAATACAAGTGAGAAGAAACACTGCATTTAATACCAGCTGTGTGGTTGGAAGATTTAAGTCTAGGATCCTAGGACAGGATTTAAAGCCATTTTCAGTTGCTTTTTTTCCAAAACCTCTTGAAAACGATTTGATACTAGTCTGAGAAAAGGAACATTCTCACTGCTCAGCTGCCTGCAGTTTGCCTTCTGTATGACCTGTATGACTAGAGAGCTCTGCACAACAGCTAAGCCAACATTATGCTATAAAAACTTTTGCATAATTTCCCAGGGTTGTTAATGCAGTAGTTAAGACTCCCAGCATTGCTGACACATGGCAGTGCCTCCATCCAGATGCCATCAGCAGTTTACACATCTTCAGATAAGATCAAATTAACTATGCTAAAAAACCACTACCAAATTCACTCACTTGCAGGCTCAAATATTGCTCATTCCCTTTCGATATAAAAAAAGTGAAAATCTGACAGCTCTATCCCTCTAAAACAAAACACCATGGATGACTACAGAACAAACTGATCATCACAGGAGACATCACCACAGGATAACTCAAATGCCTGGAAAATTGTTATGAGAAGGTACAGGCATCAAATCAATGAGAGAGAAACTGCAATGTGAATTTGTGATCCCCAGTGGACTGGCACAATCAGGGTAAACCAGACATGTTACTGCAGAAAACAAGGCTTTAAGCAATTTCAAAACTTTCTTGTGTGTCCTTGCTTCACTTCCCACTTGGCTGTACTAAAGTATGACACCTCTTCTCCCTTCTTGGGGCACAGCCCCTCAGAAGCTTCCTTCTGCTATTTCAAAAGAGACTTTAGAAAAATAATTCTTGATTGCATTTAACTGCAATATCTTCATTATATAATGACAGCCAACACTTACATAAATCATCAGTTTTTGTGAGCAAATGAAACACTACAGCTCCTTGTAAAAACCCTGATTACAGGTTTTGCTGCTCCCTCCTAAACCTTCCTTTGAATGTTACCCAGAGCTTGCTGTTCTTGCTCAGATGTTGCAGGATCTCAAAGGTTGGCAGAACCAGAGTTTAGCAAAAGACAGCAAAAATATACGAGCTGACACAAAGAAAATACCCAGTCATGAAATGCTACCGTTTTCATATGCCAGATTTGTTACACCTATGGGGAAATGTTCAAAGTAGTTACTCAAACACAGCTCTCTGGAGCAGCAAACCAAGGCAGTGATACTTGTGCAACAGCACTTTGAGGCCAGCCTGTTTTGTGAGGAAGGTGTCGGACCAGATGAATGTTAGAGCTCCTGTCCAACCTTAACAATTCTCTGATTCTATACTCAGGATGTGACAGACACACTACAAGTTCAGCTCCAAATATCCTTCACCTTCTGGTGAGCTGTGAATGCCATGATTTTTACTCTTAGTTGCTAAGTAAAATAGAGAACCATAATGAGAACACAGACACGCTCTTTTCCTGGGGCAGGGATGGTTACAGCTCTCTACTGAAGAGTTTTCTGCTGGTTTATGGCTGCTAACCCCAAGGTCGCTCTGTCTGACCCTAGAGAACACCAGAGCAAGCAGCAGAAAAGCCTCCCAAAATATCCTGCTATGGAGCTACTGTGAAAGGAGTTACAGCAAACACTGCAGCCAGAGTCACAACTCACCAGCCATCCTTTATCTCTCCACACATTTGGGTACAGGTGGTAAAGCACATTTTAGCAGAAACCCTTCCTTCTGTTTGAGAGGATGCCCAAAGTAAAACCAAGGGAGTGTATCCCCAGAGCTCTACTTACGGATGGGGTTTCATTTCTATGTAGTTCTTGGGAATGAAGCCATCTTTTCCATTGAGTTCTGCCTTATACCAATTCTGATCGCATTCTTCATTCAAAACCTGAAGGAAGGAAGCAAACAAAAATGAAGCTTGAGATACATTCAAGATACAGCAAAACTGATGAAGGTACCAGGTTATTCTTTCCACGTTTGTTTCAAAACACTTTGTGTAAGATGAACCTGTAAAAATGGTGCTGTAAAAACAGCCTGCGCCACTGCATCCCGTGAGTGTTCAGAACTGTCATGAACAAATATTAGCAGAGGCACAGCTGAATACAACTGGCAATTTCAGTTGGTTTGGCCAATTCAAGTTAAAACCAACTTAAATCACACATCAGAAACAGTGACTTGTGGTTTGAGTACTTTTTACATTAATAAAGTTAAACACATTCAAAAGCAAATGTCGATGAATGAAGTTTCTTCTTTTTATTTTTTAAGGGGATACTTTTCTTGCTGCAATTTTAAAATGAATGAAAGATCAGGAGTCACAAGAGAGGAGCCACATGAAAAGGTAGCTTTAAAAACCAGAAATTGATACTTCAAAGCATACTTGCTCTAAAAAGTTCGATGCCTTATTTTTCACTGAATTTGTCAACTCGTACAGTGCAACAGGCAAGTGTGGTACACTGACTGAAAACAGTCTCTCCAATATAGAATTATGTTCTGCAAGTAAAGCCATGCTACAGTTTGAAACTACCTCTCCTCGAGAAGATTTTATCTGGTGTTGGAAGTAAACATCTCAGAGAACCTGCCCCCTTCTCTAAGATTAAACACCACAACAACACTTTTCCTCGAGCACTTTTACTCCCTCTCAGCTTTCTCAGGAGGATCCCAAAAAAGCTAGATCTGAGTTAAAAAAACCCCAAACTTAAAGCCTCAAGCCACAAAAGTATCACATGATTAGCACTGCCTGAATGCAAGAAGATGAGGAAGTGCAAAGAGAAAGACAACATGAACACAGATCCAGAGATCACATACTACACACGCAAAGTTATGAAGATATCCACCAAAACCCCCAAATAACTCTTTTGCTATGTCAATGTTTATTTGAAGGGTGATGAGAGGAACTTTAAAAAAAAAAGAAAAAGAAAAAAATTAAAAAGAAGAGAGAAAGTAAAAGCAGACAAGAATTTTCAAGTGCAGGTTTTATCCTTACAGCTGACAGGAGTGCTTCAGAAAATTAAACTCTAAAGATCAGTGCTTGCTGCCTTTCAATAATACGTGACACACCAACACCCTAAATCTGCCTCACTGTTGACTGCTACATATGACAGAGAAAAGCCTCAACACCTACTGGAATGAAATGCGGTAGAGGAAAAAGAGAGCAAAATGTGAATCTCCTCAGCGAATTCCAGTGGGCAATAGTTACCTGGATGTTCCTTAACTCCCTACCAAAGGGGCTGATGGGCTGTGCATTCCTTAGGTGACAGCACTTCCACCGAGGAACTAGCACAGGGCCACATCTGTATTACTTTAGGTGAGCAAAGACATGCATCTTTATGGTCCATTTCAGGATATTTTCAGCCCAGGAGGCTTTAGCACTTACAAGATCCCAAGTACTTTCACATGGATGAAAACATTAAAGCTATCTTTTGTGCAACTATTACTTTGGGCTCCATCATTTATTTACAAGCCCTGTTCCAGCATGCACAGCAGAGTTCAGTCATTTAGCTGGGATAACCTGAGCACAGGTCATGAGCAGTTCAAGCATGGCTCTGTTACAGGCTCTGAGGTAAGAGCTCACACATGGAAAGCTGCCCTGGACCAGCTGATGTCTGCTGGACTGCCTTGGAGCGCTGCCTCACCCACTGCGGGACAGTGCTCTGGGCAGGATTCCTCCACAACACCAAATACAGGGAGAGACACCAGCAGGACTGCTGGGATTCTGAACAGGGACAGCAGAGACCAAAAACAGGTGTGTAAAAAAGTGAACTGCAGAGAGACCAGGGAGGGCACAAGCTGAAGACAAGATCTGTAACTCAGTCACATGAAGATTTCAGCACATGGATTCAGGGACCAGGAAGTTTGGGGTTGTTCTGTAACTCAAGCTGCCCTCACCAATCGTGCACAATACAACACAACTCAAACATGACACATTTTAAAATTATTTCTAATAAACCAAATCTTACACAATGGTGTGCACTCCTTTATCAGAAATAGCCCCCATCAAACCTTTGATAAGGTCATGTACTACAGAATTGTTTCATTAGGGATATGGCACTCTCTTTCTAAAAAAAATGGGTAAATTGTAGTTTCATCTGAAGGACATCACCACAGTTTTGTGGGTTTGGCAGCAGGTATTAAAAAATTATCAGAAATTCTAATGCCCAAACGTAAATTATTTTAATGAGTTTTATCTTGCTCTGAAGATATGCTAATAGATTTGGAGGAGCCAAATCACATTGGGCTTGGGGTACTCATTAGTACTTGGCCTGAAGCCAAATGCCAGCGAGGGAGCAGTGCTGAGGGATGCATTAAGCTTTGTGACCAGAGTGAAAAATAGCTGGATAAAAGGCAGAATAAGGTAACTGCCTACATATCTGCACATCCAGCCTGAGCAGGGGACTTCTGCTGTAGTGATGAGCCCTCCACAGCTCCCCCCTCAGTGGCTTTGTTTGCTCCCAGGACCTTTTCCTGCCTCACACCCAGCCTGACTTTATCTTCACAGCCCGTTGTCCTTTCTAGGATCATTTTAACGAGCTGTCACAGCTCCATTCACACCCTGGCCGACAGCCAAGGATCCGTGCCCTGTGTTATGGACCAGAGAGCTCATACACACACAGCCACCCTGTAAACACCCCTGGGTTCCCCTTTCTGGCTCTTCCAGAGAGAACAGAACACACTGCTTTCTTTCCAAAGCTCCATGTTCCCGTATCATTTCAACAGGAGTCACCTCGACAACACAGATCTACACAATCATTTTTTCTGACAGTGTCAGACACCCCTGGAGCTGCTCCCAATGCTTAGTCAAGCAAAACTGACTTGTACTGAAGTGCCTTAAATTCAGGACAACTTTGCAGTCACATGCACAAGGCTGGAATTCTGGTGGCTCCTATGGAGTTATGGAGCTAGTATCATGACAACTGTAGGACAGTCCTGTAAAATTTCAGCTTCCAAAAAAACCTAGGTCACTAACATCCATTAGTGTAAAAAGTAAAAAGTAAAAAGTAAGTCAGGAACACACAGAGAAACCTTGTGCATTGGTGTATACACCTTTGATATTTACACCTGACATTGCTCTCTTTTATATTTTAACTCATAAATCCACTGAAAGAACTGACTTTTAGTAATTAAATCATTTTACTGCAAAATGTTTTATGAAAAGCATCCAGTAAATCCATCTATTCCATACCTCCAAGTGATTTCCAGATAATAATTCAGATTAAAATTTATCATCTGGATACTTAAAACACAGTGCTATGCCTCTAAGAAAAAGAGTGATTCTTAACTGAACTACACTAAGATCTTCCTAGACTTACCAAAGCTACAAAATTTAAGCTAAGTACCACATGCATGACTGGATTTTGCTTTGAATAATTTCCCAAGTACAAAAAAAATACAGAAAAATTAAGTATCAAAATGAAATAAAGATTTACTGCTCCAAACTGGACAGCCTTCAAGATCTGCAAAAAATCTGAAACACTTTTTCAGCTCAACTGTTCGAAAGTGCTGCTCTTTGTGTAGGTCAAAACATAAAGCATTCCCTTGCATCCAATCCCATGGCTGCCATAGATCTAATCAGGTCTATGCCAGAGCGACTCTTCCTTTCACACTGGGGCATCTGTGCCTGAGAGGAGGAAGGAGAAAGGATATTTTTAGCCCCTCCATTTGAAGCCATGCTGCCATGTGATGTCCTCAGCCCGCAGTCAGCCCTGTTTTACAGCAAGAGCGGCTCAACTGCTGCCCGGCAGTTTCCCAGTTTGATAACAGCTCTTATCAACAAAAGCCCATCTGTTCCCATGGAAATGAAGAAGAGGCACCATGGAAGAGTTGCACAGCAAGGCAGTTCCCAAGTTTTAGCTAGGATAGTTCACACACAGCAACGATCCCCTGCCATGTTCAATTCCATATCTAGCAAATATTTCCAAGCAAACCCTTGGGAGCTGTTGTACACCAGTCCCAAACCTCTCAAAACCAAACAACTTTCAGGAACATGCAGCCACTAAACTGGAACATAACCAGCAGATCGGGCTCAGCTCTCAGGCTGACACCCATATGCAAAAATGAAACTAAACATAATGCCTCAAATGTTATGTGCTTGTGAATTTAGCCAAAATAATCAGCATGCTTATTATATGGACAAAACCCAAAAAACATATTCAGAGAGGGCTCCAGATTTTGGCTGAATCTCCTCTTTTCCCTGAACTGCAAGGTTTTGGGATTCTTGCTGTGCTAACTGAAAGAGAAAGTAACACAATTGCTGCAGTACCACCTTTTAGTTGCCAATGTGGTTTTTCTCCTCCACAAAGTCACACTGACAATACCACAAAGAAAACAGTGCAGTATATTAAAAACATTCCCAAAGTCTCAGGACTCCAAGGAAAGCACTCACAACACTCAAACGAGGGCAGGAATTAAAATCTATTAAGTGAATAAATGTTTCAAAGGCAGCAATTCTGCAACTGAATTTCTAAACTCAGAAATTACTTGTCCCAGGATGGAATGGCCCTTGGGAGGAGGGGTCACACCCTCAGCTGAGGTGCTTTAACACTGCTTCTCATTTCAGAAGAAAATGGCTCCTTTTCTGCTCCAAGAAGAGAGTTACAGACCAGATACAAACCAGGAAGTAAAAACCCCTTCAAGGGAAGCTATGCCTGGATTCAACACAGCAAGTTCACCACAGCCCATTACGTAACATTTTTGTTCTCTGCAAATTTACTGTAAATGGTACCACGGGATATTCAAATTCATCTCTTCAGGGTTTTGCAAAGGCAACCCAAGATATTGCGTGGTCACCTGCAGCTCCCTGTCTCATCCCTGTGTTGAACAAATGAATCCTCCCTCCTTCTGGCTGCCTGTCACCAAGGCAGCTGTGTGGCAGCAATGGCATCTTAAGGAAACCTGGGGATACCTGCACATCAAAATGGAATTGTATTCAGGCCAAGCCAAATCAAGTTTTTCTTTTCTTGACTTACTCATGGCATACAGCAAATTTTACCTGCAAACTTACAACGCACAAAGATACATTAGACAATTAAGATGACTCAAGAACACGTAACTGCTAAAATATTCTAGGCTTTTCCTTAAATTCAATTTATCATAGCAACACATAGGAAATGCAAAACATCCACATTTTTCAGGACAAAACCTAAAGCACCACATTTGGGCATGCTGTAAGATTGTGCTTACTTGCTCTCTGGCTAGATATAAAAAGCTGTGAAAATGCTTAACAACCAGACGTAACCCACAACAGCCAGAGAAAGATTGCTTCTTAAATTGCACTCAACTACCAAGTATTATAATATAATGCCTAAATAATAATGGATGTAGATTGCACTGTAATGCAGTAATGTGTTATGGATACAGGTTTTCATTCTCGCTCACCCCAATTCCCATTATCACTACAGAAACACTTCTTCCACCTACAGCTTTTTAAAGGCACAAAGAGAGCACAAAATACAAACTCAAAGGAAAATAATTTCAGAAAGTCTTCCCACCACAACAAATACAGTCCAGGGGTCTTTCTTCCCCACTTTTGTTAGAAGCCTTATCTGAAGTGACACTGCTGCTTCAACATACAGACTTTGCACACCCATGGCCTTTACCACAACAGCCAAGCAGAAAGCCCAGGAAGCAGGAGTCCAGGAGAGCAAATTTTGCAGCTTTTCAAAGCACAAGGCTGATGTCTGGGTTACCAACTGCTGTTTTTAGTTTCTTGGAGAAGAAATTATGTCTAAGTTATTTCCATTCATCTTGAAGGAACCTGGAAACTCATCCAAAGTAAAATATGTAACAAAGTTGAGAGACAACAAACCAACACCAATGGTAAAGTCACAGGACTTGGCCACTCTAGGACCAAAGCTTCTCTTTCCAAACCCTAAATAATACTGTTTTCCAAGCCTATTGCACAAAACTACTCAGCACTGGAGGTTTGTGCAATATAAACATTTATAGATAAATAGGATTCCCCTAACCTTCAGAGACAGGTGATGGGGAGAAGTAGCTGGTTAACATTACAGGAAATTATTTATTTTTAACTGCATGAGAGAAAGGCAAGTTGTCATTACAATTCCATGCAATATTTCACCATGCAGAACTCAAATCCATAGGAGCACTCCTAAAGTGGTCAAGAAATCCACAGTAGCACTGGCTGGCAAGCACAGTAAAGTCTGCTGTAACAAAGAAAACTCCAAAGAGAGGGCTGGAGCAAGGAATTACCACTCAAACTTTTCCAAAACGACCCTTTAAATTTTTTGTAGCTAACACAAGAATGCTTGAGACAACTTTATGTGAGCTGAGGCACAATCCAGTCCAGCACAAGGACAGACCTCAGCACAGACTAACTCACCCTGCCTCTCAGGCCTTGCAAGTCCTGTACTACCACGTCCCCTCTGGCAAAAGACTTCAATTGTGAAGTTATTTATTTAAGATAATAGGAAAAAGAGAAGCAAAAAAAGAACAATCTAAATAACAATTCTCTTTCCCTATGGCTCACATTTTTTGACTTATGTGGCACAAAGAAGGGAGGAAAATCTCCAGCACTTTAAAGTATACTTCAGTGAGCTCCAAAATGTCTAATGGAGATCCTGGAAGGAGTCAGTAAAGCTCAAGAAACTTTGCCACAGGTCTTGCCTTCAATGAAGTTCCCACTAGCACAAACACATGGAGGTAAAAAGATAACAAATTCACCAGTTGTGCCCCCACTGCGGTGGACAGTCAGATGTCAGCCCCAGTGACTACAGAATTCCCTTCAAATCAGTCCTCCCACTATGACCACTTCTGTAAAGGTTAATCTGTAGATACCAAAAACTTCATATTTTCAAAAAGGTTGATGCAAAATCTCCCTAACAGAGAGCATGGCAGCCTGCAGCAAAAAAATCAGTATTGATTTTACAATTCAAACAAAAATAGCTTTACAGAGCTTGAAGTAGCTACAGCTCACATTCTAATTAGGCTTCCCACATCTCAAAGACCCCCAAGTGTTTCCGAAACAGCAGGGAATCTCAGAAGTGAGATTCATTTTATGTTCAGCAACTTTTATGGGACTTAAGTGAACACTAATTCTGACAAACTTAATGATGTCAGGACTACTTCAACATTTGATGCTGCAAGGAATGCATGGTCTCATTTCAGGGCCTGATCAAAATGGAGTGCAAACCTGTAAAAAGCTTATTATCACAGCCTAAGCTCCACAGCTTGGCTTGAACATGTGGGGAGCACAACGCTCAGGGATTCACAAGAGCAGTTTCTTCAAAAGAGGAAGGGGAGTGTTGTTTTTCCCCAACAGACCAAGGTTAGTTTACAGTGACTAAAGACCAGGACTAGTCGCCTTTTATAAGGAGCTGTAGTGCTCAGGATGTTATCACGGAAACAGAAGACAAAACATCCTTCCTTAATCTCAAACCCAATCCACACTGAATTTGGAAGCCCTGGAGAGCCCAGCATTTGGTCAGTTTTCTGTTGTGCAGTGTGGATTAGTTCACTCAGGTACTAGTGGGGAGGGGCATTTGCCTACAAACGAGTGTCTGTTCTCATTAAGGTTTTATTTAGCAGAGTTTAATTTAGGATTAAACAGGGCTCCTGAAAAACCATCAGTGAAGTACAAACTGAAGAACAGGTCACGTGCTGAAGCCTAGGGAGCTCTATGCCATACTCCCTCTTTTTTCACTAAGGAAAGAAAACAGCCTTGAATTCTGAGTACAAACCTGCTCTATTTGGGAAAGGTTCAAAATCCAAAACCAGGCCCCAAAATAACCCAAATGCATATAGGCACATGTGTACATAAAGAACAGAGCACACATTGCCTTAAGCATCTAAATAAACCCTCAATTTTGAGAAGAAAAATATTGAAAGAACTCCTTTTACCTAGTGGTCAGAGTAAGTCTCCTGGTTTCTATTCCTGTATCTGCTGCTAACATCAGAGCCATAAATTCCAGGCCATTTAACAAAGGCTTTTTTGAGCTGAAACTTCAACTTTAACAACATGGACGCTAAGCATAAAACACATCTGGTATCATATGCTGTAGACTATTTATCCAAGTAACACCAACTACAACTTTTCAGGCCTTTAATGAAATTGTGTAGCTTTTGTAAGAGCTCTTGGCACAAGCTCTGAGGGATGAAGGTCGAAAGTCACTTCAGCAGAAGATAATAAAAAAAGCTATCAAACATTCCAATGAGAGTGTTTCAGAATTGCTTTCAAGCTTAACAGAGAAACAGCAGAAATACCAGCAGTGGGCTTGTGGCAGTTTGCAAGCTTATCAAAATTATACATTTCTGACTTTCTGCACTTCTCTCATTGTGCTGGCTCTGTTGTAAGCCAGGACTTGATGTATCAAACAAAAACTGAAAAAGGTAATGAAGAACAAGCAATCATAGCATGTGCTTGTCCTTTTAGAGCTTTACAATACAAATGAAGCTAGTCACTATAGTAAAACTGAGAATACTCTGGGGAAATACACGTCTGACAGCCCATAGGTCAGACATTCTCAGCTTGCAAAATACATTTGTAACTTGCTTTGCGTAACAATTTTACTTGAATACCCAGCAGTTCCTACTTCTATTTGCATGTGTCCTACTTTGTCCTGCTACCTCTCACTAAAATGCACTGTTGGAGAATGTGTTTCTCACCACCTCGGGAGGAAGCAGATACACCTGTCCCAGAGCCAGAGACAATTCCTCTGTACAGCAGAGGCAGGACCAGAAGGCAGAGCTCCTGGCCGGTTGCCTTTAAACACACCCCAGTCAGTGACTGAAACATTCACTAGAGGACAAGACAAGGTTTGCATTTCACTGAAGAACAGGATACTGCACCGGTAACACCCAGCCCTTGATCAGCTCATGCTTGGTACACCAAACCTCTACAGATACAAAATCCCCAAAACTTCTCTGTCAAGAATGAAAGATTAAAAATGCTGAAATTAAGACAGTTGTCCTTTCTGTTCCAAATGGAAGATGTGTACCATTACCTCTGCTACACTTCACTGCCCAAGAAATCACCAAACCCAACATTCCACTCCTGTATTTTCACTCTTAATGACTGCTTTTCCTAGCACACAAACTCAACAATTTACCTATCACTTTTAACAAGACAGGAACAGTTATTTGTGGAGTGACATCAGGCAACTGCTCCATGCAAGACGTTCTCCATTGCAACCATTCTAAAGCTTGTACACAACAGAGGTGCTGTGATGTACAGAAGTAACTGCAGGTCCAAAGAGATGTGTTAAGGGAGACAAAGTGCTTACAAACAGCTTCACGACGTACATTTCCAAAGAGCTGAGTGACTGCAGTCACTGAGGCTGAATGTGGCTCAGCTCACTTGGCATCCTGCAAAACTACCACTCCACATAAGGCACCTTGACCCCAACGCTGGAAAAACTGGGTGGGAGGAATGATGACTAGTAGTGGGACAACCTGGACTTCATCTTTGATCAGAAATTTAGGGTATGTGACCAAAGGGCAGTTCTGTAGCAGCCTCATGGCAACTACAGTGCTCCCCACCAACAACCTTTCATGCAGAGTGGAAGAATTTCTTTGCATGCTGGGTAGATTTTACAGCTCTGTCTATACAGTTTTGCTAGTCTTAAAAACGTGACATCACCTTGATTTCAACCAATTTTCCACTGTAATGTTTGGGGTATTTTCAGAGGAACTGATACCAAGCGAGTTACTCCCCATTCTGTATTGGTGCAGTTGGTAATTTCTGCCTATGATTACGACATGTCGCTCATCCTTGCTGAACACTTTCCTGTTTTTACATTTCTTCAAACCATCATGACAGTAGGTGTCACCTAAATGAGCTCTCTCTGATTGCTGGTAAAACAGACTGACAAAAGCAGTGGACAGAGTTGAAGGAGTGTCTGGATCATGCTCTCAGGCACATGCTGTGACTCTTGGGGTTGTCCTGTGCAGGGCCAGGAGCTGGACTCGACGATCCTTGCGGGTCCCTTCCAACTCAGGATATTCTGTGATTCTGTGACAGCTAGGCTTGACAGCCCAGGATGCACTGCTAAGTCTGAGTGACTAACAACGTGTCTAAAGCCATTAGGAAAACTGCAGTCTTGATGTACTTTGAAAACATGGAAAATTTAGAAGAAAAAAATGTACATGCCTTGCACTGACAACCAGATAATTTGGTGAGGAGCAAGACAGATACCAAGACTGCCTGCTACAAAGCAAACCAGAAGAAAAAATGCAAAGGTTGTCCAAAAACCAAAACCCAACTACATTTCCGTGGGAAGTACAATTAGAAACATTATCTGCTGCATTTTAAAACACACTTAGACAATATACAACCCTTAAAGGACTTAGAGAAAGCTTACAAGAGTTCAAAGTACCAACTTTCAGTTTCTGCTTCTAAAGGAAGCAAATTAACTTGAGCTGCAGCTGCTTAATCTGGTTTTTCCAGTGAAAAAACTTGCAAACACGTAAGCAAAGGGTCCAACAAAGATCAAACCAGGCAGATTCCTGCTATTAATTACAGTAATGCAAGAGGGGGAGTCAAAAAAGGCTTTCAGCACAATTGGCATACAAGACAAGATAACCTTTGAATTGCTTTTTTCTCTAAATGCATGGTTTTGTTTAAACTGTTTTATTACAGTGTTTAGTACACATTCATTCTACACTGCAGACAAGTTAAGAGAGCAATAAAAACCTTAACTTTGCTTCATCTGGTTTTAAAATTTAAAAGCTAGGATTATACTAGAATAGATTCTTATTTAATATTGATTGCTTAATATATCGTAAATTCTACAGAACATGAAAGAGTCTTACTCAGCTCTTTGTCAGAAGGATACCAGGAATTATATTTGACAACTAATTATCTACAGGACAAAGTACCCTAAGTTAATTACACCTGATAGAACATATTAAAAATATATTTGAAAAAAACTATGCAACACTGTAGTTATTCTGACAGTACTGAACTTTTGTATACCTCTTATTGACAGTCCTCAAAATTCCCAGTTGTTAAATCATGTCTTGAAAGGTAGAACACTTAATTCAACTAAACACGAGAGCTATAAACCATAATCTAAATGATTTAAGCCTTTATTCAGGAATAAGGATATTTGCAGGCATCTCTCAACACAGTCAGCAATCAAACTGTTAACACTGATACTGCACACATCTTGACCTTGGCATTAACAACCTTACTTAGTAATTCATACTTCTGATCAGGAATTCCTACCCAGCTACAAACTTGGGCCACACTCTCAGTTTGTGGTGGCTCTGAGTTCGGCAGCAGCTCTGTGAGGGTGCAGTGGCTGCAGTCTCCTACCTGTGCTCCCCAGAGTGGGAACAGGCACCTATTTAGTTGCTCAGATGGAAGAGCTCACGTGCACAAGAGTTTAGGAGGTGCTGTATTTCTCACCTGTCTTGTTGCCTGCACAGCAAGTGCAGGGTACAGCTCTAGGAGTGAAGCAAGAGAGGAGATGGAATAGGGCAGGACTGCTGGAGCAGGCACTGCCATGAAGGAAACACCCTTCATTCCAGTTTCAAAGGACACAAAAGGGCTGCTCCACAATTCTTGCAACAACACACCCCAGAACTTACACATGCAAGAATAGTTCCACTTGCTTGAAGATTTAAACACAGCAGATTAGGGGAAGAAGGGGACAAGAGTTCATGAAGGAGCACATGGGTAGTCCTGCACAGGGGCAACAAAAAACCAGGACTCACTGACTGCGAATGGGAGGAAGGGAAATAGGGAAGCAGAAGAGAGGGACTCAGCTGAGGCTTAGAGGTATTTGTGTTTTCTGATGACAGGCTTATTTGGGCAAGTGTTAAGACTGTTTTTTTCAAGCTGTATTCAAACTGAAGCTGAGACCTTTAATGGATAACATGGAAAGAAGAGTCAGGTCAGCCATACCTTCATACCTTCATGTCAGCCAGCCAGGTTCAGCTCAGCTTCACACTGATCCTGGCAAGAGACATCTGAAAATTTCTGCAGCATAGACAGAAAAAACTCCAACTTCACGCATGAAACAGCTCTAAAGTTCAGGGACACACAAGAAATACTGGTGGGCTCATCCATCAAGTCTCTTTTTGTGCTCCGTACTTTGAGCAATGACAGCTGCTGGTCCTTCTGACAAGTTTAATTCTTTACAGGTTACATCACCAGCATGCAGTGCAAAAGTCATCCCTTCCATCCTACTACACATTGCAAAACTGCACACAGGAGAAAGCAGGGTTTTATGGTATTTGAAATGACATGTTGATACCAGTGCACAAAACTCAAACCTTTTAGAAACAGAATGTCAAGCGAGTGCTAACGGTAATAACCTCTCTGCAGCAACTGAACAATTAGAATTTGACAATCAGTATTTACTAATTTCTTTCACACCTAAGACTCACATGGACTTTTCTGCCAGTCCCTGGAGCATACTCTGCAATTTGCATTTGAAAGTACAGAAGAAGGAAAAGCCCAGAAGTTCCACCACTCTGAGACAGCTGCCCCAAATGTCACCACTACCCAGGTCAGGCCCCAGCTGCAGAGGCTCATCACTGGCCAATGAAGCTCAAGTTGCCATTTCCTCTTAGCACCAAAAAGGTTCTACAGCCTTACTGATCTAAGAATAGTATTATCACCATCTATTTGAATTGCATTTTCCCCAACTTCTAAATACATCTGGAACTCCCCACCCATGAGTTTCAATCCCCATCCTACTGAGAAGAGTGAAATAAATGGTGTTGAATCTCATTTTGAGATGAAAAATGAAAATTACTTTTAAAAGGACCACACAGGATTTCCTGAGCAACTGCTGGAAAGCAACAGTGCCAACAGATCCTAGGCAGGATCTGAGAATCCCTCCACAAATTACTGTCAGTCTGTGCAAAAAAGTCTATTGGAAGATATACATATAAAATACATATGTTTCAATATATTTAAATACAATAAATATGTAATTAAATATATAAATATATGTATTTCCTATTGTTAGGATGGGCAACAGCAGTTGCACCTGCATTTTTGGAAAAGCATAATTTTGCTTTGGCCATAAAATTTACCAGGCATACTGATGGAGAACAAAATTACAAAAATGGACAGAAAGACAAAGATTTTTATTAAGCAGACTTCACACACAAAATGGAAAAGAATAACTAGTGATAGTTAGACCAGAAAATAGTATTTAAAGTAATCTAGAAAGCCTCATCACTTTTCTACTGTGTTATGAAAAGTCATCATCCAATCTCCAGGCTATATGAGGCATTCACATGCAAGGCTTACTGCAGCTGCCTCACACCAACAGACACCACAAATTAAAGACTTGCCTCATCAATCCAGAGCTTCAACAACTCTGTTTGCTAGAATTTTATGCAGGAGTCTTAATGGATCTTGTTTATAGAGGCAACCCTTGCCTCAGAGGGACTGTAATCTGTGCTCTGCTTTGCCAAGAACTAAGTTCAGGGGAGAAAAGAAGAAAAGTTTTGTGTTTGCCACAGGAAGGGTTCACTGTGCTCATGTAAATTATCCTCTCCTCACAACAGAGGAGATATGATTCATATCAAGTGTCAAAGTCAACGAATCCTCAACATCTTTATTTTTCCTTCCACCCTTGACAGCTTCTCACAGAAGTTATTACTGGGGGAGTGTCACAGCAACAGCTCTTACCTCACCATCTATTCCCCCTTCCTCCTCCACCACCCCGAATGGAACAGGCTTGCTATCACTGAGCCAGCTCACGCAATTCTTTATTCTTTGCAATTTCCTACCTCTCATTTGAAAAACAAATACTTCACTGTTATCTAAAAATATATTAAAACATTGCCAGCAACTCAGCACTTAAAGCAAAACAACTATCACCACCCAGTGTGAATGCACAATAGAAGTAGCATTTTTGGTAAGGCAAATTTTTAAGGAGTTCTTGAGAACTGCAAGAAAAATACCTCGAGTTACAAAAAGAAAGGGCTGCTTTGCCATCATGAGACTCAGCCAAATGCACAGCCCCAGGGCAGGAATGGAGACTGCCATCCACGTCAGCTTAGGGTGGCTGATACAGCTCACATCCAAAGCTGGATGGGATTGCACCTAGCACAATTATATCAAATCAAAGACAACCTAAAAAAAAANNNCCCTAAAAAAAAAAAAAAAAAAAACAAACCCCCAACACAAGTCCAAATAACCAAACCAAAACAAAAAAAGCCACTAAACACAAAAAAACTCCAAAACACAAAACTGCAACAAAACCAAACCCAAACCCCTGTCCAGTTCACAGTGCAACTCTACAAACGTCTGTGCTACCACAATGCAAGTGACACACAACACAGAGTATCCTGTCTGTAAAGCTCAGACATGTCTGCAAGACAGCAATTCCACACAGGGAGTTTGTGACAGAGCTAACTAAGTTCAGCTTCTCCCAGTATTTTCTTCCCTGCAGCCATTTATTCTCACCTCTTACTCTCCATCCCCACGCTGTGCTGGCCCAAGTGTTTGAGAAGTTAGCCAAGACAGGACAGGGTCAAAAGAAAAAAAACCTGTGATTTTCAAGGGCTCAATTTTTGCCAGCTTGCTCAGTCCCAGTGGAGCTCAGTGACTTAGGTGAATTCTATATCCACAGAGCACAGGAATTACAACTAAAGGAAAAGCTCAAATGGTCCCTGTACTACACAAAACAGTGAAGCCTGACTCCACTCAGACACTCCAGGCAGTTGGAGTTCCAGGCAGCGACTCCAGTGATGTTCCTGCATTGCAGTTTCTGTCAAAACCACGTGTAATACACACCACTGCTCAGAAAGATGCTGTTTAGATGACCTACAAAAATGACAGACCACACACAGAAGGAGAAGAAACTTGCTTCCTCCTATCCCAGCTTTGATGCACTAACACATCTTTTCCCCTTTCTTTCCAATCTTCCTCCCTGTTCACCAAATGCAGCTTCAGAATGGGAAATGGCAAATATGCTCCATGTTTAAAGATGACCAGCAGAACAGTCAGAGCAATATTCAAATGCTTTTAAAACAGTTCCCTACAGTATCTAATCTAGAACTCCATCAGTGTAGTACAATAAAATCTCAATATCCTATGAATCTGTTCATAGAGGAGTTACAATAAAATACAAATCTCTTAAAGACAAAGAACCACATTTGCTTTTTAACTCCCACAATCAGCAGCTGTCCTTTTGCTTCCTTTTAATTTCCAGGCCTGAAGAAGCAATACCACTTGTTTCATAATTGATGCCCAAAACTGCAGAAAGGACAGAGCTTCCTCCCCAAGTTTCAGACAAAGAGCTCTTGTAATCCTCAAAATCCACCTGACAATGTTTGCTCAGTAAAACATGTTAGCCCAGTGTAGAAAAGTCTTCTCTGTCACAGACTACAAAGTTAACCCTTTGCAATCAGTTAAATGTTAAATGACTTTCCAGTAACAAGAGTGAAGCTGTAGATAAGGAAAAGCCAGGGAATTTGCTGCTCCAGTTCAGTTGTCCCTTCTACATTTAAAATGCCCAGCTATGTATTTTCCAGCATCTTGCATTAATTTCTGTGTTTTTATAAGAAGATTAGGAGACACTCCATTAAATTTCATATTTTTATGTTTTAAGTATTGGGACAAAACTTTGGAGAATCTTATTTCATTTCAGAAAATAAATAAATAAAATAATTCTGACCTATCATGATCTAAGAATTTTCCGAAGCATTAAACTGTAATAACCATTACTAATTTGCTGTCATGTGTGAATTGCATCCTTTGTAACTCAAGTGAGTTGATTTACTCATCCTTTCAGACAGTCTGTTCAGACAAAAAAACCCCAACAAACCCAACCAAAAAAACCCCCAAACAACAAATCGGCACCATCGAAGCGTGTGATTCCAAGTAGGAAAGTCTTTGACTGCTTGACTATTTCACGATAAAATAAACATTTAATCTGAATTTTGCAGAAGACACCTCAGCTACCTTTCTTTCACTACATCTTTCGTAGCCAAAGTTGTAGTTGAAGAAAGGGTTAAAGCCAGGACATTTTCAAATCTAGAGATTAAGTGTAATGAGATCAGAATAATAAGATTACCATAATCTGCCTCACACACATAGCTAGGATCAGCTCTAATCTCTTCATTTTGAGACAGATGGAAAGAGTATGAAATCAGAGATAAGAGGAGGCCAATTTCCTAGAACCAGCAGCTTTGCAAGGTTCACCGTAGCTGTAAGTCAATATTTTGCTAGATTTGTACCTATTTAACCAATTCTAATATAACATACTGGAAGAGAGAACCAGGCATCTCTAAATCTATACTACATAAAGTAAGTAATACATCAGTGTAATTTTAATATATTGCAGAATGTTAAAGACTAATTTACTGAGTCTCCAAGCCAGCACCATTCCCAGATGCTTTAAGTGGGAATGCAGCAAGTAAAAAGCCAACCATCTGAAAAACAAAGATCTTAAAACTGCGCATGACCAGAGACTGCTCATTGATTTTTACTATGGGGTGGATAAACACATAAAGAAGCAATTTGCATCTGGGACCAGTCTGACAGCAAGCAGTGGCAGGAAGGGACAGTTTTAACCTTGCTTTAAGACAGGATATTAAAGAGATGCAGTGTGGAATGATCCCTTAACTCTTCTTTCTGCAGGATATGAACACTGGAAGGAGTGGGAGGGAAGGCATGAAGTAGCCCCACATACACAAGAGAGTGGTTATGGTGGCTACTGTCCTGCTACCTCAGTGGGGCCTGGCCAAGAATCAACAACAGGGAAACTTCAGAAAATAAAATTTAAAAAAAAAAAAGCATGCTGGATCTTAGCACTAAATAGAATCAGGATGATGCCTTAGGTTTAAGTATCACTGTTAAGGGAAACAGAGGTAAGCAAGAAACCATTCAAGGAATTAAAAACAGACTGGTGGCTGTAAGACAAATGGAAAATAATTTTTCAAGCAGCTAACAGCTCCTAACTTTCCCCCCCCCAAAAAAAACCCAGCCCTGTGCTGCAGGACAGCAAAGGCCTCAGTCTCTCTAAATCAAATCCTGCAACAAAACAGCTTTGAGGTTCGATGTGAAGTTTAGCAGCACTTTAAAGACAGTTATGCAAAGACCTGGGAAAGGGGGAAAAAAAAAATTGCCACAAGATCCAATCTCTTACCAAGCAGGTTCACCTGTCAGTTCAGAATAATTACTCCATAACTCTCAGAGCACAGTTCCCATGCATCTGCTCTTGGCCAATGATTTTACAATATGTCTTAATTCGGCCCACAAAAAGCCTGTTCACACTCTCACAGCCCTCCTGATTTTGTATTGCATTCTACAGACACAGCCACAATTAGTAAGTTGGTCGGTCTCCACACAAAGCTCTTTCTATTGCCTCAGCTCTGTTTGTACATATGCAGAACTTGCTGCCCCACCTCTTATCTGTGCGTTTAAATGTGAAATTTAACTCTCTTTTGTGGGGAAGACATGCAGCTCTCCCAGAAGCACTTATCACCCATTTGATTTTGGGGTGGCTCACTGGGGAAAGGCAGAAGAGGAGACTCAGTCCCACAAATTCTGTGGGGCTGTTCCAACAACCCCATACCCACAAAAAGAACAGCGGCACCAATAGTGTGACTTTACCCTCCTGGCAGAGATTAATTTTTCCTACCAGAATCTTAATCCAACTGCATGTAAACAAACCCTTGCTTAAAACAAGGCACTTTAATCACTAGATTAGAAATTCAGTTATAAAGCAGCATTGACTAAAATAAAGAGAAATTAATGAAGCTTATCTTTCCCTGTACAAATCAAGGCAACTTCAGTGCATACAGTTAACAACATTTTGGCTCAGTGTGACATAAGAGCTCAGTTTTCTACAATAGAAAAACACCATTTAAGACATTTAAACCACCAATTTACCAAGAAACTGCAATTATATTTATCAGAGATTTGTCAGCTGCAGAGTGATGGTCTTAATTAGTACATTTTTGATGGATAGAGTTTGTTTAATCTGTTTTTACTGACTTATGTCCAGCAACATCTTGAATGGAAGAGGAAATGGACAGGTACGTAGTCTGGCTGATATTCAGAGTGAGAATATTTAAGAGAAATGGGAACTCTTCTTGTTTTCCAGTAACTGCAAAGCTGTTCCGTCTTCCTCACTAGGGCGACACGCACACACAAGAGGAAGACACTTGCAGATGGTTTCTGATCAGAATGCTGAACATCATCTGACTCATTCCTGTCCCATTTGCATAATGCAAAGCACCCCCGGAGTTTGCAAACCTCCCTGAGAGTGTAAGTGAACAGAGCAGACCACACTGAGGGCACTTTGCACCATCGGCTCTAGAACATTAAACCCACTTACAAACATTTCCCAGGATGTCTCCAATCTCACCAAACACAACCAAATGAGGAGAAATGAGATGCAGTTTTACTGTACGACATTACTTTAGCACCAGTGATTTCCCTGTCCGTGTAACATCAAACGGGGAAGAAAAAAAGGATAATAAAGAGGCCATTTAATGGAAACAGATTTTTAGAGAACTTGCTTTTTAAGGCCTGGTATGGCACACTGCTGCGTCCCTGAACCCATGTTTCAATGGATGGGTTCAGGTCACCAGTCACACTTCAAAAAAACACCAAATAAAAAACCCCAACCTGGTTGATTTAAAAATAACAACAACAAAAACCCAACCAGGATTATGCTGCTGTTGCACTAACAACCCGAAGTTCAAAGTCAGTTCAAACAGTCCATTCTGACAGGCTGTTCAAGCCACCTCTGGAGGTTGTTATGAGAAGCAACTCTGGTCATTTCCACCTGGCCAGGTTCTGCTAAGGGAAAAAGTTTTCAAATAACAAATGTACTGAAAGACCTTTGTTCACCAAAGACATGAGGTACACGCCAAATTCAAACTTCTGGGCCTGCAAGAAGCAAACTTAAGCTTGAAAAAAAGACAGTCAACAAGGCAAACACATTAGATAAAATGGATATAAATATATAAAAACATACAGGAAAAAATGGATTTCAGTAGATTTTGCAGTTAAATAACCTTTGTGAAAATATATTTAATCACAATTTTACTTCACAGGTTGTTCCGAGAAATTATTCTAATAGTTTTAAAAGCCAGTAAAACCAAACTGCAGCAACTGGTTACACCCAGTTATCTTTTCAAATCTACTAAATTTCCCAAACAACTTGTTTCAGTTACAAATCCTCATTTCTTTTCCAGGTTTCCTTAGGTCTTTGATCATGAGGTGTACAACTTGTATGCCAATATTCTGAACATTGCACCTTAAGTCATTTTATTAAGAATACTTGGGCAATACACTTACCCACCATCAATCCCATCTTTTACCCAACTGCCAATATTCCAGCCTTTCCAGAACAAAGCTTCCTCAGTGCTTTCCCAGTGACTCGTGCCTTTAGCATACGCAAACCTCAATAAGGCAAACACACCAAATTCTCTAAAAACAGAGTAGGGTTGGTGCACTAATGTCTCATGTTGATCTTCAGTCCATGATAACTTTCAGA
Source organism: Atrichornis clamosus (assembly GCA_013400975.1). Lineage (NCBI taxonomy): Eukaryota > Metazoa > Chordata > Aves > Passeriformes > Menuridae > Atrichornis > Atrichornis clamosus. The sequence continues at coordinate 15,197 of WBMZ01010539.1, read as the reverse complement.
AGAAATGTATGATTGTCTTCAGGCTGCTACAGGATAATGAACTATTATATCCCAGAAATCTTTTAATGACATTTAAGCTTAGCCTATTTTTGGTCACAAAAGGCCTTAGTCAAACAGTGATGATTCATCCCAACATTAATCCATTTTTCTTTCTTCTTCAAGCTCATCATTAAATGAAGGTTCAGTTAGTGGAGAACCAATAGGATACAGAATGAAACACTCACAATTCTGTACTCATATGGTTGGAATAACAAATTTTGGAATCATAGTGGCCTCAATTTAACCATAAAAAGCTCAACGATTTCTGGCCAAACAGGAAAGTTTAGCCTTTTTTCAAAGAGAAAAGAAAAACACCCTCCCATCAGAGCCTGTAAAAATATGCACTCCTCAGGACACTGAAAAAAGAACATGCTTTGATAATTGCTGATGGAGAGAGGAGCCAGAGAGAAGAACATCTGAACCATAAACATGGAATCAGATGGCAAAGGATAAGGATCACTCCTTTAAAACAACAAAAGCCATCAGAACTAAATGACCTAAGCCTAAGTCCAAAAAGAAGCCCCTTCGGAATGCCAGAAGTCATTATGAATGGCAAAAAGTGGAAAAACACCAATAACCTCCTCTTTTGCAAAGGAGGAGGAGAGCTGGCACTGTACAACAAGGACCACACGTGTGTCAGAGCTGCTGATGGTCTGTGATAGCCACTCATTCCACTGCCAAAACACTGTTCCTACTCTCACTTAAACTGGGAAAGTACAAGGCCCAAGAACTCAAGGCCCAAAACAAACTTAACTTTCATTCTACCTCAGAAGAAGTCCAAAATCACAGCTGTGGGGGCTTACTGAAAGTAAACTTTTGAATTACACACTGGAAGAGAGGGGAGAGGGGAAAATCAGAAGAATTAAAAAAAAAAAAAAAAAAAGAGGGGGGCAACATCTGCACATCAAAGTGATGCTTAAAAAAATCCCCTTGTGTAATGAAGTTCCTCTTTCATTTCAGAGATAATAAAATAGCATTTGTTCATATCCAATTCTCTCCATAAAAGGAAAATAAAGAATTTAAATGCAATTTACTCACACAAAGTTAGAGTAGAACTTTGTATCATTAACAGACTGAGCCTACATTAGTCTCTGTAGCTCACTATCACGTGGATTGGGATAAGAAACACTTGTCCAGAGTTACTCAGGGTCAGGAAGAAAACCAGTATCCTAATACAGGAATAATTTTTTAAATTAAAAAAGATACACTACTTACAGTATCTCAGAGGAATAGAAAATATGAAAGTGAAAAATGCTGCCTTTTAAAAAAAATATAACATACTATTAGAAACACCAGCCATATCTACAAGAAAACTCTATTGCTATTGCTGCTCTCTTTGCTTATGGGCAAAAAGGAAAAAAATCAAAGAGTCTCCTTACATGAATAATGCAGAAATGCAGATACTAAATGCCAAAAGCAGTAACTTGCTCCAGAATCTTAAACTCAAGACAGCTGAGGCACAAAATTCTTTACAGAAAAGATGAGAGATAACTAAAACCATCTCCTAATTAGTGTCTCAAATTAGAAGAACTGTTCCAGGTCAAGAACAAATTAAAACAAGAATAGAACTCGTTATGGCTCCGTTGCAATAACCTGCAAGGGATATCACAATGCAGGTCACTGACACCCGAGGGTGTATTATTTGACCACAAGCTAATTTTAAGCTCCCAAGAACATTATAGTAGCACAGTACCTCCACTGTAAGTCTCAATAAAAGCTAAGGCATTAAAACTCTCCCTTACTGGGAGATTCCAATCAGGAGATCAATGCCTTGACCACAAAAAACTGCCCCCCAGGGCCCTGACAAGGGGTCAGTCATTCCTACACAACAAAATGGGATTTTATGACCATGCCTTAGTGTGGATGCATCCAAAAAACATTCCCGAAAGTGGAGTTCTGGGAAGACCTCAATATGTGGCAACCTTATCAATGATGTAGTCACCAAGCAGGATCCAGCCTTATCTAAAGATATTAAAATACATATCCTGCACCATGACAGATGCTGGTTTGCAGCAATACTGCCAGTCCCCAGCCATAAAACCTCCCTGGAAGTACAAGGAGTATCCAATTAAGTTGACTCAGGCAGCTGTTTGGAGGCTGGGCTCTTCTGGCAAAGCTATAAAAGCAAAAAGCAATCTTCACCTCAGACCTCCACTTAATCAGTGGCAGGAGAGAACAAAAATTTAACTCCATATAGACGACAGACAAATCACTCATTGAGAGAAACTGGAATAGTAGCAAGGCTTTTCCAGGGTTTATTTGGGCTGCTTCATTTAAAAACCCAACAACTTGGGGTTTTGGCTATTCATCCCCACAAATGTGCTCATTAACAACACAAGAAGGGTCAGTGCCTGCAGCAGAGGGAGGCTGTGCCACAGGAACCCAGGACTGGCTGCAGCTTCAGGAGTGATCCAAGAAAGTGACAGAGGGGTGAAGTAGCAAAGTTAATCAAGAAAGTGATTAAATGTACTCAACCCCTAAAATTCATCAGTTGCACTGATAACTTTTAGTATTAAAAGACCAAGTGAGAAATGTCAGATTAAATACAATACGCAAAATAACACCTGTGAGGAAAAACACAACCAAAAACCCCAAGGAACATTAACTACATACAGCTAAGCATTTAAAACCATTACTCCCCAGCAATTACAACACAATCAAGGGGGCAGTAGTCTGAAAACAAATTAGAAACATTACCTGTTTCTGTTAGAAGAGAAACAAAACAAATATTTTGACACTAAATCTGTGTAAGCCCCTGAATACTTTGAGTACTTACATTTAGTAATTTTTGAGATGGATTAAAATGAACTAAAAAAGCTGCAGAAAGAACCAGGAAAATCGAAGTATGAAATGTTTTTTGCACTGTAAGAGATCAGACTCTCCCAACCTCCTCCTAAAAAAAAAGCAACAAAGACAAGAAGGCATTTATAAATCAATTCTCCCCATGTGAAATACAGGGGAGATATCTTCCTATTGTCTTTTGCAAGGAGAGGGGGAGAGAAGAGAGAAATCATTAAAACTCCTAGGTAGCATGTTTTAAGTGAAGAAAGTAACTTCATTCCACACAGTACATGTTTGCAGCATGGGGATTTCATGCTGTAATGTACAGATGGACTCAAAATGGGTTTAGGAAGATGCACAGTAGGTGTGGCCATCAATACCCAGGCACAGCCTCCAGCTGAGAGAGCCACTACAACTTGACTGTAGGAAGCAGACCTTACAAAAGGAGGACGATGATGTCCAGTGTTAAATGTCTCACCAGTACAGCAGCACTGGAGGGGTCCACCTAGCTCAGTCTAGAATGGCAAAGAGTACAGATATTCAGAGAACAGGGGAATAATTTATGTGTAAAGAGTTTTCTATTACTTTTAATTGTGAAAATTGCATAATTCACTTCAGATGGGAACTGCTCCCAGAACATTGTAAAGGGTAGAATTTACTTCCATAGGAGGCAACTTAAAGCATAATCCATCACAAAGGTACAATAAACTGAGTATTATCTGTGGCAGTGAACAGTAAGTGGGAGAAAGCTGACTAATACAGGTAGCTGGCAACACAGTACAAGGGCCATGTGAAAGGTCAGCTCTGTTTGTGAGGGTTGAAAAACCTTGCCAAACCCAAGCACACCCCAGGAGTGTTACTTGATCCCTGCCATTAGGACATGAGAGTTAGTTTTCACCCATTTGGATGATGGCCTCTCCCTCCCCAGTTAGTAAACTGGGAATTTTGGGAACCATGAGTGAGGGAAAAGAGCTGGTTTTAGAAGCTTTTGATTAGGTATGGCCAGACTTCTCATTCTGGACTGCAAGCCTGACCAAGAATAGCTAAATCCAGTTAGATTGAAAGCAAACTTAGAAAACTGTGTATGAGGACTTCAAACTAGGGGCCCCAAAGTCTTCAGAACAGTACCTTTGGGGGGTAGCTCAGGCACTTCCACAGAATGTCAGTCTGCAGCACACCTGAGTCACACATGGACAGTTTTCAGTAGCTGACTTGCCTTCAGAGCAGCTCTTTTATCAACATATTGCCCTATGTTTAATAACTTCAGCCTTTCTTGAAGGTTAAAAATAATCTTTTCTTCTCAACAAACAGGTTTTAGAGGGAAATTATTACTCATAATGCAAATAGCATCAACAGTGCCTCTAATCTTACTGCGACATCAAGCAGGTGTTTGTAATCCAAACAGAGACAGGTGGACTGAAACACAAACTTTTCAAAGAAAAGAAAGCTCAACAAAGTTTATAGAAACATTGGAAGCCTCTTTTTACTTAGGTTCTTCCTTTTTATATTACCCAAAAGGAGCAAAGGTAACAGCTTGCAAGATTTCCAGACACAACAAGCTGTAATGGGAAGGGGTGGAAGCCAGGAAATGTGGGTCAACTACGATCACTTTGGTTATCTTTATGTTTTGTGACTGGATAGAAAGTTCTTAGTGTCAGGGTTTTTTCTAGGCAGGAAGGTTGGACTCGACAATCTCAGAGGTCTTTTCCAACCTGGGTGATTCTGTGATTTTAACGAGAGGAACAACATTCTTCAGCTGCCCATCCTGGCAGAGAGGAAGTGACACTCTTAACCTAAGAGGCAATTTTCAGGGAAAAAAAATGAGGCATGTATCACTTCTTAATAAGGAGTAAGGAAGTGTCAAGACAGCTTGATGATGCAAGAAAGTTTGAACACCCTGGCACAAGCAGTTAAAACAGACAAATCTACACAGTTTTTGACAAACTATAGTTTTAGGAGAGGTAGGGCAGAAGCGTTGGTGCAAAATATATTTTAAGAAATAAGGACAGAAGTGAAGGCAAGGAGGAAGCAGAAGCAAAGCAAGTTCTACTTCCTCCATTCCAGTGGTCAGCAGGGAGCTGAATTGCCAGCCCATGCTTGAGCACTTCCAGGGTTAAGGATACATCTTGTCCAAGTAGTCTTTGAAAACACGTAAAACAACGCAGAAACAAAATTTAGCTGTGAAATAAATGCACAACAGGTTCTCTGACAGTGCCTGGACAAGGCATGTTTGTCAAGCTGATGTTCCTGTCACCAAAGTTCAAGCATTGTTTGAAGGCAAGGTTGGGAAAAACAACATTTTAAATGCCAAATTTCATCTTTAAAAGCTTTTATTGTCCTTGTCTCCATCATGGCTGCCACATCCACCTCATTTTCCTCCTTGCATTTGGTTCTTCCCTTATTCTGCAATTTTAAGATGCACTTTGAACCCCTGTTTGCCTCCCTGTTCCCAAGAATTTGGGCATTCTCCTTGATTAGTTATGCCACCAGCAGTAGTAAAGATTAGAGCACAAGACCTGAACTGCACAGGAGCTCAGGGAAATACCTCTCAAGCAGAAGTGGCAGATTTTCCAGAGGAACTCACAAAAGATACACATTTCTACAGCTTAAAATCCTACTATTTATTCTAAAATAAATTCACTTAGACCAGGAATCTAAGCGTAGTCCTTTCCAAACAGACCAAAATCTACTGTTGACAGCAGAAAGTAAAAACCAGATCAAATGGTTCAAGTACCATTTCCATACTAAAGAAGTGTAGGTAACAAAAGAATACTCAAAATTGGACTGCACATAAGGACTTATAATGGAAAAACCTACTCAAGCTCAGCAAGAGTTGCAAGAATTTAAAATTTTGTGCCAATTTCTCACAAACCAGAGGGCGAACTAGCTCATGCTACAAGTCTTCAGCACTAGCAGAGCTGCTATGATTAGTGGAACCTGCTGGCTCATACATAACTCATGAAGAATTCCCCCCTTTCCTCCCAAGGGAAACAATTTTGCATAACAGCAGCAGTTTTTTCCCCCCCCTCCACATGTAAACCTGTAGAGTTTTAGTACAAGTTAGAGCAAGAAGTAGGTTGGCTCAACGCAGAAAGCATGAATTCCAGAGACAAATTATTTAAATAAGAGGTTTTAGAGACTAACAGTATAATTACAGTACAGCTGAAGGAAAAAAAAAAGCTTTCTGCTCTCTCTGCATGAGGTCCAGCTGCAGTGGAGCCAAGAGGCAGCTCCCAACACGGCGTGCAGGCTGACACGAACGCATGCAAAGCAGTAAATCCAGCAGGTACAAACAGAATACATCTACCCTGTGAAGTACTCTCTTCTTATATTTTATTTATAAAGGGCAGTAACATTTGAACATCACAATTCTAAATTAATTACTCTACAGAGGCTGACGATCTACTTCTTAGACAAAAATAGCTGTTCCTAACTTTTGCCTTATTCCAGTCACTGCTCTGACCTGCCACCACGGGATCAAAACCCAACTGATTTGATGAATCCTCAATACCAGACTATTTGTTTTCACAACCTCAAACAGCTGGAGATAAAAGAATCCAAGATCAGGTACAGAAATTCAAGTGAGTAATCATTCCTGAAGGGGATAAAAAGCCTCTTAAGCTCTCCAAGACATTTAAGGCATTTTTAAAATGGCTTTTAGTCAGTATCTATAGAAAAACAGCATTCTTTTCTTAAAGAGAGAAATACAGGCTGAGGAAAATTAAGAACACAACCATTTAAAATGCAAATTTCAGATGCATCTAGTAACTAATCAGAAAGTATTGTAGAGTAGCATCTGGGATTCAGGAATATAATAAATACCCTAAAAATAATTTTCATGAGCAGTTTTGGAGACTGTCAGTTCACTTTTTGCTCCATTAGAGCTCAGCTGTACAACCCCGTGTGTTTAGCACATGTCATCATGAAAAAACACATTCTTAAGTTTGTTAAACCAATTCTCACTTGAGTTGTCAGATGGTGGCACCAATCATGCATACAAGCCATGGGAACAAGTTCAGGCTCCACCACAGACATTCTGCTTCACAACGTTTTCTGTTCCATTTGAACACCTACTCTGAGGAGGTGTTACAAGATGTCTTCAAAGCTGAAGGCATGTGCCACTCACACAGTGCTTTAAATACTCAGCAACAGGGCAGGAGCCTCAAAGTGACAAACAAGGACAGCCTGAGGCTTGACAGATTGAGATGGACAATGCTGCTGCTCTGTCTAAAAAGGTTTGGCTATCTGAGGGAAAGAAACAACTTCATACAGCATTTCCCAATGTAGAAAATGAAAACAAACCCAACCCACTCCCAAAATCTTAGAAAATATTCTCCTACCCTATTTTCCCTCCCAAGGCCCAAAGCATCTAAAAACACATTTATTTCCCAGTGTATATTATTCCAGTCACTGGGTTTGCCCAGCCTGGGAGATAATACAACCGCCACTGCAGGGCCAGCAAAGGAAATGAAAGAGCAAGAACAGCTGTGGGATAAAGCTGCAGATAAGAACTTGTGTATCAAACTGCTGCAGTATCAGTCTCCTGATCTGCGTCGAGATGCAGAACACATACAAGTCACCTACTCATTTGCATTTTGAATTTAACACAATTTTCAGAGAAAACTAGAAATGATAGAGATCAAAGGCAGCCTTCCGAGCAAAATGCTAAATAAAGCAAGTAAAAAAACATTGGGACCTAGTGCCTTGTTTCACTAGTGCCCCAGTGAAACAGATAACTACACAAATGCTCCACTTCTAGGGCTGTAAGATTAGGCACCAGAGAAAGAACAAATACATTTCCCTGGTCACTTTTCTATATAAATATTCCATTCTCAAGTCACAGCTTCATCTCCCTGGCTATGGCCCACCCCACCAGCACCGAAGGCAGTGAATGAGGGCAGGGGGAAGGAGGGAAATAGGCTTATCCTTTGCTATACCTTGTAAATTAAGAGCTCCAGAGTGGTTGCTCAGACACTAACAGAACAAGGATTCACCCGGAGTCCTGTGTGAATTTTGCAAATCACACTGAATCCCACGCTGTGGTTATTATTACTCCAGCTACCTGGAACTCAGCTTGGTTCTAGCAAGAGAAGATCCATTCCCTTCTCTTGACTACACAGTGCAGACCCACCCACAGACCTGGCAGACACCTCTCAGGTCTCACTGCTGTAACAACCCTGTGCTGACAAACCTGGAAAGGACACTCTGCAATCCAACATCACAGACCAGCAGAAAGGTGATGCCATACAGAGCCTCACAGGAAAAACTCAAACAAAACTCATCTTAACTAGGTCATGTATTGCGTCAAATCCTTTGCTGGTGTCCACTATGTAAATGGCCTTAAATGTGGTTTTTTTGGAGGGGTGGGATGTGTGTATGTGTGTAAGAGTGTTTGTTGGATTTTTAAAGTTGTTTATTGTTATAGTTCTAAAATTAGCTTTTATTTTTTCAAACCTTATAAGACACATACAAATAGAATTATTAAAAATTTAGCAAAGGTTTTAATTCAGGGATAAAGAGCAAGTATGGAAATCTGCCATCATCAGTATAACAGCTTATAATACAACAGTTCAGTCTCACAGCAATTGTGAAAATGTCCAAACATTATCTTTGGTAGTTCTTCTGGTTTAGATTTCTACTGTAAAATTTATCAGGTTTGGTAAACTACAGTCCCTTGTTCCTCAACTTGAGATTATAAGATTAATTGGCTCCAGTGTTGTCAGGGCACTAAAGCCTAATTTTCTTTCATTTTCAAAAAATAGAATTAGTTTAGCCCAGCACTTTTTTTCCTGAGGTCTAGACTTATAGTTATTGATTTATGGTATATAGCCCCTGGTAATTTTAAAGCACAAGGGATTTTATTAAGGGGTCATATAGTTCACTGCTTGTATTAGGTTGAGCTCTACACAGAAAAACTGGATTCCTTATCTTCCCTTGCTTAGTTGGATTCCTTATTAATTATAGAGAGAAATCAGGGAAGTCAGAATATGAATACAAACAGAATCCCTCCTCCAGCAATTAGCAGGGCTATGCACAGAAGCTGGAAATCTGTGAAAACACTCCCAATCCTTCATACCCGCCACTAAAAGTCAAAATTCTTTTCTTCCCCCAAGCTGTGATCAAGCTTTTACCATTTTAATTTTGAAAATTAATTAAATTGAAGTTAGTTCATTAACACCCAGGATGTCCAAGAATAACAGATTTTACTGATCTGAAATTCTCAGACAATCCCTAATCACAATAGTTAGCATGAGAGAAACATCACTGAACCAAAGAGGGGAGGCAGCATTTTTGTGTTGCCAGTAAATAAAAACAAAAGCACATCACGTTGGTTGCAGTTTGACATGCAGGTTGAACAAAGCAGATAAATAATTTATCAAGCCCAAATGTGATTTGCTGTTCTGCCTGTGCTAACACTTGTCAGAAGTCTGTCACACCCGGCATATCACAAGCTGGACCTCGCAGAGAGGCTGTAACAGCTCTTCCACTAAACTGGCAAAGGCAGCTGAGCTTCAAATTAGCACCATCTCCCCTGTGATCACAGAATGCAGCACATGCTATGGCAATGTTACAAAATCAGCTGAGCTGACCACTAGCTTTATTCAGGGTTTGTTCAACATTCAGAACTTCAGCAGCCTCCAGGTAGCTCAGAGAGCTCATCGTTCTCCACTTTCAGGGACAAGTTTAAATAATCATCACAAAAAGCTTCTAAATAAAAACAAAGATGCCATTTTTAAGGAGAAATGTGTTTACTCCTTGCTTGCAAAGACCACCTTACACCTTCAGACTGGAATACTCCGTATTCATGTCTCCTGCAGAGAAACACCTTCAGCAACACAATCTTGGTCTAAGCAGGTCCAAGCTCTTGAACAAATACAGAACACAAGCATTTTGTTTTTTGGGCACGCACACTTCGTGAAGGTTAAGTGGTTTCTTCCCACACCTTTCATCTTAATGCCTAGAGAAGTTGACTAATGGAACACAACCCACCTTCAGATTACTCTCATACACAAGGGGAACAATATTTGAGAAGTTTGCACTTAAACTAGCCTTGAGCACACCAGAAGAATGCAGCCCCATATAGCAGCATCTCTTTGTGACACAGATCTCCAAGTGCCAGGCTGCCCAATTAACTACATTTAAGATAATTGTACTTGATTTTATGTCTCTGTAATATTCTGACAGTTTTGCCTTCTCAGACTGCAATATTGATCACATATCAATAGCAATTATCATCTTAATTCAAGGCCACCAGCCAGGGAGCGTGACCTAAGCACACCTTTACAAATCAACGACCACACACGGCAGAGCTGCCACTCATAGCTAAGTCACAGGGTAATGGAGGTTGGAAGAGCCTCTGGAAGTCACCCAATCCATCATCCTGCTCAAAGCAAGTCTAATGAGATCACAGTGCTCAGGGGCTTGTCTGGGTATCTCCAAGGATGGGGATTCCACAACTTTTCTGGGCAACCTGTTCTAATATTTGACCTATTTCACTATAAAGTACATAGTGCTTGCAATTTGACTGAATCATTAATTCAGAATATTGTCTCTCACATGTTAAAATCATCAAGACCACACTGAGTCCACCCCTTTACAACAGATGGGGAATGATGGAGGAATGTGTAAGCAAGGCAGAGGAAGGATGACAGTGAAGACAGTTTCACCAACCCAGGAAAAATCTTGGCACTACTCTTCAGCAAGCCATGAATTTCTGTTCTCTAGCACAGATACCACAACATAACAGCCAATGCAGGTGAGGTCACAGACAAGGGATGGGAAGGAGCAGAAGGGGGGCAGTGCTTCCCTCATTGATCATATTCCTCCCTCTATTTGAAACTGTTCCACTGTATCCTCACACAGAAAAATGGTTTTCATGCAGGAACTGAAAGTGCTACCTCAGCATCGACTGTTTGCAAACACTCAATCCTCTTAAAGGCTGACAAAGAAAATAAGTGTGGTGAGAAACACTCATGTGGACAGAACCTGTGGCAACTGTCAAGTGTATGATCAGAGTACGAAAAATAATCTTGACTTTGCTGAACAAAATTGTCAAGTGATCAAAATCCTATCAAGGAAATCCTTTTAGCATATAAGGAAGCTGGTTTGTGTGCCACACAAAAGCAAAAACCTCAAAATTCAAGATGATGGCCTTCTACTTAAAACACCACCTGAATAATTTTAGTAATAAAAACAATCTCTAAGTGCCCCTGAATTAGTTATGCTGACAACTACTGGGAACAGGAACTTATTCAGTTCTTCAGAAGATCACTTTCCAGCTAGGCCCCAACCCTAAAACAGAAGGAGAAAGAGGAAATGGAGCAGTGGTTTATAGTTTAAAACCAAAACAATTCTAATATTCAAAATAATAATTAATATATTCAGTGCTTCTACATTAACCACGCAGAAACAGTTCTCAGAGCACTGTGGCATTAACTGCACACTTCTGATTAGGTTTAGGAGGAGTAGAGAAAAGAAATTATGATGATATGACAAAGAATGATGATTTTTCTTCCCTCTTCTCCCCCTGGTTCCTGCCAAACCATCAGCAAGTATTAGCACACTTCAGATCTGGGTATTTGCCACTGAACATGAAGGCAAATAGCTTTGGGGGACATAAAACCTGAATAACAAAGAGAGAGACTAAAGTTAACTACTCCCAATTTCAACAGATATAGCAAACAAAACTGTCAACTGTTCAAAGTAAAAAACCAGTAAATCAAAATTTCAAGTAGGAATCCCTCAGTTTCCTTATTGTATTTTTTAAAGTAACAGGACAGGCTGCCTTCACCTCCCTCAATAGGACCCCAGTCACCAAGTTCCTGTGAAGCAACAGGAAAAGCACGGAGCTCCAGAGCTCCAGTCAGAAGACACAGAAAGAAGCAGCAATGTTGCATTTCATTGGAAAAGGCTCAGCAAGTAGTATTTAGAGTATTTAAGGTGTAGAGAAAGCAGTCAGTGGGCATCTTCTGAATGGCAGTACCACACACTGCTACAGAGCCACCAGGCAGAAGGGTAAGGGACCCACTGTACTGCCAGGGTTACAGAAATCATAGAAGCAGCTTTTACCATGTAGTGCCCACAAGGAAAAAAAAAGGCCAAGCACTTTTCCTCTTCACTCAGCTGTTTTACAGTTGCAGGCCAAAGGTCAACTATCTTCACTCACTTTTGGAAACCAGCCACAAGATTACTAACAACCAGCTTAATGGCTACAGTTCAAGTGCTATTCAATCAGATCCCGAAGCTGTGGGCAGGCAGCAGTAATGGCACATGACATCACAGACAAGTTATCTGCTGAGGTCAGAGCAGCCAGGCTGGGCATCTCTGCCTTCTTTCCCCACACAGAGAAACGTGGACTTCCAAGGAGTGGGAGTTGAAGTGTTACAGATTTTGGTCTTTCTTTGTGTGGCCAAGGCATAACATTTTGCTACAAATGAATCCTCTGCCATCCTCAAATGGCCATCAGACTAAGATAGTTCTCTGGAGGTGCATCACCACAGGTGTCTCACAGTTAAAAGTCTTCACTACACCTCAAGTGGCACATGGCCCTCAGCAAGGGACACCTCAAGTGCAAAGGCTGAAGGTGCATTCAACATGTTAGAATTTTATTCCTCTTCATAACTTGCTCGAGGAGAGGAGGATTGACCTGATTAATAAGAGATCACATGGGGCACATGACTGGGATACCCTGAGATTTCTCAGTCATGAGCAGAGCTCTAACAAACAGATCTGGCATGGCTGATGGAAATTAATTTCCACAACCTCAAACACATTTGAAGTGAAACAGACTTTTCAAAACGACAAAGTGCCATAGAAGTTTATCAGTTTGAGAAAAGTGAACTGGAACAATCCTAACTCGTTTTGGCTTATTTGTCTGAAATTTGCCAGCTTTACACAGTGAATCTTGCCATGCTCCACAGAACTCAACTATGTGCTGAAGGATTTCTGAAATGCCTTATGTTTTTCACTGACTGACTTTAGTGATATTCTTAAGGATTTTACCATTTCTATGACTCAGTTTATACATCTATGAAGTAAACGTAAAATTTTTAAGCATTTTCAGCATATGAGCAGCAAGGAAAGGAAATACAGATTGAAGAACTGTTCATCAATGCTTTGAGGAAGTGTTCAGTCTAGGTTTTGGGTAAAGTAGGAAAATCCCTCTCTGTATTCCAGGAAAAATACAATTATTAATGCACTGTAACAGTATACCATGTTTCTATTTGTGGGACAATTTCTACCTAGGGGATGACATCAAGTGGATAGGACTCAAAAACATCTTACTATCAGCCACTGTGAAGAGACGCAAGACTTTTAACACAGACTAAATTTTAAAAAGTCTAGAAAAGGTTATTTTTCCTTTAATTCTTAGAGGAGAACATATTTTTAAACAAATGCAAATTTTATGATATTTTTTCATATACTTCAACAAATTCTACACCAAACTAGATGAAAATAGTTGAGAATACACTTTAAAATAAACTATATTTCATTATACTTAATTTTTCCTTCTTGTTAGCATTTTCTACAAGCTGACTTCAGCTTTGCTCTACTTCAAATACAATATAAAAATTGAGGGCAGCTAGTAATAACCCAAAATTGAACAATACAGCTCAGGTTAAGAAAAATAAATGCAAGATTATCACAAAAGGTTTAGAAACTTCTGACAGTCTCAAATGTTTAAAAACAGCCCAAGGAAATACTCTGGTAATTTACACACACAGTGGCATTGAGGTGTACAGGTCTAACAGGAGTTTTTAGGCCAATTATGGGCCAGGGATGTGTAGGATAGAAACAGATGCAATCATTTTATAAGTTAACAATCTCAAAGCAGGATACATTTTTGCAACCTTTATCTGTTGATGGCCACACACTTATAACAAAGCCACAGTTATGTTATACAAATATCAGCTACAAAAGACACATATGAAGTTTATATACAGAGGTTATTTCTTCCAGTTTATTTTAAAAGAGTAGTTAAAATCAAGCCCTTCCTTGGCAAAAATGTTGAGCAGATGAGTAATCCCACTGAGGTCTGCAGGACTTGATTTGTCAGCATACACACAGTTACAGCCTTACATTTGCAAGACAGGCACCTCTCAAAACTGCTTCTTTTCACAGAATTTTAGAAAAAAAGCAGTTCAAAAATAGTTTAACACCAAATACATCACACTAGGAAGGTAAAGCCTACCTTTATGGAGAAATAGTGATTCTGAATGAATTCCGTTAAAACATTCTGCAATACAGCTCTTATTACTTGGAAGCAACAAAGCTCTGAGCTCTGCTTCACTGAGGCCAAATCACTATGGATTTTTGTATTTTATTCCCCCTCAAAATAAAATGTTTGGCTTGTTCTGTGTGTCCAGTTTTATTAAAGTTCTGGAATTCAACTGTTTTTTCAAATTCCTGTAATATAGCCAAGATGAAGCCTAAAAAGCCTTTGATATATTGAAAGAACTATAGACCAAAATTCCTCTAATGCAGTCCAACATTCACTTACATCTGCACAAATCCATTAAATATTCAGCCACAAGCTTATCACTCGAGTTCATCAAGACTGAAGATAAAACCCAGCTTCAATATTTGACAGCCTGATGCTAAAAGATTATCTACCAAGAAATAATCCAATCACTGTTCTTTGATATTGGAATCCTTGGCAGGAGGCAAAGAGAAGGAATACCAAATTGATCTTGATTACTTTATGGAGCTTCCTCTCATAATCTCTACACTGAATTCCCCTTTATCTTGTAGTTCTGCTTATTTGCTGCTGTGTTTATGACTAAGTTTTCAAATATTCCAATCTCAGAAGAGAGAATTGAGAGACTTTGGGATGCATGCTTAACACTGAAACAAAACAGCCTCTCCTGCTCTTAGAGAGGAGTATCTGAGATTTAGGGGAACTTGAAGCACCCTATTAAAAAGACATGGCGTTCTCTGGGGACCTTAAAGAGGGTCAGGTCAGACGGACAGGAAGAGACTCAGAGAGAAGCTAAACAGCCATGGGGTAAAGAGGGAACGCCCGAGCCCTCCACTTACCTTAAGGATATCCCCCCGTTTGAAGCTCAGCTCATCATCCGCGGTGGCTTTGAAGTCGTACTTGGCGATGGCTTCCATGCTGGGGCTGCCGCGCCCGGCGGTGCGGGCGGTGGGCAGGAAGCGCTCCCCGAAGCCTCCGCTCCTCCCGCGGCGGCTCCCGGCTCCGTGCGAGGCGCCGGCCCCGTCTCTCACATACAGGGAGGCCGGGGGACGATCCGCCCTAGGGGAGGGGGAGGAGGAGGAAGAGACGGGCCATTAGGGGAAGTGGCACGGATCGATGGCCGGGGCCGCGCCCAGCGCCGCTCCCTCCGCCCGGCGCGGCGCGGCGCGGCCGCCGCTTC
>WBMZ01010538.1:0-22340 GCA_013400975.1 Atrichornis clamosus | reverse complement strand
GAGGAGAGGAGAGGAGAGGCTTAGAAGCTGCCATTAGCATGGTGGGATTCTTCCTAGTTCATATCAAACAACTTTCCTCGTTGCTATCATGACAAAAAAGACCAGGTCTCCCTCCCTGATTACTGATGCTTATATCTCCTTTATTATTTGGATAACTTGCACTTCATAATATTTCACCCAGATAAAACACTTTATACTACGTTTTGGTTGTGCAGGTGGCAGGAAATAAAGTGCTGGGAATTCCCACCTGGCTGAGGATCCCTGAGGCTGCTCTACAGCACTGATCTCTCAGGAATCTCCATGCTCTCTGCAAACACTGTGATTATTCCTCCCACTGCTATTTATTCCCATTTCCAGACCACCTGGGAGCCCCCCGAGCTCTGTGTGAGTGTGGATTCATTGCAGCCACAGATCAAGATTCCCCTCTGTTTTATGAATGGGCTAAAAGAAATGCAGGGAATTAATTTGAAGAGAGGCTAGAGGAAAGCAGAGAACTCAAACATTCTGGTGTTTTGCCACTTGCTTTCAACAAGGAAACTCTTTCTCTTCACCCAGAAGGAAAAATCTGTCCCAGGGCTTGTTCATGACCTCAGGTTTCTCTTTCTCAGGCAGAGCCAGGAGCTGAATGGGATCAGTGTCATCCACACCGTCTCCCTTATAACCATCAGTCATCTTGGCTTCTCTTTTGGGCAGAAGGTAAAACTAGAAAGAAAGAAGGGGAGCAGTGCTTCCCATATTGCTGAGATTGAAGAAATCTGGGATTTCTTGTGGTGTTGTCCTGTTCACACCACTGGTACCTTCCAGTTCAATAAGAACCTGCCACAGAAGGAACAGGCAACTCAACATCCCTAACCTGGGTGGTAGCTCCTAAGAGGGGTCAGAGAAGGTAAGATTATCTGGAAAAAAATAGGGACAATGTTCCAGCTTTCTCTTTGGCCTTCCTCACTATCCAGGGCCAGGCCACTGGGAACAGGGGGCTTTTCTCCCACCTTTTTTTTTTCCTGGAAACTGTTAGACGCTAAAGCCCAATTCTGGTGAGGGCAGTTCTTGGATGGGGGCTCAGAGAAACCTGAAAGGAAGGACCTGGTTCTTCAGCTCCTGCCCTCAGCCATCAAAATCTACCAGGAGAGTCCATGGCACATCCCCTTCCCGTGGTGACTTTCACTCTCGTCACAACCAGAGCTGTGGCAAAGCCATTCCAGAGGAGAGAGCAGGGGAGTTCAAGGACACGACTCATGTCCCAGGGCTTTGCATTTCTGGGGACCGGTTCTGTGCTGGGAGCAGACTGTGTCCACACTCCAGACACTTTTCCTTCTCCCACCCACACATCTGCACCAGCTTTAACGCTGCCAAGGCAACAGCTGATGGAGAGTGCTCTGCCCGTGTCCAGCGCCCAAAGTTGTGCCCCCAGGGACCTGTCCCGCCTGCTCAGCTCGCTGCTCCCTGCAGAGGAGAAGCTGATTTCATCATTCCTATGATTAAAGGGAACAGGGGCTGTGCTGCGGCTTTGTTTGGCAGCAGGGACACCCTGCCCAGGCCGAGGGCTGCTCTCCGTCCCACCTCTGCGGCCCCAAGCCGTGCCGGGTTCCAGCCCTGTGACTCAGCCTGCTCAGGAGTCAGGCCGGGCACAGTGGGAGCCCCTGGGCCGGGCACAGTGGGAGCAGCCCCTGGGCTGGGAAGGAGCCTCCTGGCCACCAGGGTCTGGGTTTGGGAGCCGCTGCTTGGGCTGAAGTCAGGATCGCTTGGCACTGCCTGGAGGCAGAGGTGGCCCTGGCCCTCCTGGGGATCGCATTTCCCCAGCGTCCTCCTGAAAGCCTTGATGGGCTAAAAATACACGTGTGCAAGGACTCCAAGGGCAGCAGTGCTGCGTCTTTGGAAACCAGGCTCCAAAAGATCCCGGTGTGACACTGTCAGCTGCAATCTGCTGCTCTGGGGTGAATTTCGCCCGCAAAGCAGGAAGGAGAAATTTCCTCCGTCCATTTCCGCTTTGATCAGGCAGCGATAAGGAATGTAACAGCTCAGCAATCATTTCCCCTCTCAATCCACACAGCCGAGTCTGTAGACTGGCTGGGTTTAGATGCCTGAATTTGCAATGTGTGTTTGAGCCCTGGCTCAGGTCTGCTCCTGATCTGTCACCTCCCTGAAACACAGGGACTAAGGAGATCTCTGACACAGATCAATGAAATGTTAAACCAAACACCTACCAAAAATAACTGACAAAATAGATCAAACTTGCATCAAACAGAGCTTCTTGGGTGCAGGTCTCAGACCTTTATGGAACTTTAAATTCTTTATTCCTCACCACCCTTTCACAGCTGGGGAAACTGAGGCAGGGCAGGTTACACCTTCAGAGTTGTCCACCCAGAATCAGCCCATTTTTTGGCAGACAAAGTACCTACAAAAAGTCTATTTTGTTCTGGCCTTTCAGTCTGAAGCCAGACAGGGTGACTGGTGCTCAGTTTCTCCGACTGCAGCCCTCAACCATGTTGTTCAGGCTCCCAAAAAACCTGTTTTTAAAAACTTGAGTGTAAATGTAGTCCCAAAAGTCAAGGAAGAAGAAAGGCCATGGCAACAGCTGGGGGTGAAGTAAAACTCTGAAATTTCATTTCCTCAAGCTCACATGGAATTTAATAAACTTATGGTTAAAATACCTGTGAATTCAAGTCTACCTGATATAAAACAGTGAATATAAATCCAGATGGGCTCCACATATACCTGCAGGCACCATCCTTTTCCCTTTCTGCCTCTGCTTCTCAGTGCTGCCAATGGCCCTTCCTGCTCTCCATCCCACACCTCTTCCCAGCCACCACACCGGCAGGTACCTACCAGGTTAAACCCAAGGTCCTGGAAGGTGTGTGTTTGCAAGGGCTGGCCAGGCTCTCTCAGAGCTGTCCAAAGGGCCTGAGCTAGCAATTACATTTTGAAAGAGAGAACACATTCCTTATCCGTAAATCCAGTGGGACAGTAACACTGGGAGCCTCATTGGGAAGCTTTAATTCCTCAGCAGAGGTCAGATAATGTTTTGTTTTGTGATGATTTCTTCTTCTCTTGCCTTGTAGGCTGTTCTATGAGCTGAGCTGCTGGAGTGTAGGGACAAGAGGCTGAAATAGAGACACCATCTAAAGAATCTTCCGTGCAAAGTCACATCTTTGGCCGTGTTTTTCTGCCAAGGTGGAACAGCAGATTTCATCAGACCTGATCTTTGGCAGGCAGACCTCAGACTGAGCCCTTGGCAGGAGCAGCCGCGCTGGTGATGGAATTAAATCTTCATTTTAAAATAATTTCTGTGCCCCATGTTTATGATGAATAAGCCCTGTGTGTTTGCTGCAAGCAGAGAGGATACAGCTGTGGTTGTGTCACTGTCCTGCGTGTTTTGGTCACTCAGTGGGTTTGAACTGCCCTGAGAAAGGTGAAAGACAACAGCTCCTGTATCAGCCTGAAGTGTTCCTCTGCTATGTCTGCCTCAGCTGGAGCGTTTGGGATGTGGTTACCCTGCCAGGATTGCCACTGTGGGTGTTGCGGGTGAACACGCTTGGGGTAGAGTTTCCAAGCAGGAAGATTCAGATAAACAACTGCTTTGAGGTGAAAATTAGAGAGTTCATGTTACACCCACCTCTTGAATTTGTAACTGGCTATTCACCTTGAAAATCTGATTCTAGGAACTCAGCATGTCCCGTCAGGAGCAGAATAATACCACAGAAACCACGGCCAGCTGAAGTCCTGAGCGCTGAGAATTGTGATTAACTCCTCAGGAATCTCTCTGGAGCAAGTCATATTTTCTGGGCTTTTTTAGGTAATTATTTCAAACCTTGAATCTGTGAATGGAGATTGTAAACAGTTCTCAGCCCAACATCTTAGAGAAGGACATGAAATGCATCAAAGAAATAACGGGTTCTGACCTGTTTGCCCATGTGTAATGTGAATAAATAAATGTTTTGACCACACGGGAGGAGAGAGCTGCAAAGGCAGCAATCGGATCTCTCCATGAAGTGATCCAGGGCAAAACAGCAAACCTGAAATAGCTGCTGGCCCACTCAGCCCGTGGACAGATCAGCAAGGGCCAGCACTCAGCCAAAATGCTTTCTGCATCCAAGGGTGCCTCTTGCTGGCTTTGATGATGTGTTGTTGCAGTTTCCGCAGCCCAGGCCCTGTATCTCCCTGGCCACTCTCTGCTCCAGCACAGACCCACACTCCAAATCCTGCTGGACAGCCCAGGCTGGGCTGCAGCTGCTTCACCCAGCCCTGTCCCCTGACAACGATTACATTATCTGGGAAGGGGGTTTGGAAGGTTCCCTTAGAGAATGGAGGAGAGATTGTGGAGTGACGTGTCCCGATAGCAGTGCACAGCAAGCCCTGCAGACCACGGGTCGTGGAGGGAGTTGTCTGCTAAGCAGGATGTTTGCCTTTGGTGTGGGCTCAGTTTCTTGCCCTGACACAGATTCCTGCATCATGTGAAAGTGAGGCTGAGAGTCCAGCCCTCTTGCCTGAAGGGATGTGGAGCACAACTCTGTTTCAGGTTGGAAAATGGCCTTCAGATAAGGGCAGATCAGCCCGTGTAGAATCACAGAATGGTCTGGGTTGGAAAGACCTTAAAGCTCATCTCATTCCATCCTCCTGCCATGGGCAGGGACACCTTCCACTATCCCAGGGTGCTCCAAGCCCCATCCAAGCTGGCCTTGGACACTTCCAGGGATGGGGCAGCCACAGCTTCTCTGGGCACCCTGTGCCATGGCCTCACTCCCTGACAGGGAAGAATTTCCTCTGTATATCTTACCTAAATCTCCCCTCTACAATGCAGACCACATGTAAAAAGGGTTCTGGTCTCTCCCTCAGGGATCCCAGGCTAAACACAGCAGCCCAGGTGTCCATAGTGACATTCCCAATTAAAAAGAAGGAGGTTGTAAATGAAGGAGGACAGGCTGAGAAACAGGGAGTACAAAACCACATTTGACTGCTCACCATAGAGCCTCAGCCTTTGTGCTGTTGTGACAAGCCTTGGAATAACAAGGAATAACAAGGAACTCAGTTTAGATCCTGCATTTCAGGGTTGCATTTCAGCAGCAGCAGCAAACTGATCTCTGGTGGTTCGGGGAGGAACAGAATCCAGATCAGAAAGCCCTGCTGAAGGATCACTGGGTTATATAAAGATCTGCCTCAGGAGACTGCGAGATGTTTTTGCATTTATTAGTCATTTAGAAAATAATGAAAGCTGCAACCTCATTCTCAGCTGTTGTCTGTGCTTGCTTGGGGAGGAGCAGTGTAATCCTGTGAGGGCTGGAGGGATGTTGTCTCTACAGAGACACGACCAGGCTCCAACCAAACAAGGGCAGATCGCTGCTCGTGGGGCACAGAGGGCCTGATGGGGACAATGCCAAGGCCTTTCAAATCCCACCAGGTGCTCCGTGAGCCACGGATCCTGCAGGAGACAGCCTGTGCATTATAGGAAAGCAAAGTTCAGGTCTGTCATCCTGGTGTCCAACTTCTCAGTGCTCACATTTACAAATGTAGCACTCAATGCAAGGAATTACAGAATCAGAATCATGGAATGATTTGGTTGGAAGGCAACCTAAAGCTCATCCAGTTCCATCCCCTGCCATGGGCAGGGACACCTGCCACGATCCCAGGTTGCTCCAAGCCCTGTCCACCCTGGCCTGGAACACTTCCAGGGATGGGGCAGCCACAGCTTCTCTGGACAATCTGTGCCAGGGCCTCACCACCCTCACAACCAAGAATTCCTTCCCAATATCCCAGCTATCCCTTCTCTCTGTCGGTAGGAAGCCATTCCCCCTTGTCTTGCCACTCCAAAGTCCCTCTCCAGCTCTCCTGGAGCCCCTTTAGGCATTGGAAGAGGCTCTAAGGTCTCCCTGGAGCCTCCCCTTCTCCAGGGGAACACCCCCATTTCTCCCAGCCTGCCCCCAGACCAGAGGGGCTTCAGCCCTCGGAACATCTCCGTGGCCTCCTCTGGACTCACTCCAGCAGCTCCACGTCCTTGTGGTGTTTGGTGTCCCAGGGCTGGATGCGGTGCCCCAGGCGGGGTCTCAGAGCGTGGAGCAGAGGGGCAGAATCCCCCCCTCCCCTGCTGCCCGGGCTGTGGGATCAGCCCGGGACACGGGCGGGCCACGCAGAATTTGGGTTACATTTTTACATAACCTTTGTTACACTGCCACATTTCCAGGACAGCCCTCAGAGCTCTGGAGTGGCACAAATGAGGCGGCACAAGGAGGTGGAATTACTGAGGGGCTCCCCAAAAGCTTCCTCCCAAATCAGTGTGTGTGAGATGTGCAGCAGTGGGAACAGAGAGGAACATCACCTCCGGGCTTAGCAAAAATTATCTGCAGCTCTTGGATCGGGTGGAATATGCGTGTCGAATCCTCTTTTTAGCATTTCCTAAGCACGCCTTTCAAAGGAAGGCCCCTAAATACACATTTTGAACAAAGACACTAATTTCTGTTGAAATGCTGTCCTCAGCTGGGATAATCGGAGGCGCTGGAGCAAGGTGAGCAGCCGTCTGGCAGCAGGAAAGCTCATCTCCTCCTCTAATTAAGCTGCACGTGGACTCCCTGACAGCAAAGATGCATCCAGAGGCTCAAGACCCCGTCATTTATATGGATTTTCTGGTGTTTTCATGGGGCTTCTCTTCCCTGCATGATTTACAAGGTGCTGCACTCCTTTAGAGAGCATCTTAGCCTTTCTCCTGGTAGGTGCCATGGAGCAAGGCCATGCATGATTTATTTATACAAAATTATGTGGGTTTTTGAGTAATTCCAGGGTTTCTTCATCACTCTGTTGTGCTCACCCCCAAATTCACTATAGATTTCTCTGTGTCAGTTCCTTGAATTACAGATTCAGGGACTAAAGGAATAGTTATTACTGGGCCCCATCAGGAAAAAAAAAGAAAGATTTTTGGCCATAGGTGATTATAGTTTCTGCAGCTGAATCAGTGTCCCATAACTGACAGAGGATAATGGATTTAATAAATAACTATGATTAAGTCTGATGTTATTTTTAAATAATTTGAAAAACTGTTACTCTAATCCCTCCGTGGCTGGCAGAAAGGAGGATGCTCAGAAGTTAAAATTAGTTCCTTAATGTTCAGGCTGGTGTGGAGTTACAAGGGCTCCAGGGCTGTCCTGGTTTTCTGGGGCATCCGCTTACAGCAGAGCCAAATGGACAAGAACAGCTGCCTTTGGAAAGTGGGAATGAGCTCCCACAACTCATGGTCAGCCCTGCTGCTGTTCTCCTTCCCAAGGCTCCCGTGGCTCGGCAGGAGCTCCCAGCCCAGCTGATGGGATAATCGGTTGGTGTTACCCTTCACAAGCTGTCTCCCTGCACACTCATTCCTTTCTCCTTAATTCCGAGGGAATTCCCAGCTCTCCCAGATCTCTTTATCAGTAAATATAGATTGCTTCTCCATAATATCAGTATGACTCTTTTCCTTTTTGTTTTCCAGTGCCTACATTTCAGAGTGATCCCATTTCTTGGCTGGAAAAAGGCACTGAAGAACACTTTGCCTTGAAAAGCACCACAGAGTCCCACGGCCACAGCAGGAGCTGTTTCAACTGAATTCATGGAAAACCATACTGCTTTCCTCCTCCTCTTTTTCCTCCTCCTTCTCTTCTCTCCTATGGAGATGGGCTGAGAGAGCTCTTCAGCCTGGAGAAGAGAAGGCTCCAGGAAGACCTTGGAGCCCCTTCCAGCGCCTAAAGGGGCTCCAGGAGAGCTGGAGAGGGACTTTGGACAAGGACCTGGAATGGCAGGATAAGGGGCAATGGCTTCCCACTGCCAGAGGGTAGGGTTAGATGGGATATTTGGAATGAATTCTTCCCTGTGAGGGTGGTGAGGCCCTGGCACAGATTGTTCAGAGAAGCTGTGGCTGCCCCATCCCTGGAAGTGTCCAAGGCCAGGTTGGACGGGGCTTGGAACAACCTGGGATAGTGGAAGGTGTCCCTGCCCACAGCAGGGGGTAGAACTGGATGAGCTTTAAGAGAGAATCCATTCAGGAATTCTCTGAACTGACACATCCCCGTGGCTCCCGGCCTGCAGAGGAACAGGGGGAGAGAAGCAGGACCACATTTTTGAGGCTGCTCCACTAAATTAGAGGAAACAACAAACTGCACCTCGAGCCTCAGAGAATCCAGCTGCAGTGCTCAGCTTTGCCTCTGGCTCAGCAGTAAGGCGGAGATAACAATAAATCCCTTCTCCCACCTTCTGCACGTCCCCATTAGCCAGGCTGTAGTGGATGGGGGCTGTCATTAATTCCGTGCCTGGCACAAAGCAGCTCCGGTCCCAGCTCCCGCCCGTGGCGGCCGCACCAGCAGTGGCTCTGACAGGAAGCTGGAGCTGGGGAGCTCACAGGCTGCCCAACCTCTGCCACCCCACTGCAGGCTGTGGAGGCAGCACTGCCTCCCTCCCGGAGGATGGATCCCAGTTGAAAAAGGAGCAATTTCCAGTCTCCGTCCCTGCCACGCGTGGAAATGCTCCACATCTATGAAGACNTCCACATCTATGAAGACCTGGAGCTGTGTCGGGGAGGTTTAGGCTGGATATCAGGAAAAGGTTCCTCCCCCAGAGGGTGCTTGGGAACTGAACAGGCTCCCCAGGGAATGGTCACAGCCCCAAGGCTGCCAGAGCTCCAGGAGAGTTTGGACAACGCGCCCAGGCACAGGGTGGGATTTTGGGGATGTCCTGTGCAGCGCCAGGAGTTGGACTGGATGATCTCTGTGATTCCCTTCCAGCTCAGGATATTCCCTGATTCTATAATCCACCAGCAGTTACACCACCAGCTGTTTCAGGAGCCCACATGGATATTTCCTCGGAGTTAGTGTAACTAATAACTAGAATTAATTTGTTGATGTTCGCTTAATGGAACGACATCGTTGCTGACAGAGAGGACCCTGTGTGAGAGCAGCAGTTCAGGGCTGGCAGGGACCCCTCCCTCTGCTCCCCCTCTGCCAGCTCCTCTCACAGAGGGGTTGCTCCAACAGCTGCTGTGCCTGTGCAGCATCCCAGGATGGATCCCAGGATGTTCCTGCTTTGTCTCACCCTGCCACAGAGATGCCACACGCTGACACCTTTCCTAACCAGCTCCTTTCTCCACATGCAGTGAGGTTAAACCTATTCAAAAAACCTGAAAAACACAGGAGGGGAAATCAGGGCTTTTGTCTCAGGGCTTAAAACGGGTGTTTTCAGGTCTGCCCCAGTCAAAGCCTCACTGAGGTGCAGTGTTGGGGTGAACGGTGGCAGGGTGGGGGAGAACAGCCTCAAAAAAAACCCCTACATGGAAACCACAGCTTTTCATACCTGTCACAATGTGGATTTTCAGCTTGAGCACACAAGGCTGAGCTCAGTGGACACTGTCATGTAGATTTAGGGGTTTATCTCCTTTCCTCTCCATTAGCTGTGATACCTTCTTATTATGCTGAAACTAAAACTTTTCCTTCCTCCAGTGGTCGTTCCCTTTCCCGTTTGGCAAATATTGATCTCTCCGTGTCCTCAGCGCGGGGTCAGATCCACCCCCCTCATCCTCAGCCTGCTCCTGGGGTCGGCTGCGTGGCAGTGCCACCTCTCATGACATCAGGGACCCGAGTGAAGGGCAGGGAGGGGGATGTTCCTCCACTTACACGTGTTTTTCTCTCCCCATCCTCTCCCTCCGTGCGCTGGAAGTGACAGAGAACTGAACAGGATGGGGCTGATTGTGCTTGGCAGGTGGAGAGGGAATGGAAGGAGCAGGGAGAAAAAGAGCAGCCCAGGATAAGGATGAGCTTCTCCCATCCTTCTTTCACATTCAAATCCTGCAGCACCTTGGGCCAGAGCTCTCCAGGCAGGGGACCAGAAGCTGGGGGCTGGTCTGTGCAGGAGGCTGCCCCCACTTGCCTTGGGGTGTGATTTTAAGCCGATTTAATTAAATTGCTTGGTAAGGTTGCGAGGACTCATCTATTTCAGCCTGAGCCAGGCCTGTTTTGATTTAGTGTTGGCTGATTAGGAATTAGTGGAAACAAACCGCTCAGAAAACAAAATTAGAGGGTGCACGCTAACTTTTGCACCAGATTAAGTTGAATTAAAGAGCAATTGAAATGTAATTTTCCTGTCTCAAGCAGCCAAGAAACAAGATAATGCAACCGGTGGCACTTGAAGCTTAAAAATACAGCACCCAGGATTAGCACAACTAGCTTTTTAATGCCTACAAACAACAGATTTATCTGCAGGTCTCTTCTCAAACCTCCCCTCTCACCTTCCACACAAAGCTTTGTAGAACCCATTTTATTTGCCTTGAAATGCAGAATTGGTGTGACCCCAGGACTTGAATCCATGACTTAAAGCAGCCCGGGATTGCACAGTGTGTCTCCACAGGTATTTCCATGCTGGGAAATGCTAGTTCATCCCTGAACTCCTGTAATTTGGTGTGGAATGGCTCTGTGGGCACAGCTGGCAGGGTGTGGAAGCCCAAGGGTGCAGAGGGTGCAGACCCCAGTGGTGGGGGCTGTTCCCATCTGCCTCCCAGCAGAACCTTCCTGCAGCTCTGAGTGTCTCTGCTCCCCAGCTCTGTCACGGAAAAGGAAGTCAAGTAGTTTAAAGTCGGGTTTTCATGAAATGTTTTAATAGCTGCTTTCCCTACCCGTTTGGGAAACACTGCTCCTGCCTTCCCCATCGGCTGGACCAGGCTGGCACCTCTGCACACACCGAGAGGGTTTTACAGGGCTTTGCTAAAAAGGGTGATGGTGAGGAGGGTGTGCAAAGCCAGGACGTCTTCAACACCTCAGAGTCCCCAAAACTGCTCAGTGCTGCAGCCAAGCCCCACTCTAGTGGTTATTTTGGGGTCAGGGAGCTGCTGTCCCTGTTGGCTGGAGCAGCAACAGCAGGACCGGGGCAAGGGCTCCACAAATGAAAATATCTCTTGACTGATGGAGACTCCAACAGGCACAGAGCACAGCATGGCAGGAGCTGCCCAGCAGCTCCTGGCCAAAAGCTAAAGGACTCATGAAGATAACAGGTTCCTGCTGGGTTTCTCTCTTGCCACCTCCCTCCTGTGCCAGCAGCAGCTCAGTGCCTGATGATGCTCCAAGTTTCTTAATCCTGCCTTGGCTCACTTGCAACTTCTGCGCAGCTGATTCCGCCTGGCTTCGTGGTCCTGGGCCCCACTGATGGAAGGAGGCTGCTCTCCTGGCCGGCAGCACCCCCCACAAGCTACCCAGACAAAAAAGGGCCCCCCCCGACTGCCTGTGCCCTGGCAGCACCCAGAGTGTCCCCCACATCACAGGACCCCGCACAGGTACAGGCTGCCATCGTCCACAAAGGGTCTTGGCCAAAAACAAGGCTAAACTGGCAAAGCATACACCTATGGAGGAGACCTGAGGGCTGAGTGGTGGCCCAGGCCAGAGGGCAACACCACCACCCATCCTCACCCAGGTGAGGGAGCAGGTGCGGACAACCGGGGGCTGCCCTGGGAAGAGCCAATCGGGGAGGGGAGCTGGGGGTACGTGGCCCCGTGGGGGAAATAAAAGAGGCAGCTGAGGGTGAGGGGGTATGAGGCAGTGTTGGGGTGAGTGGTTTTTCTTCTCTTTGAGGTAATGGGTGGCTGTTTATTCCCTCACGCCCCACAATGAGGCTGCTGGCTGGGGTTTCCTGCTTGGCTGGTGTTAGTGGGTGTCAAATTGGTGCCCAGCCTTGGTTACTGGGACCGGAAATAGGGAGAGAGAGGAAACCAAAAAAGCCCCCACCAAAACCTTGAATTTAAAATGATGGTGTGAGGGAGCTCTTGGAGGCTGCTCTGAGCTTCAGGTGTTGGCTCCAAGCCTGGAAAGGAGAGGGGGAGAGGAGGCACCATCTGTGTGAGATCAGCCCCTGAGTGTGGCGTTGCACAACCTGAGTTTAGGGGTCCCATGATTGTGTCTGGCCTGAAAACCTCTCCTCTTCTGTTGGCTGGAAGCCTTGGTTTTTTTCTGACAAAAGCTGTCTTAAGGTCAGCTCTTGGTTTATTTGTGTGTATGTCTGTGGCTTTTACTAGGAAGTGCTTAGAAATTATTTTTACCTGTTCCTATTTCATGTTGTTCACCTGGCAATCTGTACTACTTGCTGAGTTTTCAGGAGAACTCTTGTATCAGCTGAACTTGGTCACTTCATCTCCCTGCATGTGGCTGTGGGTCTTTTCCGAGTTGGGAATGCTGGTGTAGGAAGCCAAGTTGAGCTGTGTGATGGAGTGAGAGAGGCTTGGATGTGGCTGCGTATCTTTAAACCAGACCTTGAGCTGCTCCTTTTGGAGGCAAGAGGCCTTGCCAGGCTTGGGTTGTGCATCAAAGCAAACATAACAGCCCCAGGATCAGGGCTGGAGGAAGGGGGTGTTCCTGTGACCATGAGGAGTCCCTGTCTGGCTTCCTCCTGGGATCGCAGCGGCAGCAGCTGTAATTTTTGTAGCCTGACATTAAGGGGTAGTTTGTGCTTGTGTTTAGTTCAGTGGCTCAGCTGCAGCATGTGGGGATCCTACCAAGCCCTGCGTGGGGCTGGGAACCTCCAGCATCTCCCTTGCTGGGAGCGTGGGGTGGGAATGTGTGGCCCAGGCTGCTGGTGGCAGAGGGGGGTCCCAGCCCCCTCAGTGGCTGGCAGTGGGTGGCTCTGGGCAGCTGTGACCTGGCTCTGCTCTGTCCTGACCCCCAAGAGCACGTGAGGTTGTTCAGCTCTCCCAACCCTGCCAAGATGCCAGTGGAGAAGCACAGCCAGCACATGAAGAAGTTCAAGAACAAGGGCAAGGATGCAACTGTGAGTATCCACCTGCTTGTGCCAGCACCTTTGGGCCCCAGCAGAGCCCACTGGGGTTTGCCTGTGGGCAGGAGCTGATGGAGAGGCTCCTCAAGAGCCATGGCTCCCAAATCTACCTGTGTGGGGGAGCTGGGGGTTGGCTCTGCCACCTGGGATGTTTGGGTGGCTTTTGAGATGTGGTGTGGGGCTGGCTGGGTTGTGAGAAACGTGGTGGCACAGGTAAGGGGGATGTGAGTGGTTGGGTGGGTGACTGTGGGCTGGGGAGGGGAGATGGCTCAGCCCCAGGCTGCTGAGCTCTCCACAGCAGTTATCCCTGCAGAGCTGGGGCTGGTAAGGGGTGTCAGATGTGGGAGCTGTCAGCCTGATTTAAGCCAGTAGAGGAGATGAGGGTTTGTCTTTCAGGTTCAGAAAATGTACTTTTAAAAGCACCCACTGGTTGCTGGTTCATCCAGCAGCCCATGTCCTTGGGAGGCACCGAGGGAGAGGTTTGCTCTGTCCCGTCTCCTGCATCGCCCTCCAGGCCACAGTGAGGGGATGCTGGCTCTCTGCACTCCTCCCATGGGAAACGTGGGGCAGAGGGCTGCAGAGACAAACTCCCTGGGGAATGGGGTGCTGCAGACACGGGTGGGATGGTGCCCTTCTCCCCCAGACCCTGCGGAGGCAGAGGGTGGAGGTGAGCATCGAGCTGCGGAAGGCCAAGAAGGATGAGCAGATCCTGAAGCGCAGAAACATTTCCGTTCAGAGGGAGGAGAATCCTTGTCTGGGACAAGACAGACCAGATGAGGTGAGTGCTGGGTGCTCTGCACCTGGGCAAGATCAGGTATTATCCCCTACTTGGGCCACTACCACAGCCAGCTGGGGTGACCTGGGTTACATAGCTGGTGCCATCCCTGATTGCTGTGCCCAGTGCTGGGGAGTGTTTCAGACTGCCTGGCCTTTCTGTGCAATTTTTCATGGAGATGATGTCCTGTTGGCCTCCCTTGATGGCAGGTAGAACAGGCTGGAGCTCTGGCTGGCTGGGAGCAGCTCCTGTCTGGCTCCCTGCACAGCCAGGGGTAATTACTGAGCTTGCAGGCCCATTGCGGTGTGTCAGTGACTCTTCCCGTGCTTGATTACAAGCATTAGTTGCCTTGAAGGCTTTTGTGGATTCTCTTCCTCTGCCTCATCTCGAAACTGCATTGCATAAAGAATAGACACTGCTTAGATATGAAGTGGTGACTGAGTCGGGTCTAGACGGGGCCGATGGACTGCCGAGATTACACCGGAGGGAGCCCCGGCTCCCGTCTGACTCTGAATCATTCCTGTGACACAGATTACTCAGCTGTCCTTGGAGGAGATCGTGGAAGCCGTGAATGGGAACAACACCAAGCTGCAGCTGTGTGCCACGCAGGCCGCCAGGTATGTGCCCAGCTGCTGCAGCTGTGCTGGGCCCTGCTGGCAACTTGTTCCTGTTGGAGGAGCTCGAGAGAGAGGCAGCAAAGGGAGAAGGAGCCTGGTAACCCAAGCTACCCTTGGGAACCTCAGCTGGTGCCTGTTCTGTGCCTCGTGTGCCGTGCTTGGCTCACAGTCCGGTGTGAACCCAGCCGAGGGCTTGGCTGTGCCTCTTGTGCTTCCCCCATTGCTGGGCCAGGATCACGTTGGATCCCACAAGGAATCGAGTGCCAAATGGTTGGGCAGGACAAGGACTGGAGAGCCTGGCTCTTCTGTAAGGGTCAGTGCTGAACAGAGCTGTCCCCCATCAGGATCACAGGGTGGCAGCAGGCATGTCTCCTGAGGGTCTGGGAGAGGCTGCATCCCTGCTGGTGCTGCTTTGGCTGGCTCGAGCTGTTGTATCAGTGATCTGGTTCCAGCACCATTCCCAGTGGCTTTACTTCCAAGGTGTTAATTTGGGGCTGGCCAGAGCAGAGCCCTCCTAAAGGGACGAGCTACAGCCAGCTCCCTCACCTGCTGTGCAATGTGGGGATGGCCTGTCAGGGTGCCCTGGCAGCACACTGGGCCATGGGATGCTGGACTAGCATCTCTTCCAGGTGATGCCTCCCCTGCAAGCCATAACCTTGTGCCTGGCCACAGGGTTATAGGCTGTGGTGGCAGCACGCAGGGCTACTCATGGCAGGCTGTGCTGTGTTCTCTCTCACAGGAGAATTCTGTCCAAGCACAAGGACCCCCCCATCAATCAGATCATCGAGCTGGGGATCATCCCCAGGATGGTGGAATTCCTGAGCCGTGCTGACAACGCTCCCCTGCAGTTCGAGGCCGCCTGGGCACTGACCAACATCGCCTCTGGCACCTCGGAGCACACCAGGGCCGTGGTGGAGGGAGGGGCCATCCCAGCCTTCATCTCCCTGCTGTCCTCCCCTCACATGCACATCAGCGAGCAGTCGGTGTGGGCTCTGGGCAACATCGCAGGTGAGGGCACCCGGAGGGGCACGTGGAGGTCACTGACTGAGCCAGGGACTTGATCCCTTTGGGTGCCTCCCAACTCAGAATATTCTGTGATTCTACTGGGGAGATAAAACGTTGGTGCTCCCCTCCCTGCAGCTTTGTCTCCAAGCTGCTGCCCCTCTTGAACCCCCTGACCCTTCAGCCCCTTGGTGTGGCCTGGCAGCCTTTGAGGTCCTGTGTTGGCTCTGCAAGAGGATTTTGGCCAAAGCCAAGGGCAAGGCTCCATCCTGCTGGGGTGGTATAAGCCACTAATGTCATCGTGGGGACAACAGAATGGGTCATGCCTGCTTGGGGTTGGCCTGCCACCACCCAGCCATGCTGGCACTCCAGTCTGCCCAGTAAATCCTTCCCACCTGGGAATGCCTAATGGTGTGTGGCTGGTGGGTCACCCAGCTGCCCTGGCCCTGCAGATCTGATTGCTGTTTGTTGATGTGACCTGGGCAGATGCAATAACCAACCCTTTTTACCTGTGCAGGGGATGGTCCTCTCTACAGGGATGCTCTTTTTGACTGCAATGTGATCCCTCCCTTGCTGGCTCTGGTGTCACCTGAAACTCCAGTAAATAACCTTCATTTTCTTGATTTAACAGCTCTTAATCCCCTGGGTGTCAGGTGAGTCCATTGCCTGCCTTGTACACAACAGGTTGGTTGTATAATTGAATGAGACCCTGCTCTAAAATGCTCTTATGGCCCTGCCTAAGCACAAAGCTGGGGAAACCAAGCAGACAGCCCAAGTCCATGGGATCTCTTCCAGCCCTGGCTTTCTTATCCAGCTCTGACTGTCTCGGGCTAGGAATAAGATGGAACCAGTACAAGGCAGACTTCCATATGCATGTGGAAGGGCTGAACTTGCCCTGCAAGCTTCTTCCTGCTGCTTTCTGTGCAGCTCTGAACTGCTGGATTTGTGATTTGTCTTTGCCCTGCTGCTCTCTGTCTCTGGGGGAGAAGGACCTTCCCAGGATAACGTGGGCTGAGAAGCTCTTGGGGGCAGTGAGGATCTTACACCTGCCTTGTGTTTCAGGTTGGGTTCCTGAGGAACATCACCTGGACACTGTCAAACCTGTGCAGGAACAAGAACCCCTGCCCTCCCTTGGATGCCATGCAGAAGATACTGCCCGTCCTCATCTGCCTCCTGCAGCACGAGGACAAGGACATCATCTCCGACTCCTGCTGGGCTGTTTCCTACCTGACTGATGGCTGCAATGATCGCATCCAAGTTGTGGTGGACACAGGGATCCTCCCAAGGCTTGTGGAACTTGTGGACAGCCCGGAGTTGATTGTTATGGTAGGGAACAATCAGCAATCTCTATCCTCTGGTCCCTTAATGTAGAAACATCTGAGGAGAGGGAAGGCACATGTCCTTGTTCTGTGTGGCATTTGTGGTGTGCTGTCCCCTCAGCCTGCAGAACTGACTGCTTGCTTGCCAAGCCACTGCTCTGTCCTGCCTGCTGTGGCTGGAGGCTGGATGGAGACTCTAAAGCTGCTTACAGCAAACAGGGGGACGACGGGGCTGTAAATAAACAGCGATCACCCACAATGCCCTCTCTGTGTGAAGGATCAAACACTTAGCGAGGGATCTTGCTGGGCTTTCTGACATCTATCCCTCGAGGTGAGGACTCTCCTCATCTCCTTTAATCTCTGTCTAGACTCCAGCTCTCCGTGCCATCGGGAATGTGGTCACAGGCACTGACCAGCAGACCCAGGCGGCCATCGACGCCGGTGTCCTGGCGGTGCTGCCCCGGCTGCTGCGGCACGCCAGGCCAGTGATCCAGAAGGAAGCAGCCTGGGCACTCAGCAACATTGCAGCAGGGCCTTGCCAGCAGATCCAAGAGATCATCACCTGGGGGTTATTGCCCCCTTTGGTGGAGCTGCTCAACAAGGTGAGGGATGGGCATGGTGCTGCTGTGGGAGGAGCATGGGGTTCAGGAGGCCTGGGATGCCTCACCTGGGAAGCACTTGGCCCAAAAGCCACCTGAACAGGCTGTTTCAGAGCTGCTGAGATCCTTGGAACAGCCTGAGCATCCCAACTGGTCAGTACACCTGCATGGAAACACATCCTGGAGCTGCTCCTGGCAGCTCTGCCAGGTGTCCACACATCACCCAGAGGGCTGGAAAAGGGGGTCAGCCCCAGCTGAGTACAAGGGAAATGGTTATCCTCAGCTCACACTGATCCTGGAGGGATGCTAAAGCTTGGGAATGCCTTCACTGTACTGCTTTTCCAGGGTGACTTCAAGGCTCAGAAGGAGGCTGTGTGGGTGGTGGCCAACTTCACAACTGGAGGAACAGTGGATCAGGTGGTGGAGCTCGTCCGTTCCGGGGTCCTCAAACCTCTGCTCAACCTGCTCTTGGCCAAGGACAGCAAAACCATCCTGATCATCCTGGATATCATTTCAAATCTCTTCCTGGTGAGATCTGTTCTTCCTGTATGCCATTTTGGATCTCTTCCTAATCAGATCTCTTATCACTTGAATTCCTTCTCCCATAGAGCAGCAAGGAGTGAGCCAAATGCTCACATTGTGTGGTTAGAACAGTGACTGATTTTGGAGGAAGAGAGGCTTCACGTTGTCTAATTAGTTCTTGGATACTCCTGGGTTGTCCAAAGGGCTTGACAAGATTGAGTTCCCAAAGGGTTGCTCTTCACCCCCTGCTCACTGGTCTGGTTGGCAGTCCCCAGCAGGGACTGGTATTCCATAGACACACCACAGTCATCCCTGGCATCAGGTAGGGACCATAAATCCAAGGACTGTGATCCTTTGAATCGTCAGGGTAGTTACAGTGAAGACCATCTCAGACCTGTAACTGATGTGATGCTCACATATTTCCCTGCCTGGTTTTCCAACATTACAGGCAGCTGAGAAGCTGGGAGAGACAGAGAAGTTGTGTCTGCTGGTAGAAGAGCTCGATGGGCTGGAGAAAATTGAAGAATTGCAAAACCACGAGAACAACATGGTCTACAGAGCTGCCCTGAACATCATAGAGAAATACTTTTCTGGTGAGGTATGTGAGCTCTTGCTGCTTCTCAGCTGGAGATATGAAGCTGTTACACACCAGAATGAAGCACGGTTTAAGGATACTGAAATAGGTTTTTGGAGGAGACCTCCATGTGATGGGGGAGTAGTCCCTGCAGCTTCTTTCAGCTGCTTTTAAAGGTCTGAGAAAGCTCTAAGTTGTCAGCCAATGAGTTGCACAACAGACAGGGATGCCTTGATAGCATCTTGCTGCTGGAATTTAAACTGGCATCAGCTGGAGTTACTGCAGTTGCTGATATGAATAGCAAATGTGGAGAAGTTTCCTCCTTCAGAGCTGAGCTGGCTTGTCTCTATGAATGGAAGCCTCCTACTCAGCTGATAACAGTGCTCAAGTTGCATGTGAATTACTTGACCCTTCTCATGGTAAGGAATCTATGGAAAAAGAGGACAGGACACCAGCTAGGAGCTGCAAGGGTCCAATGACTGTCACAGATGCTGTGTTTGGTCCTAGCCTCAGACTTGCAGATGGGGGAACACCAGGGAAGAGGCTTAGAGGTCTGGCAGACCTTGGAGCTGTGCCTCAGTTTGGGTGAGCTGCAGCAGGGGACAAAGGTCTGGTTTAGTCCTCTGCCAGAGCAGGGTCTGTGGGGTGTCCCTGTGAGAGGGTGTGGAGGAAGTTTCACACACCAGCAGCTGCTGGAGGGGCTGGATGCCAGGGGAACATCTCCCTGAGCAGTCCTGGCTTGTTGCTGTTCCAAGCAGGCTCTTTCATTTGAGTGAGTTCTGCCACTGCAGCCACACTTTTTTTTTTTTTTTTTTTTTGTCTGCCTCTGGTGTCTGAGCCCAAAGCCTTGGCTGCTTTCGTGTGTGGGCTGCAGGGACACTGCAGCTTCAGTGCTGCAAGGAGCAGGAGGACTTGGCCTGGTCTCCGGGGGTTCTGTTACAGTCAAGCTGAGCTTAACAGCTTCTTACAGCAACTGAATTTTTAAAACAAGAATTAAACTGTAAGTTGCTGTAAAAGGTTTAGGTTTATTCAGAGGCAGCCCCTATAAGTGATTGGTACCACTCTCCTCCTAGGAAAATACAGACCTGGAGCCTCAGATGGGCCGAGATGGGCTGTATGATTTCTCAGTGGAGAAGCAAGACTTCAACTTCTGAAGAAGCACAGCACAGCTCTCAGCTGGTGGGTGGAGGTGGCTTGGAAGAGCTCAGACATCCAAACCATGAGGAGCAGAGATGCTGTGTCTTTTTACTTCTGAAACTTGTCAATAAATTGCACTTTTGGCTTTGTACCTCTTGCCTTTGATTATTTCCCCCCCCTTTAAGCTGCTGTTGCAAATAACACAACTTGTTTTCTCCAATAGCATCTTCTGACCTTGCAGAAATGTGCTGGAGCCCCTGGGCACATTTTCTGGGTGGAAACTTTCTTCCAAGTACATTAAACTGCTGGAGAGCAGCATTTTACCACCAAATCCTTGTGCTGAAACTTCTAGGCTGGACTTGGTGTGGCTGAAGTAGCTCTGAAAAAAACATTTGAGAAGTGTTTCACCCTTCTGCAGGCACCATCACTTCTCCGTGAAAGGAAATGCTTCCAGTAGAGAAGGAACTGAGTATGGGGAAGGGGGGTCAGGGTCCTTGCTGTGTGTTGCTTCTCCTGGAAGCACAGGAGTCTGGATGTGGGAGCTGCTGAGGAAATGCTGGTCCTTTGGAAGGAAAGTTGTTGGAGGCAGAGAGTGAAGGAGGAATGATTCACCTCTGCTGCAGCTTCCCTGTTGCTCATCCACCAGCCTGGAGCCCATTGATCCGGCTCTGCCCTTTAATTCCAAGGACCTGCATTTCAGGTTTCCATTGTGTGTCCCTGCTCCTTGTCCATCCTCTCTCCAAGCCCTCCAGCTGCAGCTGAGGATGGAGTTGAGTCCACAGCACGAAGGTTGTGTGCTGTGGGTTCACAACAAGCTGCAGACCCTTCCCCAACCCTTTGCCCCCCAGGGCTTGAAGCATCTCAAAGGCTTTGCTCCATGCAAGGTGAGGGGGCAGCTCTCCCTCCCTCCTTTGGGAGGGTTTGGGTCTTCAAAATTACCCTGTGTGGCCTCAGGGCTTTGCTTCCTCAGGTTCAGTGGGAGGTTGTGACAGCCTCCTTCATCTGAAGGGAAAATCTTCCCTTCTTCTGCCCTGGATGTGTTCGTCAGAGGATTTATGCATTTCTCCTGCAGGCCACCCAGGAGTGAGGGAGTTGGTAGCAAAGTCTGCTCTGGGAGGAGCTTTGCAGCCCCAGCTGTGGGGACCAGGGCTGAGTATCACTTGTTTAATATTAAAATGCTGGGATCTGTTGAAATGCAAAGTTCTTCTCGGATCCAAAACTCTGGACTTAAAAAACATGATAAAGCAATGCTGAACGTGCAGCTGACCCAAGTGCCGGTGGATCAACACAGAGGGGGATGGATGGGCTGTGTGTGCTTCCCCCTCCTGCCAGGGCCAGTGGGGGCACCTGGGACTGGACACATTTCACTGGGTAAAACAAATTGGAGGAAGCTTCTTCCTCAGGATGAGTGGAGACAGAGCTGGGATCTGTGTGCCTGCCCTGACTTTGGATTATCCCAAGTGGAGCATCCCTGGTGGCTTTTCCTATGGTCAGGCAGGGCTGTCCCTTACAGCTGCAATTTGCTGATGCTCTGATAAGAAAAAGCAAAATAAAGAGATTTGCCATTGGACCCAAATCTGTGGTAGGTGGTGTTACACAGAGCCCTGGGACCAGAGCTGCCCCTTCCCACCTTGGTGTCTGTAGGCTACAATAAAATATTGTCCTGAATGCAAGGGAGAGGAGTGTTGGGATGTGCCTGCTGTCTCCCCTGGCAGCTGGAGAACTGGGCCCAGTGCCTGATGGATCACTGGGCCTGCTGTGTGGGTGTGTGAGGGGCCTGCAGGCAGCTGCTTGACTGGCTCAGGGAGCTGCTCTCCCCTGCTCCCCCCAGCTCTCCTGCCCCAGGCACCAGCCACCCCAGCAATTTCGGCTTTGCTGCTCTGCTCTGGGGGATTGGAGGCATCCCCTTCTCCTGGTGGGATTGGATGGGGCATCCACAGGGACCAGTGAGGGTGAGATGCTGCTGTGCTTCCTCAGGGCAGCTCAACCTCCGTCTAGAGATGCACAAAAAAGGAGTTTTTCTAAGTAAAGCCTCCCCTGTCCTGGTCCCAGAGGAGCAGGTGGAGCCATAGGATCATTAAGCCTGGAAAAAACCTCCAAGATCATCAAGTCCGATCTTGAACCAAGCACCACCAGCCCACTAAACCCTAAATGCCAGTTCTATTCCTTCTTTAAGCACTCCCAGGGATGGGGTCTCCACTGCTGACCTGGGCACCCTGTGCCAGTACTTGATCCCTTGTGCAGTAAGAAATTGTTCCTAATATTCAATCTCAACCTCCCCTGCCACAACTTGAGGCCATTTCCTCGTGTTTTGTCACATGATACTTGGGAGCAGAGCCTGACCCCCACCTGGCTGCACCCTCCTGTCAGGGGGTTGTGGAGAACAAGAAGGTTGGTGCTGCTCCCTTACTGGAGATGGAAAAAAGCACAGCCACTGCCTGTGGTGGCCTGTTTGCCCAAAAGTAGGACCCCTTTACACCCCAATGCCACGTGCAGGCACCCCTCTGCACCCTTCATACCACCCTACATCCCCCCATCCATCCTGCATGCCATCCCCAGGTTACCCTGTGTGTCACCCTCATTCCACCCCGGGAGCAGCTATTTACTCCCAGACACCCCTTTTCACACCCAGACATCCCTCTTTGTCTCCTTTCCATGCCTAGACATCCCTATTCACCCCCGGACATCCCTTTTCACCCCCATTCCACCCCTATTCACTCCAGTACCACCCCCAGGCATCCCCATTCCCCCTTTTTTCCTGCATCCCACTCTTATTCCCATCTACTCCCTCCTATTCCCCTTATTCCCCCCATTCCCTCTCATTCCCCCTATTCCCCCCACGCCTCCTCTCGCCAGGGGGCGCTCCCACTCAGCCCCTCTCGCGCATGCGCCGCACCCCGACCTTCCCTCCTCCGACCTTCTCCTCATGGCGCCCGGACGCCGTCACACCGCCCTGCGCGCTGACGTCACCGCCCTCCGCCGTGCGCGGGGGCGTGGCGGGGGCGTGGCACCGTTCTCCGCGGCCGGGCCGGGCCG